>JAJTJO010000737.1:0-24013 GCA_024550625.1 Dendroctonus valens | reverse complement strand
GAGTATCTTGCATCTCTCATAGAATCTCAGGTGTGCGAGTGAGATGACCGATTCCTGGTACGTTCCCAATTGGGAAAACGAGTTTTATTTAATTGATTCGAAAGACAGTTGTTTGAATTTGAAGGAAATACACCCTCTGAAGAGCCTGGCGGATCTTGAATTATCGAGATAATTTTGCTGCCGTACTCAACAAACGGTAGAAGATTGTCGCTTTATTAGGAAACACCCTATATAGGCGGCGTGTATATTAAGCCCGTGATAAGTGAACATTCAATAGAAAACACGCGCGAATAGAACGAATTCAAGATGATTCAATCGAGAATTTGCTGTATTAAGTGAGGTTCGATAGATTCTTTCATGTTTTAAGGGGTTTTAAGGTACATTTCGAGTAAAATGGTTGATATTTCAGTTTCAGGTCGTCAACAATCGGAATTTGGTCCTGACGTTTCGCTAGCCCGCATGGATAGCATCTTCAGACGTTTGTTTGCGGCTGAAGCGAAACGGCAGGACCAAATTGCTAACGGCGATGGCCTAATAGCGCGAAAATTACCAATTATTCCAGAAATTCCTCGGGAGTTTACTTCGAACGCCGTTTAATTTAAAGTTGACTAGTTTTTGTTACTAGACCTTTACAATGGCATATGACTTTTCTCTAATACTAAACAACGTGGTTGAAAATCGGCGTAAACATATTTCTTTAAAGTTTGCCTCGCTCCAAATTGGGATATTTTAAGCCGCGAAGGTAGCAAGTTCGAACGTAGCAACGCGCCGGACATCTTGCATCTCTCGCTGAACTCTAGGTGTGTGAGTGAGAAAACCGAGGGTAGCTACGCTCCCGAATGGAAAAATCAGCTTCTCCTTCGCTCGAATTAGAGCGTGAGCTTCACGGTATGAGAGCTGGAAACGAACCCGATTAATACCTGAAGATGTTGGTCATGACTGAAGGCAAAACGTCTGGACCGAATTCACATCAACGACGGTTTAATAACTGGAAAAATCCTCAATTCCATGAACCACAGTCGCTAAACACACTCACACAGTGTTTGAGTCATTTCGAATTAGTTCTATTCGCGCTTGTACCCTATTGAACCTGCATTCGTCGCGGGCTTTCCATATACAGAGTGTCTCTAAATGTACCGACTTACAAATACAATACAAACGCGAAAAACGCTGAAACTTTCGGTTTTAAAAAGATTTTGAGTCGGCTTGATAAAACATCCAGAGCCTGGAAAGAGAACGATTACTCACTGTGCGATCCCAGCAGAGTCAAGGCAGAAGCCGAAGTGGGTACCATGCTGCTGTTGTACGTGGCAGCTGGACTGAGCGGTACCGAACTGGCATAAGCATGGGCGGGGCTGGGCGGCACATTGTTGTAGGCGTGGCCTGGACTGACTGGAACCTGGCGAATCAGACTGTCAGTCGCTGGACGCTCCACATTGCTGGTGCGCGATTCCAGAGTCTGGAGAGTGGGTCCATGCGCCAGGTCGGTCTCAGTGGGCGCTTGGGGAACGGGCGCAACGGCGTGGTTGCCGTGGGCGGGCGACATCAAGCCCATGCCATGGTTGGGGAACATGTGGTGCGACGGGAAGGCGGCGTGGTTGATCGGGTGCTCCCACTTCACGTTGGCCAGCGGCAGGTTTGGGGATGAGCTTTGCGTGGAATACACTTCCACCCCTTGAAATAACAGACAAAATATCTTCTCTAAAAATAACACTACGTAAGAGTATTTCAAGCGCCACTGTCCACCCCGATGTAACCCTTTTGCTGCCCAACCCTCTCCAATGGAAAAAAAGCGCCCTCGAATACTCACCCTGATTGGTGGAAGGCCCGCTATAGACAAGCGGGCCTTGTGAACAACCCATCGCCTGATTGTAGGGGCTGGCAGCTGACGAATAGGGCAGGCCGACGTTATTGAAACCGGGATTGTGGCCTCCCTGCTTTCGGAACCGCGCCCGCCTGTTACTGAACCAAACCTGGAATTTTCACGCCACCCAATCAGACAAATCGGCCTAATTTGGCGAAAAGGACACCCATACCTGCACTCGGGACTCGGTTAATTTGATGCGTTGCGCGATTTCCTCTCGCGTGTGATGTCTGGATAACTAGTGCGATTAAAGGCGGTTTCCAGCTCATCCAGTTGTTGTGCCGTGAAGGTGGTTCTGGAGCGGCGCTGTTTGCGCTTCAGCGGAATTCCCGGCTCGCTTTCGCACTCGGATCCGCCCTCATTTTCGGACGATTTATCTAGATATAAATTGCGCCACATTAATCAAAAAATGCATTTCCAGAACTATTAGAAAGTGACAAAAGCGAACTGAGGCGAGTGAGAAATTCGATAATAACCCCGTAATTAGATGAATGAGGTGTATTTTCGACAAACAGGGGGCGAAATAATGGCGTGACGGCGTTCTGGTAGGGCGGCCCCCTAAATTAGGTGTAACCAATATGACATCAAGAAGACGCATCGTGTATACCATTAAAATTTATTCGGTCCGCGTACGACTGAATGAACAGGATATGACTGGGTGATATTTTCAATAGGACGGGTGGGTGCTACGTGGAGGCCCCCCATTTTCAGCCGCTCTATTCGACTTTTCGTAAATTTATTGGATTTTTTTCAATTAATTTTGACCACCCTGTATTATTTCAGTCAATATTTTATATGTATGATAAATTTCGGTAATCTACACAAGGGATAAATCAGCAACATGTACACGCCCCATTCTTTTCTCGTAGATGACGTGGCAGCAGTTGGCAATCCTGGCAGATTAGTTTGTGTTTGACAAGTTACCATTGCAATTCGGATCAGCTCTTTTGAAAAGTTAGCAAAATATGCCAAGTATTCCCTCTTTTTGACCGAAAATGTTGTAGAAAGGTGCATAACAGTGATCTAGTCCGGCGACCAATGCAGTTTACGTCGAAAAATCAGTCTAAATGCAGTAGAAAGTGCATTGAAGATGGAGATGTTTGCAGTCGATGAGCGACGGTAGGGGACATGGGGTAATAGCGAAGAATCCACTACCAGCAACTGCGAGTTTTGGTAAGTAGCGAAATTTTGTATGAGATTGTGTCCAATAAGAAAAAGTTTATAATTTCAAACCGCAAATCATTAATAAGCTACTAAAGTATAAAAACTTCAATTGGTCCCGTAGAATACTTCACATTGCTTTAAAGTAGTATACAGTGTGAAGTATGAATGATTTATCCAAACTTCCAGTGTCTAGCGACAATATTTTTCTCTAATGACAACGTTTCAGTTGTAGTAGTATCTCCAACCGTTTTCAGGCGTGCTAAATAAACCATTCATACTTCTACATTTTACTGTTGAATATCCCGAAACATGCATCTTTATGTAGTTCGGCCGTTGCAAGATATTGTATCAACTTGTCTCTTAAAATCGCCAAGCACGTTATTAAACACACCACGTAAAACACCTTATCCATTATTAATTTTAATTTAAGAAAAAACATTTTCTATGAATATTTACTTATATGCATGTGTTGCGTAATGAAACTCTTTAAAAAATTTAATTTAAACAAATTATTATCGCTCGCATCCCCTTCCGCAAATGACGTCACACGTATAAGATGATTAGCGATCCTCATTTCGCTAAGTGTCATATCGCGTCTTTTTGACAAGTCGTTCATTGTCACTGCGTTTCTTGTACAAAGAAAAGCGAATATTTCGCGATTATTACCCGAATTAGTGCAAAAAAAGTGATCGAAAGGTGCATTAGAAACAGATAATACAGTGGCCGTGGGGATTTCCCCGATATTCGCTCGAAATGTAAAAAAAACGTGGCGCATTCTCGCCATTGGCAAGAAGCTGATGCCATAGGGAAGATGGGGCAAATTCGGACATTTTATCGAGTCTTGGCTGTAAGTAGGTAAGCAACCATACATTTATTGAACAATTTCAAATCGAATTTAACGGCGCAATATAGTAAGAGCTTTTCCAAAATCGACCGCAAAAGGGCAATGGAAGTTTGAAATATTTTAACTGCTTTGTGTGACTTTTTGATGAAATCGGTTGAATTAAGAAAATTATTGCTAAAGTTTCATTTGAAAGTGGTATAAAACAGTCGCTCCAACGTTTTGTGTGATCTTGAAAACAAGCGCAACTTTGAATGACCAAAGCTTACCAAGACGTAGGTATGGGCTATCCCAAGCTATTTGACAGTTACGTCATTATTTCAGATGCCATATTAAAATTTACTCATTGGCTCGAAACAGTTTCGTTTATATTGCGTGCTTGCCAGCTTGAGGGTTTGTTCCCGATGGTTTGTAAATATTTATTTTTGTTGAATTAGATGATATTCTTAAAGCACTGTTTTATAGAAGTTTTAAAACTATTTTAATTTTTAATTGCTTATAAATTAAACATTCGTCATTAGTATTGCTTCATGTAAGGGCAGAAATTTTATTTTTCTCTTTAAAATACCAATTCACTTTTTTCGAGATCAGTCGACCCATGGCATTTAAATTATTTGTAGTTGCAAAAGTGAGTTGCCTCAACTGTGCAGTTCTTAGGTTCTTAGCGTTAAGTGTGTTGTCTTCGCCCTCACAATAATAATGCTTTGACATTTTCGGTTCCAACCAAATCAATAATTTAAATATTCTTTTATACTTCCGTAAATTGTAACAATTGAAAAAAGACATACGTAAATAGCATCAAACTTCCGTCTCGCTCGCTGGACAAGCAATAGAAAAAGGCGACAAATATTGCGTCACTGCCAAAAAACTTGGGACACACTAAGGAAAATTGTGTCCCTGCGATCCCTTATTGTGTGTTTAGATGTCTAGACATGCATAATCAATGTTATTTTGATAAAGCATGCATTGAACAAAGGAAAATGTAACAAGAAGACATATCCAAAAGGAAACCCGCAGTGAAAAGCTGCCGATGTATAGAACCAGATTCGGATCCTTGTGTGTTGATTAGCACTGGGTACTGGGTACCATTCGACTGTGAAGGATAGATAAACACAATGCTGGTATTGTGGAGCGTTTACGGTCGCGGGTTTCGTTCGAATTGGAAAATGGCGGCCGCAAAGGCATGCAGCGTGACAAAATGGAGGCGCAACAAGGCGGAGACCCAGCACTAAGTACTTTCAATTGCGGATCATATTGTTCGCATTACACTCGCTACAGCCGATTTCTGAAAATGCCGCCCCGGTTTTTGCCCGAAAAATTATTAATGATTCGAACGGCGGAACACCACCTGTGGTGTCGGCCTGTCAACGCAATGTCATTTATCATCAGCAGGATGGCGCTGTTATTCCAGAGCAGAAGCCACTCCGAACAAATGGGATATTGGGCCGCTACCTAGAATCGGGGTTTTTGTGCGGCTATCGTTTTTTATTTATTATTTTATACGTAATTACGGCAAAAATTGGATCGTGCCTCGTTTTGTTTGGGGTGAAAAATGATTACTGTAGAAGGGGGGGCCCCGGTGGCAATGAAATGGATCTATAGGCGAATTCGTTACGTGGGAATCGAGGGTTGTTAATTGAGGATGTGAATCGTTAAGGAGGTTTATTTATTTAGTTTTTTTTATTAATAATCTCAATTTTGTCCGAACTAGAACTTCAAACAAAAATTGGGTTTTTGCATTTTTTTCTTCATCTTCCGGGTACTTTCCGGTAATGCAACTAACACTGAAATTAGCTTGAATGTGAAACAGTCTTTTCTTCTGAAATCTAGTAGTAGGAACAGAAAAATCAGTGGCTCTGAAGTGTAAACGAAGGCAACACGAACGGCAAAACTACAAAGCCCCAGTGTCGGATTACAATGGAACGAGCTGCCAGCCCGGTCGGTACCCGGTCAAAGAGGCCAGTTAATAGTTAGACAATGACGTAAGAGATTGGGTACCGGCCAGGGGTTCTTTAATAATCTCGATTCTTGTACGGCGCAGCGCGTTTGCAGCTACCTGTTTTCGATTTCTCATTAGATCGCAGCTCCGTGGTAATTAACAATTGATTTACCAGGTTGATTTGATCGTCATCAATTGTCATCAATGTAGATTGATTGGTGGGCAGATGCGAATTTTCGCACCGTTTAATGCGACCTTTCACGACAAGAGACCATAAATGTAGCCGATTGTCGTTCCATTGTGTTGACAACACTGTTCGTCGATACAAACAAGCCTAATAAAACTTCATTTGTCACCCTTTTGTAGACAGATGAAGTTTGACAGATGAAAATGAGAGGAAAAGTAGAGTAACCTTTGATAAAAGTGTCGACTGTCGTTCCATTGTCTAGGCAACGCGTTTTTGGATACAAACAAACAAGACTATGAAAACGTCATCTGCGACGCGTCAGCAGACAGTTAGACAGAAGTTATCAAAATGATAACTTGGAAAAATCACAGAAACCTCCAACACACGCCAAGGAATCAAATCAATAATTTTTACATTTTTCCATACTTCCGCGAATTGTTACAATTCGATGAAAAACATACGTTAATACATCAAATTTCCGTCTCGCTCGGTGGACAAGTAATAGAAAAAGAACGACACTTATTGCGTCACTGCCAAAAAGTTTGAGAGAGTATAGGCAGAATCGCTGATATGAAAATAAGAAGAAAATGCCAGTTTTGATGGCGCAGTTGGCAAAAAGGTTGTCAGGACTGGAATAAAACCGTACTAAAGAAGATGATTAATTTCCTCGATAGTTCATCGGGCAGTTTTTGCCCGGCCGAATCAATTTCCATTAATTGTAGTCAATAATTATGATCGAGGGCTATCGATAGCGGACCGGGCAAGCGCAAATACCAGATTCAGCTTAATCATTTTCGAGGCTTGCATAATAACGTTCGCCAAGCAAAACCTGAAAGTCATTTCCTACTATTATTTAGCTACCAGATTTTTTGCCGGTAATTAAAAACCTCGAACAGAAGCGATACCTGTTACCTGCCATCATAGTCGACACTGTGCTCGAGCTGATTTTTTTTACCAGGAAAATGATCTGCTGAAGTCAGTCAGATCGGGGGTTCGATCGACTTACCGTCGGTGTCGCCGTGTCGGGCTCTGAGGATTTTCGAGATGGCCGAAACGCTGGGCGCGGAACTGCTATCGCACACCCCGCTACTGACCAATCGCTCCCGGATTTCCCAGCTGAACATTCCAGGCCGTTCCCTCATGTACTGCTCGATGTGCGACTCGATCTCGGGAGTTGCCAGCTTCGGTTTACTGCCCCGATCACTCCCGGTCGGATTGAGCCTGTTTCCTGAAACAGGGAGAGAAATTCCATTAGTTGAGCGTTTCACTTTTCCCCGATTTTTGCCCAATAAAATGGGAAAATGATTGAAGGTTACCAGATATAAGCTTTAAGCGTTGGCTCATGTGCACACGATGTTACCACTAGAAGGGTAACTCATTGATTTTAAGAGTCGGCGCTGTGCCGGCGGAATGACTTGGTGCGCCAACCCAACGCACCGGCACAGTAACTCACCGGCGCAGTTTATGTTGCAGTAAACTCATTTATATATTAGGCCGTTTCCCCAGACGATAAATCGGTAAATGTGCTGTCGTATAGTCGTGGGCTTTCCTTCCTTTACGCAGTGTAATGTATAGTGGTTTCGTATAGTCATGCGTCATAAGTGTTATTAATGGTGGCAATTTGGCGCACAGAGTGGCATCAACACAAAAGCGCAACTCAACTCAGTGTTACCCATGCCTATTACCAACAAAAACAACAGAACTAAACTCTTGAAATTTATGTTGGGTTTCTGAGATTGCGTCAATTATTGTGAGAACGATATCCAAATGTAACGTCAATGACGGCCAAGAAGATGACCTTCAATAATTGAGTCAACTTTTGTTCAATAAATCGGGCAATAGTGCGTAGTGTAATACCGGCATTAGAAAGGTTGACAACAACAAACAGGGGAAAAAAGAAAACTACCGACAGGATATTGCCAGGTCATTTATGGCCGCATTTAACGACCTAGCGCAAATCGTAACTTCCTTTATGATTTATTAAAACCCATTATGATTTTCACGCGGATTCCGTTTTCATATGCCCGGTATGAACGTTTAATTGCAAATAGGTAAAGCTACAAGGAATCGCATCAGCTCATTTATTGATGTGTGTGGTTCGGAACCCATTTGCGCGCAGATTGATTAGTTTATGGTCCTTCGAACAGGTGCGTCGATTACAGTCGAAAATCGATTCTTTATTGGTTTCACTGTTGGCATTTTGAGTGCGCATGAACTGAAACGGGTTCAGAAATATTTCTCAGAAAAACCATCCAGTATGGGATTTTCTACGTGTACACGTTAATCAGTGGGCACTGGAAACTGCAAGAGCGAGAACGGAAAACTTGCTATAAACACCCTGTAGCTTGGCAACGAATAGTTTGTCAACCTGTGTTGATATGGAAACACCCTGTTGACAGAAGTGTCAAGACACGCCCACTTTGCACGGACGGGCGCAAAACCCGGTTGTGATCACTGCTGAAGAAGGCGGTGCTGTTGTGGTCGAAACCTCCGATTTGATGAAAATGCCAGAAAACACTTACCTGGTATCGGTTCAATATTTTGCTGACACAGCCGTGCGACACTCTCAGTTGGCGTGATATAATGCAGGGCCGGATTCCGGCCGCAGCCAATTCCACAATTTTCAACCGGATGTGATTGGGCAGAGGTCGCCCGTTAATGAAAACTCCTCCCAGCTGATTGACTCTGCCTTGGCCTGCAACAGAAAAGTGTCCATTGGACAATTACCATATTCGCGAACGTTCGCGATTGATCGCTCACATTTTGAATTGATTTTGGCAGTTCGGGCACAAGTCGTCAGTTGGAAAACAGGCCAAGCTAACGGTTGAAATTAAGTCATACAATGCGTTTGGTTTAAAGCGAAGCCGCCGCACCATTATCCTATTATAAATGAGTTTTTAATTACCACCAGCTACCAACCTAATTAAAACATTCATTTATCTGCTGCCGAGTCGAAAATCAGGGGCAAAAACGCAAAGTAAATTAATTCTTTCGCGTCGCGTTTGTAATTAAACGCGGGTACCGGAAGCACTGATTGTTGAACATTCGACAAATTTTAATCAACAAGGGCGTGGTCGGGTTTTTTTTTTTTGTGTTGCGCATTTTAAGGGTGGAAGCCTCGAAAATATCCAGTTTTTTTTGAATATTTTTACTGTCAGATGAAATCGAAAAGTCCCCCAAGTCAGCTATCATGGCAACGGCAGTCAATCACCATAGTGACCCACTTAGGGTTTTCTTGTTCACTGGGCATATCGCTGAAATTTCAAGCAATACCCAAACGGAAAAAACCGTTGCACAATATCGGTAACCTTTAAACGAAAACCGCCACATTTTCGAGCCTCGTTGGCCAATAGAACAGGACTTGGCAGCACGACGAAAAACTGCAAGAATTTTCGACCGCAATCGAAGTGACATTTTTAAGCGATTTGACTCTCAAATCTTTACAGAATGAGGAAAATCACGGTAAACAGCAACCGCTAGCTGAAATATTCTAGAATGATGGCAAAAACTGATTATTGCGCCAGTATCCGTGCGAATTTTGAATTATCGGGGAGTGAAGGTTCAATAGGGTACAAGCGCGAATAGAACGAATTCGAAATGACTCAAACGCGAAATCGCTGTATTAAATGCGGTTCAACTGATGGATCAAGATACTGTTCAGTTCGGACAATGTGAGGAATCTGGAGAGGAACGGAAAGGAAAACTCTAAAAGCAATTGCGGATTTTCGAGTTTTGCGACTGTGGTTCATGGAATTGGTGATTTTTCCAGTTATTAAACCGTCGTTGATGTGAATTCGGTTCAGACGTTTTGCCTTCAATCATGCCCAACATCTTCAGGTATTAATCGGGTTCGTTTCCAGCTCTCATACTGTGAAGCTCACGCTCTAATTCGAGCGAAGGAAAAGCTGATTTTTCCATTCGAGAGCGTAGCTACCCTCGGTTTTCTCACTCGCACACATAGAGTTCAGCGAGAGATGCAAGATGTTCGGCGCGTCGCTACGTTCGAACTTGCTACCTTCGCGGCTTAAAATATCCCAATTTGGAGCGAGGCAAACTTTAAAGAAATATTTTATGCCGATTTTCAACCACGTTGTTTAGTATTAGAGAAAAGTCATATGCCATTGTAAAGGTCTAGTAACAAAAACTAGTCAACTTTAAATTAAACGGCGTTCGAAGTAAACTCCCGAGGAATTTCTGGAATAATTGGTAATTTTCGCGCTATTAGGCCATCGCCGTTAGCAATTTGGTCCTGCCGTTTCGCTTCAGCCGCAAACAAACGTCTGAAGATGCTATCCATGCGGGCTAGCGAACGTCAGGACCAAATTCCGATTGTTGACGACCTGAAACTGAAATATCAACCATTTTACTCGAAATGTACCTTAAAACCCCTTAAAACCTGAAAGAATCTATCGAACCTCACTTAATACAGCAAATTCTCGATTAATCATCTTGAATTCGTTCTATTCGCGCGTGTTTTCTATTGAATGTTCACTTATCACGGGCTTAATATACACGCCGCCTATATGCAGGGTGTTTCCTAATAAAGCGTCAATTTTTACGGCCGTTTGTTGAGTACTGCAGCAAAATCATCTCGATAATTCAAGATCCGCCAGGCTACTGGCTCTTCAGAGGATCTGTTTGCTTCAAAGGCGAACAACTGTGTTTCGAATCAATTAAATAGACCTTTTTCGCCATTTGGGAACGTACCTGAAATCGATCATCTCACTCGCGCACCTGGGATTTTATGAGAAATGCAAGAAAACCAGCGCATTGATACGTTCCAACTTGATACCTTTGTGGCTTCAATTTTTTGGGTTTTGAGTGAGAGAAGTTTGAAAAATTTTTACGCTAATTTCCAGACAACTTTATGTGGCTTGACATCTGAAATCCCGTGGAAATAATTGAATAATTGATGATTTTCGGGTTAGTAAGCAGTCCGTGGGGCGAAACCACGTGTGAGGGCGAAGCGTCAGACCTAAATTCCTATTGACGAGGGCTTAATTAACTCGAAAATCACGACTGGAAAGGTTGCGACGGCGGGTTTTAGTAAAATCTCACCTAAACACAATAAAATGAATATTTGAAAGCGAATTCGGGTATAGTCCTCATTGTTAACAATGCTACTTTGGCAACCTTGAGCCGTTTTGTTCTAAACTAACACCCACCTTGAAACGGGTACCCACTGAAGCCGCTTGCTGGTTCATAATTCCCTGAAAATTGGTAATTGTCATCACTTGACACTGCACAAAACTACAGTCTCGAAACGAAGGGTGGCCGAATCGGTACCCTGGTGGTTCCGAAGCGGACGAAACCCCAGATCCGGTTCTCACGCGAACTGTCTCACTAAACCTGTGTGTGTGTGATCGGACGACTCGACAATGAGTTTGAGTGAAAGCACCTACGATGGTTACAACTCAACAAAGACTGAATCAATGGTTTATGGTTCTTCGTCGACTTGTTATTCAGCATGGTCGGTCCCGCCCACCGCAAGAGGGCGGTCCCAAACCCAGAAAGTGTAGATTGGGGCTTTTCCCGTCGTCTTGTTGCTTGTGCTGCTGCTGCGCCTTATTTATTCCCGGCATTTGGGTTTCAATGGAAATCGGTTTTCTTGGAATGTTTTTTTTTTTCGTTTTGATGGAAAATTAATTTGTTTTTTTTTAAATTTTTATCGTGTTTTTTGCTGGATTTGTGTATTTTGCCATTAGTTCAATTGATGCTGGATTCTGCCTAGAATGTTTTCTTTCCTTCATTTTCACATTTTTTGTTTGTTTTTTCAGCGTTTTTTTTCATTGCATGCATTTTTCTATTTTTGTCGTGCTTAATTCACGTTTTTTTATTAGCGGCTTTTCATTAAATTACCAACTTTCTGTTTTGCGACAATTTCAGCGTTAGTTATTCGTAGTTTTAGGAGAAATTTTGAGTTTGCAAGTTGCAATTGAAATCGTTTCTTCTTTTTGTTGATTTTTTGTTCTAAAATCATGAAACTGCCATGTAGGGACCTTTTGCTGGAGTTGCAATTATCAAGTAAGCGCTTCATTTTTTCAAATGACTGAATTTGACAGTTTTTTCCTGAAAACTTTTGTTTAAAACAAGCTCTTCATAGGAGAAACAAGAACTTACAAATTTTGAAAAAAAAAGCGGAAACATCGCATTAAAATTGTCACTCAACACGATCTTTGTCTGCACATTTTCTAAGGAACCCTGTATAATGTATGATTTTTTATATGATTATATCTTCTGTGTGGTAATTGATTTAATTTCATGTCTGTTGCTCTAATTTGTTTCGTCTCTTTTGTTTTTTACTTGTTTATCGTTTCTTTCATAAACTAGACTCAAATTGCAGGGTTTTTCAAAGCATTTAGTTTGTTTTCGCTCAAGAATTGTTTAGTACTTTGTTTACACTGGTTTTGTATTAAAAATGTTTATTGTTTTTGTTGCAGATGAGATAAGAGAGCACAGAAAGCAACGAACGAAGGTCTTTCGGTAAGTTTTTTGCCCATTTTTGCTTACATTTGACACCGTGAAAATTTGTTTATTTTGTGATTGCGTGTTTTCCGTTTTCGCTTTTTCATAAATATCGTCGAATTAATTTCATGAAATTATGAATAGTAAGAGTAACAAAATAATATAGTAAGAAATAAACAAAATAGTAAGAGAGTTAGTTACAATTAAGCAGAGTAACAGCGGTTGAAAGAAAATTGAAAATATTCGAGCGAAAATGCGAAATATTGTTATAAAGATATACAAGGCAAAAACCATCCAGTATACAAGATGTGGCAAAAATATGGAAATCAGGACAGAAGTTTCGAATTTTTCGGATTTTCCTCAATGCTTCAAAGCATCCATCTGCCTTACGAGCGAAATATTTCCACCATTTACCCCAAAAACGATCATTTTGAGGCCGGATTGTTGGCAATTTAAGCCCAAATCCAGACGATTTATTTCACCACATTCAAATGAAATTAGGCAAAGTTGGTCGGCGCTTTTGACATCGGTCGCACTCATTTTGTTACTTGATACCTTTTTGGCGTTAAAATAGGTTTTTCGGGCCGGTTCCTTTGAGTGGTGCCGCCGCTGCCGAGAAAATTCATTAGCCTAATGACTGTACGTTTGGTATTGTATTAGTCAAATTCACACTTTTTCCCTGTTGGTCGATTTGTCGGGATTTTCGAGGGAATTGGGTTTTTGGCACCCACAAAACGGTCACTATTTGGCCCTAATCAGGGCCAAAGCGCCAAGTCATGGGCGCCTAATAGGGCCCACATTTACCATCAAAGTTTTGTAGGCGAAAATTATCAGGTTTTTCCACTCCAAAATTCATCCACTGACTGATTGATGGCAAAAGGCTGTTTTAATTTTTGCTGTGTGTCTGTTATAGTTATGCACGGGGCCCGCGGTCTGTTTTTTTCATTTTATGCGCTAATTTTTGTTATAAAAACATGCATTTAATGTAGTGAAGTTTTTCGTCAAATGCACACACAACTATTGCTTTGCCACCACAAGGGTATATTTTTGTGATATGAACCAAAAGTATTTAAAAATCTTTTAAATTAGACTAGCTGGCAACATTGTTTTTAGACGTGTTTTCTTTATATAGAGGATGTCTCAAATAGACATGTTGAAGAAAAATGCTATAGGAAGTGGTACTCAAATTAGGCCTGGTAACACTGTGTTGTGTGGCCCTTTGTTTTGATGCCACTCTGTGCGCCAATGCGCTATAACACCTTGCGTCTCACAGCGCATCACATAAATAACACTTATGACGACGCCACTACACATTACGTATCACTGAGTCCTCTGTGATCTCCTTACACATTTACCGTATTATGAGTTTTTAAATTGTGTTGACGCGTCAATCCGTATCGGCCTCACTGCGCCAACACCTGAAAATTCACTGTGTCCCAGGCCTAACTCAAATGCGTCGTTCTGAAAACATCGGGTGTAGCAGATTTTTTCGGTTTTGTGTGATATTTTCGCAATTATTTGAGACACTCATTTGAATTTTTCACACATTTTGCCAACGGTTGAAGCTACTTTACGGGCTTGAGGACACATTTCCTTCATGGGACAGTGGGTGTGGTTTTGCGTTTATTACCCGCAACATTTGCGCCACTGGGGCAAATGACAATTTGTTGCTGCGCTGAACAAACCACCCCTGAAGATGCAAGACACTCGTGCGTGCGAAACGTCAGAAGAAATTCTTTTCCGCGACGCCTGAAAATGAAAATGATCCTTACGACTAGTCAGGTATTTTGAAAATACCTAACCTAAACTAATTTTCTTAGCAACTGGTGTATTTTTGGATTTCTGTCATCTGTTCCAAACCCAAAACCGACATTAATAGTTTCACGTTCCAACACTTCGATTGATTGATTGATGTGAAATGTTGGAAAACAAACCCACAGTTCCCATGTCGATTAGCGGGCGAAATTATGATTGTTTTATCGGTTTTGAATCAAAAGCGGCCACTTTTCAACAATATGATTTCGAGTGGACAAAGAGAAAATTTAACGGTCCCCGCTGTTACGAGGCAAATTTCATAAGAAATTCGCCTTAGATATTCGTTGTAAATCGACGTAAACTAGATCTGGTCGATGGGCCGGAAATTATTTAAATTGATTTTTTTCGATGCAACTTTCCCCAGTTATGGGAAATGATTTCGGTTGGGACAGTTTGCTTGATGTTGTTTTTTTTTCGCTCGCTAGACACAATTGATTTGATGGAAATACCGATTAGTAGGATTCTATATCTGCATGCAGCCCTGTAAATTTAAACGTGAGTAACAGGTAGAAATCGGTAGAAATCGGCTCTAAAGGAAATTTTAAAGTTTTTTTTCAATTTATTTGATAGTTTAGCTTGATTTACAACCAGCGCGCGGGTATAGAGGAAAAAAATTAGAATTACTGCGGGGCCCAACTATGAAGGATTTATGTCAAAAAGCCTCAATGCAAGTTTGGTAAAAAAGACACCTAAAGAGAAAAACCCGCTTGCTTGCGACTTGTATTTATGGCTTAAAGCAATCGAGTTTCATAAAATCGAGCCGTCGGTCTCTTGGTATCTTCTATAATCGCACATCTAAACCTCCGGTGTAATGATTTGACTCATAATTGAAATTGACTATTTGGCAGTTTCTGACACCCTGACTTTGTCCGAAACTTGCCAATTGGGTTCATCGACTGTTTTCTTCGTGAAAAGCTTCAATATTTTTCCAAAATATATTTGCGGTATTATCGCGCTAACCATTAATTTTCAAAGTTTAAGGTGTTTAGGGATAAATTGGGGAACTTGGCAACTTCGCCAAGGTAGTATCCACAACACTTTTATTTCAAATGACTCTAATATTTCTGGAATTTCGAAGTTTCCATTGAAATTGTAAGTGTTTTAAAAATTGCCCCTCTCGAAAACTATCTTAAACCTATTCGAGTTTATCGCAAATTCCTAACCTCTAAAGAAATAGAAACAAAAATAAGGAAACGCTGAAGAGCCGCAATTTGAAAATTTTTGTACATTTTGACGATGCCTACTGAGAATTCTGCAAAAGTGTTTCAAATTTCGGCTCGTCAGCGTTTCCTTAGTTTTGCTTCTTCAAACTTTTTCTCCTCACTCCTTTCCTGCGTCTGAAAGTTTGAAAACGCGATTTCTCCTAAACGGTTGAAAATTTTCAGTCGGTCCATAACTTTCTCGATCGCCCCTTGGAGAACTGTCTTAGACCAATTTAGAGTTTATTGCAAGTTCCTAACCTCTAAAGAGATAGAAGTAAGAAAATGTCGAAAAACGAAATTTCGAAGAATTTTTGTACGTTTTGGCAATGTGCTGAGGATTCTGCAAGCAACAAGAATTCTTCAAATTTCGGCTCTTTTACGTTTGCTTATTTTCGCTTCTATCCCTTTAGAGGTTAGGAATTTGCATTTAATGGGGCAATTCACACGAAAACGAAGGATGGATTCGGACGTCAGTCCGACTTGAGGTTGCAAATTGAATTTTCATCATATTGAGTCCAAAAAAACCCAAAAGAAACGAAAAAACAATCATCAATTGTCGATTAGTGGAAAAAAAGGCTGACCAGCAAGAACCAGTTAGTTCTCGCTATTCCGTGCAGTTTTTTGCCGATGAAGTTTTACGCAAAAACGTTGCCGAGTGTCTCGGATCCGATCCGGAATCCATGAAATAAAATACCGATATTTACATAGTGTGGCGGTAATTTTTTTCAGCCGCAGCGCGATTCGTTAAATGTGATTTTCAACGCTGCGTCGTGGGAACCGTCACCAGCCGGGCACCGCGCTGCTGACTTGATGAAAGTACCGCTAAATTTTTCAATCCAACTGCACAAAAAATCGTAAAATAGAGAAAACGGACAGAAGAGTTGTGAGAATGCTGCCTTAAGTGAATCTATGGCACTTAAGAGTCCCAACTCACGCCCACTTTGCCACTATAAAATCACGGGTATTTAGTGGGCAGTTTTCCATAACCAAGACCTTCAAGGGGCTGGTGCGTTTTTAAGGGCAATCGATTGAGGAAGGTTTCAGGCCCCAACTGGGGAATGGAGTGGAGATGGTTTGGGGGCAATGGGGAACAAGCAGGAGCTCTTAATTGCTGAAATCTCCGACTGGCAACCCATTTTTTCCGATCTATTTAAACTGGCAGGTACGTGCGGGCAAATTTGAAAAATGTGCGCTTTGTACTCGCGGAAAGGGGCGTGGCCTTTTGTGGGAACAGCTTTTCTGTGCTGAGCGCATCGATTGCCAACAATAAAAGAATCGCCATTCGTTTCTAGGCAGGCTAGCGGATCGGTTTTTTCCCCAACCAACAGCCAGATTTGGGTTGCAACCTGTTGACTCTTGTCCTGGTTTTAAACGGATTTGTTTGGAAGCGCGTTGGACGTTGAATTTTTGTCCGAAACCAATTAGTCGGCCCATTGTACCAGTTCAAAGCCGATGGAAAATCGAACTGTGGTGCGTCAGCAGAAAAAATCGATCTAAAACATTCAACCCTCGTTAATGGCGTTGAAATTGGCTGGTTTCGATCGGTGTCAAGAAAACACCAGAATAGTGTGCGCTTCCAACCAATCAAATTGAAGAAATAAGTCGAGTGGCAACAACTAGTTGGAAGTTGGAAGACGTAAAGAAATACTCGTTTGTCTCAAGCCATTCATGATTTCGAGGCAATTAGAGCCGCTGATGGCGTGAATAAATGCCACCAGGCACCGTTAGGGAGAGCATTTCTTAAGCAAATTTCTGCAGAATACTCGTCGGTCGATGGACCTGCTAGTTATTTGACAACGTTTCGCCTGCCAACGGCTTGAGGACGGCGCATGACAGGATCAGCCAGTTTACCGTTGCCTTCCAGAAATATCCGAATTTTCCGGCCCGTTAACCGTGCAGATGCTGAAGAGATACGGCTCGTGCCAGTATTTTCGCTTAATTTTCCCGAACGTCACAACTAATTGGTTCCAGGCGCTATTCATGCGTAATTGGGAGGGTTAGTTGGCGCGGTACCGCAACTAATCGAAGCCCACACATTTCGTCCGTTCTTATCATCATATTATTATATTAATATTTAAAACTATTCCATCGTAATAATATCAGAGACTATTCTATAACTTCAACGAGATTTTAACTTTTGCTTTTGAAAAGGACCTATTTTCAAAAAAAATAACTTGGTCTTGTTCGAAATTGATACTTTTGAAGCGGCGAAGGTATCAAGTGGGAACGTAGCAACGCGTTGGTTACTTGCCTCTCGGACAGACTCCCATAGGTGCGGAGAGACACACGATGTCTGGTGCGTTTCCGAATGGACAAACTAGTTTGGTTAACTGATGCGCATCAGGGTTTTGGTTCGGAGTGTGCGTACCTGAACGGGAGACACCTCTGAAGATGCTCGGCACGTGTGCTAGAGAAACTTTTGGATTATGTATGTCTACTGCGGCTTAAGACGCGAAAAGGCAAAATCTTTTGACAGACGATCAATTTTCTGTCGCTGCTTTTTCGGCTCGGCTCGTTTATTTTAAGTGCAAAAATTTCGAAAATCCGACTAGGGCTTCGCCCCCATCGAGGCGACTGAAGGTTGGAAATCGTAATTTCTCCGAAACGGTTCGAAATATGCTTTCAGTCCTAATGACCTTTCCGATAGCCCGTCTCGAGATCTATATTTACCGACTAGGTTTCATCCGAAATTTCTAACCTCTAAACAGATAGAACCAAAATATTGAACTTTCGTGAATCGTCGATGTTTAAAGTCGCTCAGGTAGGTTTAGCTAGTCAAATTTAGCGAAAATTCCTAACCTCAAAAAAGTTGAAGCATAAATTGAAAAAAAATGTATATCAGCAGTTGCTCTGAATAATCGTCATTGTCACTGTCACTGTCAGTCAATGTTCCCCCTTCGTTTTCTTCTTCCTAAATGTATTCTTGTGTGTTATAACTTAGCATGACTTTGACATTAGAGACGTACCTATTGCAAATAAATGACAGTTGCGACTGACGTCAAAGTTCAACAGCGGCAGCCACTAGATACACTTTACCAATATTGTCGTTTGTTCCTTCCTCTATTGACTTTCTATTGATTATTTGTTGCTGATTCTATGCAGAAGAATTTAGGTTTGTTTAGTCATTAGGAAGTTGATGAATGTTTCTCTGCATGTAACAAGCAATGGGCAAATCAAACTCGTCACAAGAAATCGACAGTCATCGATATTAAATCCAAGACGTATGCCGGCAAAAAATCGTTCAATTTCATGTTGGAAACGTGAGAATGCCATTAAGTAAACCGTTTTTTTCTGTAGATACAGTGCAGCCAGATCAACAGTTGCAATGAACGTTTGTTCGAGGCATTTTAGCGTGAAACTGAAAAATGTTGTGTGGCTTTATAGATCTGAAACTGATCATTTTGATTATGCAAGCACGCCACTGGATCGGTGGTTTGCTATCTAACTGATTCAGTCGAGATGAATACGAAATGAAATGAATCCTGCTTAAAACTTGGATAGAGAGTAAAAAGGTCCGTTATTATCGGGGCTTCCGGTGCCCAGTTTTTCATCGTCGTCGAAGACATTCGCATAGCCAACTAACTAGATTCCATCAATTGAGGAATATTTTCGATTAGTGGCCGTGGGTCAACAAACAATCGCAGATGATCGATCGCTCAATAGAGGCCATCACGGCCAACAAAAGAGATCGATACCTAATTCGTTCATGGTTTAAATTAAAAGTGCTACTGGGTACTGGCTGGATGGGGCCGCCGGCACTCCTATAAAAAATATCAAATTAAAATTAAGCTGCATCATGTCGGATGGGTACCCGGTTTTACATTGTTGTATTATACTTCACTGTGTATAGTATCGGGCCACTTTTTATGGGGAGCGGCACAGTTTTGATCCGTTGTTCTCTCCACACGAAGCTTCATTCTTCAGCGGCTGGATGGTACCCAACATTCAAGGCCATCTATTCCACCGGCTGTCAATTTCGTTCTTTCAAACGTGCTCCGACAGCTCAGCCCTGGCAAAAGGGTTGAAGTTTTTCGTACTTTTCAGCCATCAGTGGAGTCCAGTGGTTCTACGGTTTGGTACTTTCCTAGGCCTGCTTCACTGGCTTCGGATGAAATGAGTTTCGAAGTTGCCTGATGTTCGTTGCTTTAGTCGCTTGTCAACGATCAAAAGTGTAGACGATTGGGGACATTTTTCGGCGTTTTTCTTACTAAATGCGTTTTCATGAGTGACATGTTTTTATCGGTGTTTGTGTGCTATTGGTGAAAATCCTCGAAATCCGCCTTAATTTGCAACTGTTTCGGGATCGGAATGATCTAGGGTCTAAAAGAATTTGACATCATCCACTTCTGAAGCCGATTGCTCAGCAAGTAGTTGAGATATCGGAATTTGGGTTCCAACACTCGATAACGGAGGACTTAGGTTACAGGTGGCTTGAGTTTGGTCCAGTTCCAGGCACTGGAACTATCAGAATAATTTTCGAAACTTTGGAGTGTTTGTGCGCGGTTTTTCATTTTTTACTTCTTCCGCTTCTGAAGCCGATTGCTGCGCAAGTAGTTAATATATTACAACTTGGGTTTCAGCGCTCGATAACGGAAGATTAATTACTTGTGGTTTAAATTTGGTACCATTCAAAGCACTGGTACCTTCAGAATACATTTTAAATTTTAAAGTGTTTTTGCGCGGGTTTTTTATTTCTACATCATCCGCTTCTGACCGACAACCAGTTTAGATTTCGGAATGCTGGTTCCAGCGCTAATGACAGAAGCCTTATTCTGCAAGCGATTTGAATTTCGTACTATTCAAGGCGCTGGTACTTTCAGAATACATTTTTAAACTATGGAGTGCTTCTGAGCGGTTTTATTTTGACATCATCCGCTTCTTGTGCCGAGTTCTAAGCAAGTAGTTGAGATATCGGAATATAGGTTCCAGTACTCGATAACAGAAGCTTCATTTTGCATGTGGTTTGAATTTGGTACCCTTCCAAGTACTGGTACCTTCAGAATACATGTTTAAACTTTAAAGTGTTTTGCGCGGTTTTTCATTTTTTACTTCTTCCGCTTCTGAAGCCGATTGCTACGCAAGTATTTAATATATTGCAACTTAGGTTTCAGCGCTCGATAACGGAAGATTAATAACTTGTGGTTTAAATTGGTACCATTCAAAGCACTGGTACCTTCAGAATACATTTTTAAACTTTAAAGTGTTTTTGCGCGGGTTTTTTATTTCTACATCATCCGCTTTGACGCCGATTTCTGAGCAACCAGTTTAGATTTCGGAATGCTGGTTCCAGCGCTCAATGACAGAAGCCTTATTCTGCAAGCGATTTGAATTTCGTACTATTCAAGGCGCTGGTACTTTCAGAATACATTTTTAAACTATGGAGTGCTTCTGAGCGTTTTCTATTTTGACATCATCCGCTTCTTGTGCCGAGTTCGAAGCAAGTAGTTGAGATATCGGAATATAGTTTCCAGTACTCGATAACAGAAGCTTCATTTTGCATGTGGTTTGAATTTGGTACCCTTCCAAGTACTGGTACCTTCAGAATACATGTTTAAACTTTAAAGTGTTTTTGCGCGGTTTTTCATTTTTACTTCTTCCGCTTCTGAAGCCGATTGCTACGCAAGTATTTAATATATTGCAACTTAGGTTTCAGCGCTCGATAACGGAAGATTAACTAAACTTGTGGTTTAAATTTGGTACCATTCAAATCACTGGTACCTTCAGAATACATTTTTAAACTTTAAAGTGTTTTTGCGCGGGTTTCTTATTTCTACATCATCCGCTTCTGATGCCGATTTCTGAGCAACCAGTTTAGATTTCGGAATGCTGGTTCCAGCGCTCAATGACAGAAGCCTTATTCTGCAAGCGATTTGAATTTCGTACTATTCAAGGCGCTGGTACTTTCAGAATACATTTTTAAACTATGGAGTGCTTCTGAGCGGTTTTCTATTTTGACATCATCCGCTTCTTGTGCCGAGTTCTAAGCAAGTAGTTGAGATATCGGAATATGGTTCCAGTACTCGATAACAGAACCTTCATTTTGCTTGTGGTTTGAATTTGGTACACTTCCAACTACTGGTACCTTCAAAATACATGTTTAAACTTTAAAGTGTTTTTGCGCGGTTTTTCATTTTTACATCATCGACTTCTGAAGACAATTTGGGTCTCAGCGCTCGATAAAAAAAGCCTTATTCGACGTGTGGTTTGAATATGGTACTAGTCAAGGTACTGGTACCTTTAGAATACATTTTAAACTTGGAGTGTTTTGATGCGGTTTTTCATTCTTACATCATCCGTTTCTGAAGCCGATTTCTCAGCAAGTTGCAATTTCGGAATGCGGGTTTCAGCATTCGATAACAGAAGCCTTCTGTTACAAATGTGGTTTGAATTTGGTATCATTCAAGGTGCTGGTACCTTCAGAAGATCTTCAAACTTTGAAGTGTTTTTGTGCGTTTTTTATATTTATCATCATCCGCTTCTGAAGCCAATTTCTGAGCATTCAGTTGAGATATTGGCATTTGGGTTTGAGCGCTCGATCATAGAAGATATACTTTACTTGTGCTTTGAATTGGTACCACTCAAAGCACTGCTAACGTCACAATACGTTTTTAAACTTTGGAGTGCTGATCTCCAGTCATTTTTATATCATCCGCTTCTGAAATAGCTTGCTGATCAAGTGGTTCAGATATCAGAATGGGCTTGAGCAATCGATAACAGAAGCTTCATTTTGCATGTGATTTGAATTTGGTACCATTCAAAGCACTGGTACCTTCAGAAAACATTTTTAAACTTTCAAGTATTTTTGTGTGGTTTTTCATCTCCTATTCTTCGTTATCTGAGAGGGATGCCTGATTCGTTTCCTAACGACAGGGATGCGCGTTTTCTGAGCTCAATCAACGGTCGAATTTTCAGAAACCGTCCAATTTGTGCGTGCAGCATCTGAGCTGAGAGTGTATGGTTAGGTGCACTTCATCCGGATCAGAATGATCTAGGGAGTTATTTAATAAGCTTGAGGTCTGATGTGTTTACTTAAGCGCTTCGTAACCACCCAAATAGGGCTTTTTGGGCAAATTTAGGCAAAATTTCAAAAATTATAAAGCATCTCTTGAGCTCAGCCGCTTTGTTTGTGTGTTAGGTTTTGAATCAGAAATAAGGGAATATGGGCAAATCATGGTGTAAAACTCTCGAAAGTCTTCGTTAGTTCACTGTTTTCGGCATCAGAATGGTTAGAGGGTTGTCTGAGGAGCAAGGAACAAGTATCTCTCCTGAGCCGACCGCAGATTGATTTTAGCAGTTTGAAACAATTTCTGAGCGCATTTTAACTGATGTTTTTCAGAAACATACCATATAATAGTCCAGTATTTGAGTGGAAGATAGAGCCGATATGAGCAGATAAAGTTGAAAATCGGGATGAATTTGCAGTTTTTTCGGAATCAGAATGATCTAGAACTAGGAGTTGGTGATTTTGCTCGCTTTCTAACTCAAAAATACTACTGAGATTGCTCAGTTTGAGCGACTTTGTAAATTGCCCCTAGGTGCAGGTTTTGAAAGCATTTTCTACATGCGCTGTTTCTGAGCTCAGTCGATAAGTTTGTTCCCAAAAACTAATTTTGGTAATTTTTTTTAGTTTCTATTTCTCCAGTGACTCCATTAAGGAAAGTTGTTAGTAAAGGGATCGACTACAAAAAAATATATTTTTTGCGGAAACTATATGGCATCTAATAATCTTTTTTGCGATACTTTTCTGAGAGAAAAAAAGAAATCGAAGTAATGAGAGCAGCAGAGTCGAAAAGTCTCTCAGGCTTTTGGTGTGCGCGACCGCAAGGAAATTCCCTTGTAATGTTTGATGTGCCTAATAACGAGCCAAATCGGTCGGGTATAAGCGACCAGAACTAAAAAGGAGCTTTCTTCATCGCGAAAAAAGCGCCACTTTTGTAATCTAATAAACGATTTTTAAATAAATTTAATACGAAAACTTTCCTTTTGCGCTCAGCCGGATTACGTAAAGCCGAGAGCCGGCGAAACAAAACGAAAAAACCATCGAAAGCAATTAATATTTCTGGTGACGTAATTTATTTCCCTTCGATCGATCCGCGGCAAAAAACAATACGCTATCGATTTCAATTGTCTAGGAAAAAGGAAAAAAGTGACAATTAAAAATTGCATTGGAACTCGCGGATTTTGCAAATCATTTCGGGTTTTTTTCGCACTTGGCTCTGTTCTTGCGTAACTTTTCGATTGGACGATGAATTGAAAAGTGCGCTTTCCTTGTGCCGTCGCAGACAACCGCGTTTGTCCATGGGAAAATGTTACTGAACCTCAACCGGTGGTTTGAGTATGAACAGTGGAAGCGTGATTGGGTTGCTTGATGGTTTGAGTGAGTGTCTGAAGTCTGTCGAAGCTGGTGTAAACCCACTCGACGAATCGCGCGTGTGGCACTGAAATAAAAAGCGGAAGCGCTGTTCCGACATTTTGTTTTTGCCCACCGGAAATTAGAAACAAAATGACAATCCATTGAAGGTGGTATGAAAATAGG
>JAJTJO010000734.1:0-25048 GCA_024550625.1 Dendroctonus valens | reverse complement strand
TCACTATCTGCGTTTATCGGCAATAGACTCAACAGGATTTTGTTTGATACTGAGCCTTTTATCGAATATACTGCTTCATCATCAATATTGAAGAAGTGTGTAGATTTTAGGAACAGACTTTAGCGATTAGTTCAAACATAAGCAATATTTGTGACAATACCATCGGCAAATTCTGTGGATATTTCCTTCTTTCAATATTCTTGCCCTTTGTCACTGTATTTTTAATACTTCTAGTCTGTCTACTAGTTTTATTTGATCTTCGCTATCGACTAGATATTTGGTTTGCATGTTGCTTTAGATTTAACTTCCGGTTCCTACAAAAGACTTAAACATTTCCTCTAATGATACGCATTTTGATCAATTTCAACGACAGTTTTGTCCATAGACTCACTATCTGCGTTTTCGTATTCGTCACTAGACTCAACAGGATTTGTTTGATATGAGCCTTTATCGAATATTCTGCTCCTTGATGTTGAAATCAATATTTACTAAGTCTGGTGTTTGAGGAACTGACTAAGGCAAACTACTCAAACTTGTTAAATGCATTTTAAGAAAATCCGGGAGTTCATTCCCTTTCCAAGCTGGTATTGTTTTAAAACATTTTTTTAAATATTGAAAACATATTCACCTGTGTTGGAAATTGCGACTGAAAACACCGAAGCGCGACCATTTATGCAATTTTTGCATGTCGTGATTTCGACTTGATAGCGCGTCATCTGCCTATGACTTTCATGGAACCGAACAATGGCTTTGCATTGTTCCAACGTGTATTTAAATTGAATTTAAAAAAATTAGCCCCGTAAAATGGTGCATTTCCATGGTATTTGTATGTATTTCGGTACGCCTATTGTGAACTGCGACATCGCTTTAATTAGGGAAGTGGGCAATTCGTGAATGGACAATTTGCTTATTATTGACACGAGAGTGCTGTTTTTTGCCTGATCAGTGTAATTGACTTGAGATCTGTGCGTGATAGGCTTTGTAATTAAGTTTTGGTATTAATTGATTTTTTTTCATAAATCGTTGACAACAGTTGGGTCCTTTTTTTTTCTTTCTTGCCCAACCTCCTCGAGTTGAAGTAACGTTTTTACGTCCAACAAATCACCAGCCAGTCCTGATAATTAGGGTAGCCGCGTTTCAAAATTATTGGACCACAATGAAACGATAGAGATCAAATAGCCTAAAGGCAACAATGGTTAGCGTCTGTGTTATCTTGAAATTTCTACATAAATTTTCCTCATGATTTCAGTGAACTTATGGGGCATTGTCAGAAGCATTATTTATAACACATCACTAAAGCCGCGTTTTATTTAAAAAGTAAATTTTCGAGAATATTAACAAGTAGGAACAACAACACCGATTGTAATAGAAACATTTCAGTTTTTGCTGATATCAAGGGATGTTTTTACTCATAGTATAGTTACCTAAGTCTAGCCCAAATATGTCCTAAATACCTACCTAAAATATTTTCTAGTATACCGTATAAAATTGCTTTATTCCTAACTCATTCAGACCATTAAAACCACTCCCAAAACCAATAGTTTAATTTGCCATATCAATATCGGAAAACCAAATTAATAAATTGCCAAATCCAATAGCGCCATTCTAATTTCAAACTTGTTTTATTAAGTTTATACAGCAACACTTCCTCTATTGTTCGCTTCCCGAACTTTGCCACAACAGAGCTAAAGTTCATCGATTCCTAACCATTGAAAAACCAACCATTAGAAAAAAACTGCTCCATTGTTCGAGCACAAACTAATTTCCCATATGAGTTTTCCTTTCAATGGAAATCGAATTTCCTTGAAAAAGAAATTGTTTTGCTTTTATTTTGGGGTAAAATTGCTTTCTTTGATTTAATTCCTGACGGGCGATGTGTTTTATGATTTATGATCGGCTTTTGACAACGTACCGGTTAAATATAACTTATTTCCTATATTTTATGTGCTGCACAGTGTAAATAGCGGTTCTAGATGGTTATGTTATAATGGTGGTCGTCTATTTTCGGGGTTTAGCACCCCCTGAAAAAAATTACAACAGCATTATCGTCATAGCATTTCAGGGCATTGCAAACGGTGAATAGATCGGAACTTGAAAAGCGATTACGGCACGTGCTCGTCAACATCTGCCAGTTTTTGCATTATTCAGCAATCTCCTTATCAAGGACCGTCAATATTTCAGGAACTACATCAATTTCTTCCACCTTCGCTGGCCCGATTTTTTTCGATTTCGATCACGATAAAGTTTCAGCAAGGTGCTCCAAAAGTACCGCATACATCAAAAAGTATTATGCAAATACGTAGGCGATGGTACCGACAAGGGGCTGTTTGTATTGAAGCGATTTGCTGAAGATACTCGACTGATTAATGTTGACGCTACAAAGTTGATGGGTTTTTAATATGTTTATGCACACATGAATTGGTACAGAGCCTTTACATTTTCAACAATTTTTGCTTCCATATCATTCGGGTTCAAATGTTAGGAATCTGGTGTTCCAAATGATGTTCCAACTCTGGAAATTTTGTTGTAGATTTTCACTTAAATTTTTTAGTTTTTCCTTTAGATAAGTCTGTTACATGCTACATCGCTCAATATGGTACTGTTTCTTTCCTCAATTTAGAAACCCGCAAACTTTATCAAGTTTTCCTTTGCGTCTTTAAACGCAGCATCATTTACTAATTTCAATTTTGCATCTTTACGCGTAATTCGCAACACTAAAACTAACGCGCAACTGTTTTTGAGTTTTTTAAAAAGGGGCTTTTATGTTTTTTTCGGTAAGTGGCTTGGTTTGTTATCAATCACCATTTGGATAACAAAAGTTTAGCAATTTTCGCTATCCTTCTTAAAGCCAGCTTCTGAATTCATGTTTCAAATCCCCACTTGAAGAGTAAATAATGAAAGAAATCTCATCTCTAAAGCTGTTGGTTAACTGCTTACATCATTGCATAGACTTGTTTTCAACAACTGTAAAACCCATTAGTATTTTCAAATTATTCCTTTTTTAATAAGCTTTTGAAAACAGCTTTGATAAGTACTAAGTTGTCTAGATTCTTAAGTATCACAGAAAATCTGGTACTCACAGGCCAAAAAGAGCAAGGAATTTCCAGTGATTCGTATTTCTCTACAAGCAAGAAAGCTCAATTATGTACACCAAACTCATTTGTAATAATGTATTAATCAAAGTGAGATAAAGTACGCCATAACTCACACAGTTTTCACAACCAAGTGATCAATTTCTGCGAGTTGAATATATTTTTATTTAAACTTCTTTGGTCAGTTAATTTTGTTGTGCTGAGTTTTCACCCTGTTTTTGACCGCTTTTTAAATTATGGATACTTCTAGTTAGAACTTGATGTGATAGTGAATTATGGTCTATAAATCGCCCTTAATCGCCTTTAATAGAAGGAAAATTCGTAAGAATGCCACGTCTAAATATTGGAGTTTTACTTGCTTAAATAAGATGCATGCATAAAACCATCTATAAAAAAGCCTATAACAAGTTAGGAATGGCAACATCAATTGGACAAAAACAACTAAAAAACTGTTAATTGATTAGTACATGCCTCGACAAAAATAAACGTTGGCTTAAATCTATAATTCTGCTCAAATAAACCATAAACAATTTTTTACTGTACTTAGATTTTGTTGCACTATTAACATTAACAGCGCTGGTTATATAGATTTCGTTGCAATGAAACGGAAAAGTAGAAACGTACAGTAAACCATTATCAAAAGTATTGTGGACATTAAACTAATTGAGCATAATAAATAGAAATCTATGATATTCAACTATAAAATGGCGTTTTCCATTTATCTAATAAGCTGAAATTATCCATGCGAATTACTCAAGCCATGTAATCGGTCACTTTTATTTAACATTTACAGTAAACAGTAGATTATTTGAGCAATTCGTTTTGGGAAGCTTTGAAATGGGTAAAATCGAAGAAGTCAGAAGAGACCTGATAAGCAAATATTTTGATTGAACAGGATAAATAACTATTTTCCATAAATATAATCAAGCGAGTACATAAATAACCAAAATTGGATAGCTTGAAAATAACAGTTTTTGAATTGATAGAGAAAATACATCGATTTTAAACAGAATAAACAGCTCAAAAAAGGAACGTTACACAGCCAAATTTCCCTAACTTTGCAAGTGGATAAATTCTGATTGCACCACTTGTTTTTTAGTCAGTGTAAGTTCGACATGCTCCTAAATGCACAAAAATTTAGTTTTTTGGATCTCAACATCAAAAGTTTAAAGATAAACCGAAAGTAAAAGATTAAGCTGAAATACAGTGTTTAAATTTTTCGGCCATCTCTTCTACTTATGGGTGATTAAAAACATCAACTTTTTGGTGTTGCATCTTGAAGCGCTAACTTTTCTGCTTTTAATCCCGTTAGACTTTAACGATCTAAAGCTCATGTTGAAGCTAAAACTTCATAGACATTTTAAGACGAAAAATCGATATACCAAGCTTGCATGAAAAAAAAAAGATTACTCCAAAGACCAAAACGGATGGACGAAAATTTTTTCAAGTTATAATGTCCTATTGTCTGTGATGTTACAATAAAATAAAACTATTTTTTTACCCAATTGAGGCATATGGAACTTTCACCAATTTGCATTGTTTCATTTGCCACCCGTAGACCATTGAATTGAAGCAAAATTTTTCAAAAACACACACTAACTGAAAAAGACTTGCACTAAATATGACTTCAAATAGAAATCAATTCGCTCTCAGCAATTAGAATTTATCCAGTTCCAAAATCAGTCCAAATTTTTCCGTGTAACCTTTATTTTGTTGAGTGGTTTAGTTCAGAGCTTTATGTTGTTTATGGCATTTCTTTTCATTCCCTAGCAATTAACATGAGATAATGAGAAATAGATGAGGAGAAAATTGAAATAATTCATTGCAACCTGCTGTTTAAAATGCAATTGTACTCAGGAACAACACAGATAGAAATTAGTTTCTAATACATTCCACTGGAAAATCAAGGAAAAATGCCCTAAAACTTCGTTGGAAGACCCTCGACTACCTATTTCGTTTCACATTTAAGGTGTTGTATGTATAAACGCGTTTTTGATGTCGCTTCTGCCTATTTTGTTCATTGCAGTTTTATTGTCTCTATTGTTTTTCCATTTTATATTCATTTATTATTACTAAAAACAAGCGAATAGAGATGACAGAAATAGACCTTTTTCTCTTTTAAGGCGGTGCATGCAAATGCTTGGGTTTGACGTAACCTTTTTTAAATGTAATATATTTTAGTCATTGTCTATATTTTCCTGACTGTATTTTATATAATAATAATATATTTTATATTTTTTTCGACTTTTAGCGGACACCAATGTTGAAAATTTTTCCAAAAAATCGAATTGGTGAAAATACTTATGCACATTTTAAAATACATTTTTCAACTTGTTGCCTTTAGGGAATATTTGTCTGTCAGATATAATAAATTTGATACAACAATCCTTATTATTATTATTTAAAAAAATGTATCTCGTGAATTATTTAGTTGCGAGGTTGCTTAAGGCTTCGCTTTGCATCTTTTGCTATTAATTTAACCCTGTGATTTTTTTTATGTTTTGCTTTACGTTTTTCGACTTTATCATCCTGTTCAAAGGTTCTTAGTGTGGAAGGATTCAGAAGAACTCTTGGCTACTCATTTTATCCTTCGTTATCTGTTTCCATAGAGCTTCATTTATGATTTTATGTGCTTTCTAAACAGAAAGTTTTTATTAATGTTCCATTATCTTGACTTATCTTGTTCGTTCTTGTTTTGAACTGGAAAAACTTCTTCGTTGTTTCCTGATTAATGTGTTCGAATCGCTTTACTCTCACTCGTGTACAGTTCCCTTGTTTCGATGAAGTCATTCGCTTTATGTTTAAAATTGTCTTATATTTTACGGTTTGGCAATGTAGTCTATTTTTAACTGATGTAGTAAATCAGTGTGAAGTAGTTTTAATATCTCTTCCAGCCTGGAAAATTGTTCACATATGAAGAATCACTCGCATTGATTCCCAATCACCATTGTTTTCTGTCTGGTTTCGTTCCTAAGAATATAACTGAGTTTCCTGCTGCGGTCGTGTTTGTAATGTTAAAGTTGCACTTTCCGAGATGAAGTTTACCATTGAATAGCGCTAGTTGCGTCTTTTCATCATTAACCTTGTTAAGAGTTTTCATTTATTACAGCTGATAGCTGTTCTTAATCCTGTGCCAAGTGCTTTAAACTGCACAATGATTTTTCCCTGTATCATGATTTTTCCAATAATACAACTTCCAAATTCCTTGATGTTAATCTCTATTTGGGTAAAGTTTTTCGAAATTGCCACTTTTAAACCTGCGTCCTATTCTTCAACTACAAATCAACACAGAAAATCTAAGGATGTAACATATTGGCATTATTTTTCATAAAAATCCGCTCCTTTTGCCAAGGAACACAAAGATAATTAAGTTTTCGTACAATCAAGTGCATTTAACGTTTCATTAAATCCTGCAAGTTACTCAATTGACAGCCTGTATTTTTTATTCAATTTTCATTTGAAGAGCTGCAGGTCTGATTTCAGCTGCTCCCTGTTACCCATCGCTTTTCCACCACAATTGCTGTAATTAGAGCAAGGGAAACTTCAATTTCCAGTTTCATTAGGGGATGAATTTAAACTGCTACCTACACACTCAACCAAGACGAAAGCGTCCACCCATCGGCTAAACGTAATCACACAGCAATCGCAACTGAAATTACAGGCGAAACTAAAGCGGCAAGCGTGCTTAAAAAATAATAGTTCATAGCATTTTAATGTGATATGATAATTTTAGTTATTTGCAGGCAGGCACGGCGGCCATTTTGTTTCGGTGTGGGTCGCATGACGCGCAAACCTTGGAAATCGAAGGCCTAAATGCGTCCTGCGATGCCTGGCCTTTGTTTACCATTGCACATAATGCATTGGGGGGCAGTTTCACACTTTTCCATCGATCCAACAATTGTTCATGCAAGGGCACTGACTGTCATGCTTTTACCCTTTACCAAACATATTGATTTTTAACAATGTACAATGTACTGGACTAGATTTTTCTGGTTCTTTTTCAAACCTGCAATCTTTTCCTTCATCCTCCCATCCACACCGAACGGAAAGAGGCAACTTCTCACAAAATTGACCATGTAACCAAACGAATTTCCAGACAAGCAAACAACTTTGTCCTGATGGAATATAGGTGATAATTTATGAAAACTGTTTTTAAAATCGACTAAACTAAAATAGCAGTGTTGCGGAAAAAACAAGGAAAACAATGAATGTAAACTGTAGACAGAACGGACGTTGTCCATAAAGTAAATTCCGGATTCTAAAGCAATTGGATTTTTTGTTCGGGCACGGTTCGACGGCGATTCAAAGGAAACATTTCAAAAGTGTGTCGCGAATTTATAAACACCCTGTGTGGCGTGTCAGGCGGTCGGAACCCTTCGGTACGCAGATGTCCAACGATATTTATTGGGTTCTGGTTCTTGTCAGCTTTCGTCTTTTTCGCTTCAGGGTAATGATCATTATGACTCAGAAACGGTTGCTACAAAGCAGAAAAACCATACGAAGCTGAACCGGGTCCTTTTTCCCGTCGATCATCGGGGCCGATAACTGAACACTAGAAGCGCTCCACATGTTTGGCTCGAGAACAAACAACGGAAATAAAAAGCTAAATCGCTCAAAACGGGAATATAATCGTCATAACAACCGGTAATTATTTGTAATATTTCATATTTAGATCGAGGAACGAGATATTGGTGGCGTTTTGCATTTTTAGGCACCACTGACTACGCTACCTCTTTGTTTGATTATCTTTGGGAACGATGAATTATTGCACATGAAATTGTTACCGTTTTTGGTGCGGAAGAATTGCATGGAGCAAGTCGTGATTCAACAGAGAAGAAACGAACAACTTACTTAGCAAATCTTCCATCGGACACTATAAATGTTTTATTAGAACGCCAAACGGTTGCTTGTTGTTTGTTTAGGGGTCATAAAAATCGTATGCATTGTACCTGCTAACATTCTCTATATGCTAGAAGACACCCATAGAAAGCAATTACTCAACTCACACCAAGGAAACTAACGGATACGTTAATGTTACGAAGTTTGTGGCTCTACAAGATACTTCATTTCAACAAAACCTGCTGCCACTTTAGCGTCTTATAATAGAACTTCACCCGGCATGACTGCTTTAAAGTTGACTAGATTTCAAAGTGCTCCAAAGTTTATTAGTATCTAACTAATTTTACTTTTATTATATTCTGGTAGTACAACAATAACAGATATGTGTTACATGGATATATATTATTTTTTTAAATTAGCTTCTAGTCTTTTATTGTATAGGAAATTGCAGATTGATTTTTAACTTGCCAAAGAAGAAGTAATTCCAACAAATTGTGAAGGAGGGTATAAGAAGAAGAATCAACCTTTCATATTCGACAGGATGTGTATGGCGTTTTCAATATATTACGAATATACAGGGAGATCAAACTGAAAGTATTGAGTTTTCGTTCTTAAACAATCTTAATATTCTAAATGAACATGTAATGATATTCGAACATTCCCTTGAATGAGACCCATAAGAATGACTTTATTCAAGGTATTTGGTATTCACAGAAGGCAAACATTTTTAGTAGGCTTGCCTGAAGTTTTAGTTTATCATCATATGTTGTTTGTTTTTTTTTTTGCGTTAAATTTTAAACAAAATCCCTCGCAAATATTTCAGACAGGAAAGCTACAGACGACATTATTTAGTTATTTATTGTCCTTTTCGTAACGTTTCTACCCGTGCTTTATCACTTTTTTCTGAAAGAACCCCGCGACAATCTTTGCATCAAAAGAAGACGATCTGTTGACAGCCATTTGAAGAACTTCAAAAAAAGGTGTTTTTGTAACATAAAGATAATTTAACGGTGGATTTTAATTCAACTTCCAGTGGATTTGTCTGCAAGTTATGAAGCAACAATACATCCGCTTTGCTCAAGTGTTGGTAGAGAAACTACCAAAACCTGGTTATTTGGACACCGAATCAATTTATTTCTTTCTCGATTTATTAAACTTTTTACGATTTTTTCCTGTTCTTTGTAAAGCCTTTGCGCAAAATGTAGGTACTTAATAAAGACATAATTCTCTCCATTGAATCTCTATGACCTTATGAGTATCGTTTCGCATATTTTCCTGACTGTACTTTAATTCATTCCAATATATTCCTGGGTTTCAGTCAATTTTACTGTTATTATTTAAAATGTTACAAAAACGTTTCGGTGTCTTCTCCACCATCATCAGTTTGCCTAAAATATACATTTACAATCATATCAATTAAATAAAAACTCTAACCAAATTTCACATTAAAATACAATTACATACATATTAAAAAGTATATTAAGATCATTGGCTTTCAGGTGATGAGTCAGGACAAACATATCCGGGAAAAGACTAGAATCTATTGTCTAGAGATTCAAACCTCAACCTCAACTTACGTGTATAGTTCCTAACATGGCAAACACTCAACTGGTTACTGAATTTTCCATATTTTATTCGATATCAGGCGAGCGAAAAAAAAAACCGTTTATATTACGGTTTTTCTTTTTTTTTTTGGTTTTCAGGAATGCTTGGCAATTCTTCAATATCAGATGTTTATATTTCATTTACCTGGTCCAATCAGTTCATTCATGCGATCATCTAATTAGTGTATGGTATACATAGCTCAGATTGTCTGTATCTGATCTGAAATTTATTGCATTCTGATGTTTCTTAATTTGTATCATTCATGGATTCTTCTCTTATTATAGTTGTCTTCATTGACCAATATTTGCGTGTTATCGAAATCAAAATCATGCAACTTTTGTTGTGCATGCTGTGCTAATGCTGTTGCATTCTCGTTAACCTTTCTTAAGCTGTACTTATGTTCGTATACTCTTTTCTTTAAATATTGCCCTGTTTGTCCTAAGTATGTGCTGTCACAGTTCAAACAGTCAATCTTGTATATTACGTTTGGTGTGTCCAATTTATCGCTTCTAGGCTTAAATTTTGTAAAACATTCTTTTGCCAAGTTGTTTTTATGAGTATCTTCAACTTCCGTTAAGCATAAACCAGCATTACTAAAGATATTCGTTATGTGTGCCATTTTTTTAAATTTCCAACATTTTTGCATCATTCTGTGTTGGTTTGGGCGTCGATTCCAAGTAATAATGCGTTTTGGCGTAAAAAATTTCTTTTAGGGTTGTTCCCAAAAGAAAAAAAATCGGAGGATATTTTGGGTGATCTAAATGTTCAATTCACTCTCTATTTTCTTCCGATCCACTTTATGGAAAAATATTATTTAAATTCACAGTTCCGATTGCATGAAATTTGGATAGGTGCCATCATGAAAGAACCAGTCCTCAGCACGAATACCGAGAGGCAAATAGTCCATTAGAACCGTAAAAAAATTGAGACATTTTCGACCCAAACATTTCTTTGGCTCGTATCACAATTTTCTTTTGTGTAGTTGTGGAATAAGAGAAAAACTCATTTTTGCGTTCAAAGTATGAATGTGACATAATTTGAATTAAAAGCACGAGTAGTGTCGAAAAAAAACGTAAGAACGGAAAATAAACTTGATTCCAGATGCCAAATGGGAATTCTACTAGTTTTTACGAGACATTAAAAAATTTACTACTTTCCCAAAGCGGATGGATGGTAGTGGTTGCCCATCAAACATGTGTCTTACACAAAAGCCATCTTCTGCAAGAATAGATTCTTAGTGGGTAGTGAAGATATTCCCATAGGTTTGAACCGTTGAAATCCTTGTTAATTTTAGTTACTTTGACCTAAGCTTTTCCAATATTTGGCTACTACTCTTTTGAGTACTAATGAGCAATAATTTGATATTGATAAAGCCTACACACACCTCAGGCTCATCATTGAAATGAAATTTTTCGATGCTATAATTCTGGTTTATTTCAACTGTTATTACGGTACATCATCCGCTAAAGACAAAAATAATGAAAATAATTCATGAAATTTCGAAAGATGTATTAAATTCTTTTGAAATCGAATTTTTGCACCAGAAGAGGACACGCATACTGCAGCAGATGGGCCCACGCCTTGAAAAAATTATCTAGTTCATATTTTTCTATTTTGATGACTTGCTTTGGACAAACATTCCTTCAGTTTACTGTTTTTTTGGGAAGCATAACTTGTATTTTTCTAGATAAAACACTTCATATATCAGCATTTAACTTTAAAACATATGGTAGAATGTGTATGGCCGATATACCTACGTGTCAGTTTGAAAACTTCCCACCCTCAATATCTCTCTTACATTTAAAAATATGAAAAATCGGAGAGAAATGTCAATTTTATTTGTAAGAGGGACACTTTAAGTAAATATTTCAACCCCTAGGAGGGGTCGATGTCACCCTTAGAATCTTAAATGGGATTGGGGGTCAAGTGGCACATCGTTTTAAAAGGCTTTCAATTCTCTTTTCAGTTACGCTTTTTTGCTCCTCGCTACGCCCATGGGTGGCACCGTTTCAAACATGATTTGGAAATAACATTTCGATGGTACTACGAGTACCTTGTTAATTCGCGTTCATTCGATGTCTTCAAGCTGAAATTCCACAAATGCCTTTAAATTCTATTTAAAAATTTAAAAAATACGTTGGTTTTTTAACGAAAAAAACATGATCAGAAAATTTAAAAGATGTACCCAAAATAGGAATATTATTGTTAATTCGCTTTTGCTTCCTGGGCTGTTCAGTGATAACTTGACCGAAAGTGCGTAAAGTGTGAGAATGGTTTATTCTCTTCAAGAAAGACTTGACATTATTTTCATTAATGGAATGGTTAGAAAGTGCCCACGAAAGACGGCATTGGTTTTCAATGAAAGAAATCGGAATCATGAAGTAAGTCGCAAATATGTGCTGGATTTGGTTCCCCGAAAGTGGTTCGGTGAGTAATTGAAAAAGAAACAACCTTACGAGTGATGAATGAAGGAGTTCAAAATGAGATTTTGGGATTATTTGCTGCAGAGCCCACCAACTCCATGCGGACAGTAGCAGAACAGGCAGGAATAGCACACGACTGTAAGATAAAAGCACTGAAAATGCAGAAACTCTATCCATACAAAATGTAGCTACTTCAAGAACTCATGACGATGATTTTGATAGAAGAATAGAGTTCTGTGAATTCATGAATCGTCAAGTCAACGCCATCCCCATATTCAGCCGAATATCTGTTTCAGCGATGAATGTTCATTTCTTCTAAATGGAAATGTTAACAAACAAAATTGTCGATATTTGAGTGACGAAAACCCGCATATTTTTCGAGAAAGACATACACAATATCCTCAAAAAGTTATTGTTTGGGCTGGTATTCTTGGAAATTAATTCTTGGAATGCCATTATTGGTCCTCTATTTATTGAAGGAAGCTTGACAGGTTTCTATACGTTAAGATGCTTGAAGAGACTATTGTCCTCTTATCACGCAGGAGCTAGAAACTCAAATTGATGGAGCCGGTTATTCAGTTTTACAGGAGGATTGGTTAACATTCCGGCAGGACGGGCTCCACCTCATTATTTTCTTTCGGTCCGACAGTGGTTAAACGAGAGATTCCCGAATAGATGGATTGGCAGAAGCGGACCAATTGAATGGCCTCCAAGATCCCCCGATTTAACACCCTTAGACTTTTTCTTTGGTGACATCTAAAGTCCATGTCTATAAGACACAAAGGCTGCAGAATGCCGGTCAATTCCCGGTGAAGTTTTCCGAAATGTTAGGGAGGAGTTCGAAAACAACTTTATTATTGTTTACAGAAAGATGGACTACATTTTGAACAAGATGATAGAAGTGCGTAAATAGATCCCATGTGTTTTATCGTAGAAATTTCCCTTCCGCAAATAAAAAGTAATTTTTGTCGATCTGTTATTCAACGATTTTAACGGTGTCACCACTCTTCTAATCATTTGTACTGCAAGAGAGCCAATGCAATAATTTTTGTGTAAACACTAACCTGGAAACCAACATCGCAATGCGGGAAAATTTTATTGTTGCTGCAACTTTGAAACGCGATTAGTGGAAACCTCTGACCAAAAGCAACAAAGGTATACCACTGAAAAGAGAATTGAAGGCCCTTTAAAAAGATGTGCCACTTTCCATTCCCATTTAAGATTCTAAGGGTGCATCGACCCCTCCTAGGGGGTTGAAAGAAGGAGGCTACATATTTATTTAAAGTGTCCCCTTACAAATAAAATTGACGTGTCTTTCCGATTTTTCATATTTTTCACTGAGAGAGATATTAAGGGGGAAGTTTTCAAATTGACACCCCGTATATTTTTATGCTATGCTAAGATATCGATAGAGAGCTTTGTTAAATTGTGAATTTCTTTTTATTTCCTTCCGCTGTATTGGATTTAATCGCAAGAAATTATTCCTACGGCGAGTGTGAGAAATTAGAAGAACACAATAGAATAGAGCCAATATGGGTCACGCATTAATTAAAGAATTCATGTAAGAAAATCGTGGTTCTTGTATCTCTCACGTTTGCCAATCAATCGGCGGCTTTCAGTCTTGTTTGAAACATTCAATGCTTTTTAATTAATATAAGAACTATGTTCATTGTGATCCTTTGATTAAAATTAGTTACCTAAAACATAGAAACATTTATAAATAAAAAGGACATCTCGTGCATTAGGCAATTGATAAACAGCTTTAACAAGTTAAATAATTTCCACAAATTGAAAAGTTTGCTAATTATTGCACGCATTTTAATTTTGACCCTAAACTTTGCGGAATTAAAGCATGCACTAAACTTAAATTCAGGGTATGAGAGAGGCTAGACGGGAAAGATAAAGCTAATATGGGCTAGTTGTTACGAGTTCAATTGAAATAAGAAAATCGTAATTTATGGTGAAGTTAAGAAAAAAATATAAATTTTTATATTAATTTAATACAATATTTATAATTAAAGACAATAATGCACAATTTTCTCCAATTTGCTAGATAAAAATTAATTCTCACTCACTTAAAGCGATTAACAAGCATAATATAAAAAGTTTGCTTATATATTTGAATATAATGAGCAGAATATATAATATACGGAATTCCAACAATCTCTGACATAAGCAAAATATTAATAAAGAGTTTAGCTACATTTTAGGCCGTAAGATCATTTTAACCCACATTAGCTTCATGTTGTAAAATATCGTTCATGCGGAAGAAGAGGGTTACATCTCAAAAACCTTGGAACTGGAACTGGAAAGTAACAAAAATCGATCTCCAAACGGCATTCGATAAAAACTTTATATTACCGAGGCTACAAAAATGATTTAACACTTTTAATCGAGAAATAAAACGTGTACCAGCTTACTATCTCCATTTATACAAAAAATTGTAAGCCGATTCTTGTGTTTATTTAAATGGTAATTGTTAATTCATGCTTTCTGGTTTTATGCTTCAGCACTGCATTGCATTGCATACTAATTTATAATGTTTTGGATAAGTTTTTTGTTGGAATGTTTTGTTCATTTATTAATACTTTCAAAATAAAATACTGCTAACTAGCCATTTGACGTTTTCCTTTATTTTCCTGAATTTTTGAGATGCAGCTCTAAAATGCAAAACACAATTGATGGAATCTTACAAGAAAGAGCGTTAGCATTTCAAAATCCCTTAAGTTAAAATGTAGCCTTAAAGTAAGTCTGCAAAAATCATAACACAAAATTAGAACTACTTAATACCTATTTAAATAGTATCGTTTAAAAAAGCAACAAAATATTGCAATTTGTTCTGAAAAACTGCGTTTTTGACTACAACCTTCTTCCGCATGAACCATAGTTCTTTCTACGTTCTGTTGGAATAAAAAATGTTTCACTGCTCAAAGCTCTCAATATGGCAAACAATTAGATAGCAATTATATAAAAAAATCAAAATCATTTATTTATTAAAACATGCAGCAATTGTTTCTTCTTCAGGACCAGTTGTTTTGTTGTTTGTGTTGCGTTTCAATTGTCCATCATTTCTAACTTTAAATAACAATTTTATTCCTTTTTATGCCGGCGATAAAACTGCGAGCTTCTTAGTAAAAGGTTAAGCACAAAGCGCAAACTTCTAATAAATACGTGAGAAAATTGGAATAATAAAACAATAAACTGAGGGCAAGCAATGGAAGAGTTTAATTGACTCTTTACGTTTTATCAGCTGATTTGAAGTGCCACAGTATTTTACAAAAATGGGGTGAATCCTGTGAATAAATAACCGCGTTAAGGAACTAATGAGACAACTTACGTCTGATTATGTAAGTAGTACTGTTGTACTGGAAAACGGTGGCTTCCGGTGTGTTCCGTTCTGTTTTAATTTGTTGCCTCGTTTGTAAACGCAATGTCTAATTAGTGCTATCTGTTTCAAAATGGCCATTTGGCTGGCGAAACACTTCAAGCCCTTGTTCGAGCACAAGCCACAGTTTTCCTGGGCACATTTGTTTTCATTAAAAAGTAGATTCATCGCTTCCAAATTATTTGATTTAATCATATGATGTCTGCAGATACAGGTAGATGGTTGTGTTGTTCCAATGGAATTGGAAACATAAGCGCCCATTAAAAGATGCCCATCATCCTGGCATCATTTGTCAATATCGTAGAAGATTGAATACGATCATTTAGTCACGGCTTCATCAGGAATTCTATTAAACGCGTGAAACTTTTGCCTTTTATCGACGTTTTTCTCAGTTTGGTTAATTGGCTGCTCGGCTGCATTCTAAGAAGAATTAGACCACCTCCTATGAGTTGGATTTTCAATGGCTAAAATGTCCGTTTTTTTCAGGAACTCTCAGACCGCCTGGATTGATCGGAGGAAGTAAACCGAAAGTTGCAACCCCGGCAGTAGTCTCCAAAATCGAACAGTACAAAAGGGAAAATCCGACGATTTTCGCATGGGAAATTAGAGAACGACTCATCTCAGAAGGTCAGTGATAACGAATGCTCCGCTCAAATCTCACAGCATTTATAAATAAAACGCAAACAGTCATTAAATTTTGCAGCAGTTTAACTAATTTACGACATATCATTAGCATAATTCGACGATGAAAATTAATTTAACCGGGATAAACGTGCAATAAAATGCAGAAAATTATTTACAAACGTAGAAATAACCATTGGAAACGAGATCAATTAAATAAATTGGTATCAATTACCTGAATATGTAAGTACAAATACCCGTTTTTGTAATTGCTTCGCGTTTTTCGTCTCGCTTATTTATTGCCTGGTATCAATATTTAATATCTTCGTTGACATGCGATATTTTAAGCTCTTAGCTGTTCGTTAAGGCCACCCCAAATTACCCACAAAAATGTTTTTGAAATTGTATTGTTCAAAAGGATCCTGAACACAGAAAAAGGTAAAATATGGTTCACACATTACATTAAAAATACTGCTTAATATACCTAGTGCAATAGATTAATCAACATAAACTGCACAAAAACTTTGTGTTTAATCGGTAGAACATCTCACTACCAGACAGACGGGACGCTAAACATTGAATGGCTCTTCAAACTTTACACAGCTTATTTGAGCGGGCCGAAATAAACAAACAATATCCCGTTTTTTCTTCTTATGGACAAGCCGAAGACGAAACACCCATAAATCCTGCCTCCCATAATTATGAAGACTTCACTATAATAAATATGGGTTTTCAATCATCTTAAAGGTTGCCCATTAGCTGATGGTGAGCCATATATCTCTGTAATTCGGATCATCTGTTACACGCTGTAACAATGTCGAGATCAATTTTGACACCTCCGATGCTTTATGGAAGAATATAAATTTCAGGCGTTTCGAAATTTTGTTTTATTTTATTGATTAATAATTTGACCCTACGGTTAATAAAGCGCAGCAATGTCACATTCTGTAATATCACAGTCTAACAGTCGCTGTTGCATTTTTTTTAAATTCATATACTGAATATAGAAACTTAATGAGTGGAAAGAGTTGCTTGAAAATTCCGTATTAGTTTAGGATGAAAATGAACCAGATGAATTTCTCGCCACTGTTAAATCCATGAGAAAACTATGTAAAATTAATATGAACACCAGGCATGCAAAAAGTTCTGAAAACGTTTTTTTTTCTCCAATGGACGGAGAAGAAACGAATGTACTAAGAAATATCCATTTGCAAAATGAAAATCATTTATTAAATTCTTTTAACATTCAATTTGGATTTTGGGAAGTAATAGAAATCAAGTCTATTTATGCGGATGTTGACAAAATTTAGAACAGGAAAAAATATAAATTAAACGTGTCATCAGAAAATCATTGAAATGAATAGTAAGGATGAGTGAAATGAGCAGATGAAGGTCAAATGAACCTAGAAAAGGATAATAACAAAAATTGAATATTTACTAAAAAATCTTATCTAAATGTGAAAATTTTGAATTTGGCAATTCCGTAAAATTAAAATATCTCAGTTTCACTAGCATCCAAAAAGATTATCTTAGTTTCACTTACATCCAAAAAGTGATAGCAACCAAATGTAATTCTGTACAAAGAAAGTTTGTAGCTCTTTATTTTATTTGATAATCTTATTAGTGAAACAAGCACATCAAATGCAAGAAATTATAGAGAAATCTGCAACTTCAGTGTATCACAATAATGTTACATTAAAAAAAACTATTAAACTACTATATTAAATCATTTCTAAACCCCACTAACAAACAATCATGCATCATGAAAAAGTGCATCTTACAGAAACTGAGCTGAGCGATGACGAATTGCCATTTTTATAACTAAAATAATGTTTAATAACGTGGAATTTATAAACATAGTAAATGGAACAATGGAAAGAGGAATTTCGAAATGTTGCTCAATTATCCAATATAAATTATATGATATAAAGGTTGGGTGAAGACATAGTTGATAAGAAAAATATTAGAAAACCGTTACAAAGAAAGAGAATGGAAAAGAAAGAAACATATAGTGGAAATTATTAAGTGCGCCAAAAAGGCAACTAAAATGAGTAAAATGTTTCATATTTTGTATGTTAATTCAGAGGCAATTTTGAGTGAAGTACGATGTACGATCACTCATAATTTGAATCATTTCGGAATAAAAAATATAATTTTACAACACACAAACAGAAAAGATAAAAATTGCAAAGTCAAGCAGCTGCTTCAGTAAATGCATTATAGAAATACCTCAATAATCCTAATAAAGAACTTAAAATGAACACACTGAAACAAAATTGAAATCACAGAAGAAGAAATCCTTTAGAGCATTTTTTCAGAAGAAAATGTACGAAAACACGAACAAAGCTACATAAATACAAGTATTAGCAAGCCAACATTGTAACCAAATTAACCCAAACTTTAACTGGTACGAATCGATCAGCAGAATTAACCACAACAAGCATGAGATAAAGATATTGCAAACTTACCAGGAAATGAATAATTAGAATGAGGCATAATAGGTTGAAGAAGGAACGATAAAAAGCAACATGAAGACTGCAACGAGAAATGCTACTTACAAGACTGGATGATTAAGACATAGCGGAGGAACAAGACATATTAGTAATGTAATCCTCTCAATTTTGTTAATGTTTTGTATGTTCAGAAATGCGGATGATATGGTGCCTGGTGTTAGTTCAGACCTGACAAAACTCCATAAGTTCCCTTCACTCCATTTGGAGCCAATTAAGAACTTTAATTTGGAATATTCTAAACATGGCATGGAATTCTTAATTGACTAAGTTCGACTATTCATTCATAGCTGAGCGCAGTTTTCCAGCTAAAATAGCAAAAAATAACGGTTTTGGAGCCAAATGGCGTACACCAATTTGCAATTGATGCACCCCGAAGACAGTGTAAATCTTGGAAACAACGAGAACTTGATGGAAGTAAATGATAAGCTTTTCAAGGCAACTTGTTTGATATTTATTTAAGTTTCCCAAGCACCATATGCATTTAAATTATGCTTCGTGTGAACCGAAACACTTCGTGCCCCAACAGAAGACCGCAAAACGTTTCGGAATATCAACGAAATGACAATGTTTAAGTTGTTCGGTTATTGTTAAGGAAGCCTAACTCTGTCCTGGCGTGTTGGTTTCGTCCACCGCAAAACGCAACCCTAATTATGGTGTTTTCGTCAACAGTAACCGTTTTGATGCAGGATAAGAAGTGTAGATCTGTGAATGGAACGTGGCCTAGCTGCGTAATGATGGATTGTCAAAGCGGACTACTTGGCTCTTTCATGTAAAACTATTTAATTTCTGGTCGAAATTATCGGAACCACAATCTACACGCACGGAACCATGTAAGTGAAGTGAAAAGGCGGCGTTTCTATTTCTCTGAAACCAATTTTTTTCTGTAATTGCCGGAGCGTTTCTCCGGGCGAGAACATTTTTAATTCCAGTCGTTGCTGTCTCCACACGCAAACATTTATGATCAATTAAATGGAAAGATAGCTATAAATTCAGTCCGTTAAAGTATTAGTACTCCATCAACATAGATGAAACATAAAAGAGTAATAATAATGTTTATTTATCAAAAAATACATTATTTAATTCACTCTGTAGAACATTGTAAGCAGACATAATAAAGAGTATAAAAGCTCGTTCACACGGTGACATTAATGTCGTGACATCTAATGTCGCCCACAGCAGTGTCATTGTCTGAACATTTGAAAGTCACAGTGTCGCGACGTTAAAGTCACATGAAAATGGTTTGATATACGACACCGTGACACTAGCTACTGTCACGGCATTAGATGTCACGACACTTGTCAACGTGTGAACGAGCTTTAACAGCACCCAGATGACTGAACATCCATACGCTTATTATAAATTGATCTTAGGTCTTTCGTATTTATGCTTCCTAAGTATTTCTATTTTCTTCCTGCTGTTTTGGTCAAAATAGTAGTGTACAATTTTCCAAATTATTGTCGATATACAGTGTATATTCTCCTATATATACTAGTTTATTATTATATTATAATTATAGAACATATTTTCAAAATCTAACTCGATCGAACATCATTTTTTGACCATGAATAATAGCTGTTGTATCGTCCACATGGGACACTATTGATCCACTTTCCAGTTTTAAGTCTGTTGAGGAATTAATGTACGTAATAAAGAGAATGGGACCGAGCACAGTACCTTAAGGTACTCCCCAATAGAATGAGAAAATCAGTAAAAGCAAGTGCAAGTAATCATAGTTGCTTCTAGTCTAGTGTACGAATATCTTACCAGCCAGCAATTAATGAATGGCTTGCCAAGGGTGAAGGTGGGGAAACAGCCATATTTACAAACTGATGATTGTGGAGAAAGGCACCGAAACGTATTTTAAAATGATTTAAGTAATAAACAATAAAATTGACTGGAACCCAGGAATTTCTTTTGAATTAAGTTGAAATACAGTCAGGAAAGTATACACTATGCAAATAATGTTTGTTCCTCACTGAGGTTAGTCCAGCTTTCGATATTAATCAACATGTTTTTCTTCGCAAACTCTTCTTTTATATTATTTCGTATTTGTCCTTGCGAATTATGTAGCCCAGATCTGCTGGATTTCTTACTTTGTCAATTCTTATCAGTTTTGGACTGTTTCCTATGTGTCTAAATATTTCTACTTGTGATTCCACATTGCATTTCGTTATTTCAGCAGCTGGTAGAGCGCATTTCAAATGCCTTCAATTTTGTTTGATTTACAAATCCTTTCCAGTCTATTTCTATTCTGATCTTCTCATCTTGATCTATTTGTCAGTGTATGGTTGCTCAAGGTATTTATATTTGTCAAGCCTCTATAGCTGTTTATTTTATAGTTTTATGTTGTCGGCAAGAGTTTTTGAGATGACCACGTACTTGGTTTATCTATATTGATTGTTGGTTCCATTTCTTTGCTTTCTTTTTTACTTTCTAAAGGTCTTGTAGATCTTCTTATTATCTGTCATTATTGCGGTATCATCGGCAAAATCTGTGTTATTAATTATACACATCACTTCCTATAGTGTGTTCTAGAATATTTCTTGTGAATATTCATTAAATCATTGTACTCAGGACATAACATCATAAGGACATCCGTAACTATTCGGTTGTAGAACAGATTTTGGATTGGACTAATTCGGTTTTTGAAATCTGATATTGTGTACATTCTCAAGCGTCTCGTGTTAAACTAGCCTTTTGGAAATCTATGTAAGGTGAATGCCTTTAGTGTTGTCTCAGCACTTGTGCAATTGAAGCATCATAAGAAGTAATGCTTCTCTAGTTGCCCCTAAGCTTCTGAAGCCAAACTATGTGTTGTTTAGTTGAGGTTCCTACATTTTAAATATGCGCTATTGAATAACTTTCAGTAGCATTTTCAGAATGTGACTGATAAGGCTGATTAAGCAGTATTATTGCAAACCGTGGTTATTCTTCTGGTTAAAAGTATTACGACATATGTTAACCATCCATCTGGTACTTGCACCTCGTTGTTTGTTTCAGTAAATAATTTTATCAGACACTTTATGGTTCCATCGTTGAATATTTTTATTAGCTTGACTGGAATTTCGTCAGGCCCTGAAGTTGTACCACTTTTAGAGTTTCTAATTGTCACCAACTTTTTCGTTTGCTTTCTATATTATCTGCAAATAAATCTCTTGTGTCTTTGTGTTTTTTTTTATCTTCTTCAAATAACATTTGAATCCATATTTGAATTTCTTATTACTAGTGGTTTCTTTTACTTTCTTATGTAGCTTTCCTGCATCGTGTCTCTTGCTCTACTCCTCCATTGCTTGGCAATTCTCCTCCAGTCAGCGCTCTTCAGTAGCCTTGATCATGTAGTCTGCTCCTTTTCTTCAATTGCTAGTATTCTTCTCTATTTGTGTATCTATATACTCCGTTTTCATTCACATGTAATATAAAATCGTCATCCAAGCATTTTTTTCAATCTGTTTCTTTCAACAAAAGTTTCATCGGCTTTTTGTTTCAACTTCAATAAATGGTTGTACAATTGCTTCATTTATTTATTGATGACAGCCTTCAATATTGAACCTTGATTAGTTTAGTTTTTACCCTTTAGCTGACTGATAAGGATTTTGGAAACAACTTTTTTTAGCTGGCCACTTGTGTTCAACAGGTCAGTAACGCATTAGGGAAACCTATAACAACTTGGGCAGAAAAAGAGTTTTCTAAAGTAATAATTAATGTCTAAATTTGTATAAAATCTGACAGCAAATTCGATAAAAGCCAATGCTTCAGGAATCGCCTTATTAGGTTTACTAATTTTTAGTCATGTCAAGCGAAATCAATTCCTAGGAAGCCGTATCATGTGTGAAGTTCACTAGTTTAAGGCAGTTCGGGTCGTTTTTTTAACAGGATTGCTCGATATAACCGTATTACGACTGGATTACTAATCTGTTTTGCTGTAGAAAATCAAAGTATTAATTACCGCAAGGCCACGAATTTGCCCTACAAAATAAACAGTGGTGGAATTGTTGCAGGAGTATGTACGAATGCAACAGCGCCATCTGTAAGCAGCATCAACCGAATCCTGCGTAACCGAGCAGCAGAACGTGCAGCGGCCGAGTTTGCTCGGGCTGCAGGTTATGGGCTGTACCATCCTCACCCTTATGCAGCCGCTGCTGCTTTTCCTTGGCATTCCCCGCTCTGGCCAAATGGTAGGATCATTCTGCTTTGTAACCATCCACTTTACTTGAGAGTAAAACTCTTTCAGGGGCTTTAGGATTGCAACCTCCAGGCGCGGGAAATCCGACAGTGATGACAGGCAGCCCTTCCTCCAGCAGTTCGCCTCACCACGATCACAACTTGCTTAACTCACCTCCGGGAGGAATGGATAAAGATGACTCTAGCTTAGACAGTTCCGAACAGCCGAAATTTAGGTAGATAATCATACCAATCGAATGAATAGCCCGGAAAATAAGTGATTTGTGATTTTAAGGCGGAATCGAACAACATTCAGCCCAGATCAGCTGGAGGAGCTGGAGAAGGAGTTTGAAAAGAGCCATTATCCATGCGTTTCAACTAGAGAACGTCTGGCGTCCAAAACTTCCCTCTCAGAAGCCCGAGTTCAGGTAATGAATTCATATCTCATAATACATTTATACCGAGGATCAAATTCATGGATTAAAAATCAAATATTATGGCAAATGAAATTGCCTGAAGAAAACGCGGTTCTTATCAAATGCCTGCATATTATTGATTTAAATTTGCTAACCCAATTAACTGGTAGCATGATCAACAGGATATCGAATATAATCATACACTGGATTCACTAACTGGCTCTCTATTGACAATTAGTTCCAATGAAAAACAATGGCAGTCAAGCCTTAGAACTCCCTTGATCATCTTGTAAATTAACTCAGCCTAAATCTCATTGTCTGATTAAGTATCTAATCAGATGAGCGACCAGAGTATTATGTATTTCCGCCACAAATTCTGTCGCGTCATCTCAGGCTCTTCGCTTTTCAAGGTTTAGGGAACATGAATTGTCAAATATTTTCCATAGCATAAATTCTAGACTAATCTCGACAATTAACGCAGGTTTGGTTTTCCAACAGACGAGCAAAATGGCGACGTCATCAGCGCATGAACCTGCTGAAACAGTCGTCGCCGCCGGGAGGTCCGGGAGGTCACCAAGGGAACGCCTCCTCTTCTCTGTTCGGGACTCGACTCACTCCCTCACCCCATTACAAAGGTTCAGACCGTGGGTCTCCCCTTACTTCTCCCCTAGGGCCCGGGGGTCACAATCAGCTGTTACTTCAAATGGGTGGGGAAAATAGGTAAGTCCAGCATCAAAATATTGTGAACCATTCAGATTTTCAACATGACTGTTACTTGCAGCGCTTTCAAAGCTCTGGTGCCCAACGCGCTGCTTACACAAGAAAATCTGCGCCGAATGCAGGAGTACGAGTCCGATTCAGATGAGGAAATTAATGTGAACGACGAGTCCGACGTAGAAGATGACCGGGGAAGACGGTCGCGTTCTTCCAGTCCAGTGGACGTAGTCGAAACTAGTCCCAGAGAAGGCCAACCCTTACAGTTAACCATGCACGACCGAGATTAGAGTGGTAAGAAGGGCAACAGCCCCAATTGAGCAAAGCTTTAGGACTGGCGGAATCTTTGTAGATAAAACTTCAATGTTCCTTATTTTTCGATGTTCTTTTCATGTTTTAGTTTCCTCTACTATTTTATTAACTCTATTTCCAAAACTGTCTGGGGTTAAACATTGTAGGTAAGCCTGACCATATGGCTGTATGGGAACGAAGGCTTTTATAGAAATTTTACATTTGTTTTGACTGTAAACGAGTGGCTAATTCATCCTGGCTTCTACTAAGTCTTATAGAGTGTTCTATTAAAAGCCTGCTGGATTCTTACAGAGTCACGAGACACATTTTCATTATCCATCTTTAGTTGAATGAACAAAATTATAAACTGCTGAATTATTTTCTAGATACATTTCAACATTTTTAATAAAAAAACTGAAAATAGTTTTTTTGAAAAAACTTTTACAATTCGTTTTTAAGTTTCAAAAGAAAGGAACTGTATTTGTTGAAAATTTTAGATTTTTGTAGCTGGAAAGTTTGCATATCCAGGCGCTGTACAGGGTAGTTGCGATTGGTTCATAGAAAGCTTAATTAATGCTAATTGATTTTCGTAAATTTGTATGGAATAAAATTGAATTGAATATTGAATAAAATGTTATGGTTTTGCTGCTTTTGGACTTCTCTTTCGTCTTTATTTCAAATGGTTTCGTTGAGAAAAAAATGTCTCCTATAGCATCTTTCCTAAATATCAATCGCTTTTCGTATCTTTCTCAATTACCACTACCTATTGCCATTAATAATTATTCCAATGTATTCCTGGGTTTCAGTCAATTTTATTGTTTACCATTTAAAATGTTACAAATACGTTTCGGTGTCTTTATCCACCATCATCAGTTTGTGTATAATTGCTTCCAACTTCACATTTGACTGGTCACTTACATCAACAGGAATACATTGGAATGAATTAAAGTACAGTCAGGAAAATATACGAAACGATTAATAATTATTA
>JAJTJO010000732.1:0-319968 GCA_024550625.1 Dendroctonus valens | reverse complement strand
CTTAAAATCGCCCTGAATCCTATATTTTTCGGACTAGTAAATGGTCTCAAACTAGAAGTTCACACCCAACTGCGATCTCGCGTTCAAAAATTGGCGTCTGCTAAACCGAAGGAAGCAGCAACTGGTAATTTTAACAGTCTTCAGAACATACTTGACTGAAAAAATGTTGGAAGTTTTCCTAAAACGGCCCGGAATCCCTAGTTTTCCGGTCTCGTAAATGGCCTCAAATTAGAAGTTCACACCCGACTGCCATGTCGCGTTCAAAAATTCGCGTTTTCTAACCGAAGCAAGCAGGAACTGGTAATTTTAACTGTTTTCAGGACATACTCGACTGAAAAAATGTTGCAAGTTTTCCTAAATCGCCCAGAATCCCTATTTTCCGGTCTCGTAAATGGGCTCAAATTAGAAGTTCACAACCAACTGCGATCTCGCTTTCAAAAATTTGCGTCTTCTAAACCGAAGCAAGCAGCAACTGGTAATTTTAACTGTCTTCAGAACATACTTGACTGAAAAATTTTTGGAAGTTTTCTTAAAATCGCCCTGAATCCTATATTTTTCGGACTAGTAAATGGCCTCAAACTACAAGTTCACCACACACAACGCAACTGCGATCTCGCTTTCAGAAATTCGCATCTTCTCAACCGAAGCAAGCAGCCACTGGTAATTTTAACTGTCTTCAGAGCATACTTGACTAAAAAATGCTGGAAGTTTTCTTAAAATCGCCCTGAATCCTATATTTTTCCGGACTAGTAAATGGTCTCAAACTAGAAGTTGACACCTAACTGCGATCTCACTTTCAAAATTGGCGTCTTCTAAACCGAAGCAAGCATCAACTGATGATTTTAACGATCTTCAGAACATACTTGACTAAAAAATACTGGAAGTTTTCTTTAAATCGCCCTGAATCCTATATTTTCCGGTCTAGTAAATGGTCTCAAACTAGAAGTTCACACGCCACTACGATCTCGCGTTCAAAAATTGGCGTCTTCTAAACCGAAGCAAGCAGCAACTGTTTATTTTAACAGTTTCAGAACATACTTGACCGAAAAAATGTTGGAAGTTTTCCTAAAATCGCCCTGAATCCTATATTTTTCCGGTCAACTAATGATCTCAAACTAGAAGTTCACACCCGACTGCCATCGCGTTCAAAAATTGGCGTCTTCTAAACCGAAGCAAGCAGCAACTGGTCATTTTAACAGTCAGCAGAACATACTTGACTGAAAAAATGTTTGAAGTTTTCTTTAAATCGCCCTGAATCCTATATTTTTCCGGTCTAGTAAATGGTCTCAGACTAGGAGTTCACACCCAACTGCGATCTCGCGTTCAAAAATTGGCTTCTTCTAAACCGAAGCAAGCAGCAACTGGTAATTTTAACTGTCTTCAGAACATACTTGACTGAAAAAATGTTTGAAGTTTTCCTAAAATCACCCTGAATCCATATTTTTCCGGTCTAGTAAATGGTCTCAAACTAGAAGTTCACACCCAACTGCGATCTCGCTTTCAAAAATTCGCGTCTTCTGAACCGAAGCAGGCAGCAACTGGTAATTTTAACAATCTTCAGAACATACTTGACTGAAAAAAGCTGGTAGTTTTCTTAAAATCGCCCTGAATCCTATATTGTTCCGGTCTAGTAAATGGCCTCAAACTACAAGTTCACACCACACGCAACTGCGATCTCGCTTTCAGAAATTCGCATCTTCTCAACCGAAGCAAGCAGCCACTGGTAATTTTAACTGTCTTCAGAGCATACCTGACTAGAAATGCTGGAAGTTTTCTTAAAATCGCCCTGAATCCTATATTTTTCCGGTCTAGTAAATGGTCTCAAACTAGAAGTTGACACATAACTGCGATCTCGCTTTCAAAAATTGGCGTCTTCTAAACCGAAGCAAGCATCAACTGATGATTTTAACGATCTTCAGAACATACTTGACTAAAAAATACTGGAAGTTTTCTTTAAATCGTCCTGAATCCTATATTTTTCCGGTCTAGTAAATGGTCTCAAACTAGAAGTTCGCACGCCACTACGATCTCGCGTTACAAAATTGGCGTCTTCTAAACCGAAGCAAGCAGCAACCTGTTTATTTTAACAGTTTCAGAACATACTTGACCGAAAAAATGTTGGAAGTTTCCTAAAATCGCCCTGAATCCTATATTTTTCCGGTCTACTAAATGATCTCAACTAGAAGTTCACACCCGACTGCGATCTCGCGTTCAAAAATTGGCGTCTGCTAAACCGAAGCAAGCAGGCAACTGGTCATTTTAACAGTCTGTAGAACATACTTGACTGAAAAAATGTTGGAAGTTTTCCTCAAATCGACCTAAATCCTATATTTTTCCGGTTTAGTAAATGTCCTCAAACTAGAAGTTCACACCACACGCAACTGCGATCTCGCTTTCAGAAAATTCACATCTTCTCAACCGAAGCAAGCAGCCACTGGTAATTTTTAATTGTCTTCAGAGCATACTTGACTAAAAAATTGCTGGAAGTTTTCTTAAATCGTCTTGAATCTTATATTTTTCCGGGTCTAGTAAATGGTCTCAACTTGAAGTTCACACCAACTGCAATCTCCCTTTCAAAAAGTTGGAAAACCGACTAAACCGAAGGAAGCAACAACTGGTAATTTAATTATCTTCAGAACATACTTGACTGAAAAAATTTGGAAATTTTCTTAAAATGGCCCTAAATCCTATATTTTTCGGTCCAATAAATGGCCTCTACCTAGAAGTTCACACCAACTGCGATCTCGCTTTCAAAAATTGGCGTCTTCTAAATCGAAGGAAGCAGCAACTGGTAATTTTAACAGTCTTCAGAACATACTTGACTGAAAAAACGTTGGAAGTTTTCCTAAAATCGCCCTGAATCCTATATTTTTCCGGTCTAGTAAATGGCCTCAAACTAGAAGTTCACAAGCAACTGTGATCTCGCTTTCAAAATTGACATCTTCTAAACCGAAGCAAGCAGCAACTGGTAATTTTAACTGTCTTCAGAACATACTTGATTGAAAAAATGTTGGAAGTTTTTTTTAAAATAACCCTGAATCATATATTTTTCCGATCTAGTAAATGGTCTCAAACTAGAAGTTCCACACCCAACTGCAATCTCGCTTTAAAAAATTCGCGTCTTCTAAACCGAAGCAAGCAGCAACTGGTAATTTTGGAAGGAAATGCGTTTGAGGCTTTGAATTTTCGATTGATGCGAGTTTTGCTTATGGGAATATAGTCTTATTTGCTTGCAACAAGCGACAGCAAGTTTGATTTGGACCACAAATCAAAACGCTTGAACTGGGAAATTAGCGATTTCTGCTACCAATATTTAAACTGCGTTATTAATGTGTTGATATTCAGTTATTTATTGAACAAATTTGGCCTTTATCAATTGCGAACTGCGTTTTGTTTTGTTTCATATTTAGCGCACGCAAATCTTGATCATCACTGAGTTTAAATACTCATTTGGATGGTTAATATTGCATTTTGACTCGCAGCTTGTGTTAACCCAGTGCCCAAATAAAGCCTTGATTATACGCTATCCAGATAGTTTGGATATTCATTCCCATAAAAACATAAATCAGCATTACGATGGAAAGTAACGGCTCCATATATCTTCGGCCGGTCATATAGATGGGCGAAACATGTTGCGACTTTACGATAACCAAATAAGTCACTCGATGACTTAGAGGAATTGATTGAATGTCGGCGCGGGAAAACAAACACGACATAAATCCGCAGAAAATGAATTTTTCACGTGGGCAAAAATCGAATGCAAATAGCTGGATCGGGACGTGGCAAGAAGACAATAATTATGCGAGTTGATTCCGGTTTTTTTTCGGGGGGGCCATTTTCATTAGACGCGAAAACAGTAAACCTGTATGTAAATAACCGGCGTTTGCTCGTCGCCAGCCCCGCATGATTTTCCGTTTACCCAGAGATCAAATAGCAATTTTCCGACACGTTTTCCTGGCTTATGCCCGCAATGGACCGGCCGACAATAACAATAAAATTCTGAAGATTTTCGAGCTCGAATTCAACGCCCAGTATAGCACCTGCATAATATTAAGTTCATGAAAACTGTAAGTTTTACTGATAAAGTTTCCCAACAGTTAAAATTGTCATAAAATCAAGAAGACTCACAGGGGAAAAAGCTGCAATGGTCTTTACACCATTTTCGTTTACTATTGAGAACAGTCAAGAGGGTCCTGTCGGTTTACAGTTGGAATATTTAAGAAAAAAATACCCAAATTAACACATAAAGAATTTGGGTTAATCCCTAAAAGTTTGTGGCAGTTTTCATCGTTTTTCTGCGATTCAAACCTGAGTTTTTCTGTCTAAATGAGGAATTTTTTCACACGTTCAACAGCGGCTTCGGGCATATTTAAGGCCTTAAAACTTCGATGATGAGGTTGACTCCTTCCTGTGTTTTTCATTTTTTGCATGAATCAGCAGTTTGCTAAAATCTTCATGGCTTGAAGAGTCCGATTTTTAATTTTCACCCAGTGGGTGAAAACCTGCCAGTTTTACAGGCGAAGTTTTCCAGCAATTAAGCTATTGCAAGCTGCCATAAACTCAATTGGTCCCTTTGGGGAATTTTTTTTATTTTCTACAGTTCCATCTAGCAAATGATGTCCACAGGGCCTGAAAGGGGTTTAAAAAGACAATTAACCCTGATAGAGTTTGAGTCATTGGCATTTCATTCTAGCATTCACCAATGAATTGTAAAAATTTGGTTTGTAGGACATTCATTGCTAAAGTTTCCTTTGGAAGAACTCTAGATTTTCAATTCTTTACTGTTTGCATTCTGGTGTCAATTGAACAGAAGTTATGGCGCAAAGTCCGCAGTCGGGTAATGTTTGGTCGAATACTATTGAGAAAATTCAAGAAAAGCCAAGAGGGATTTTGAAATCAGAGTTTTTCCCAAGTTTTTAAGTTGGAAACGGATTTTTTTCCGGAAAAAAGGGAAACTTTGCTACTGTTTTTAGGTTGTTTCTTTGCTTTTCAAGTTTCCTTTAAATTTTCCTTGCCGAATTTAGGCGCAAAGTTCGTAATTGGGTAATGGCTGTTCATCATGTTTTTCGCTCGTTGAGGTATTTAAGTAAAAGCCCCAAAATGAGCCCAAAAAGACATTTCAATCCAGTATTTTGTAACTTAAGTTGTTTCTTTGGCGAAAAATCTAAGTTTTCTTCCAGAGCCATTTTAAGTAGGAGGAATTTTCAAATCAGAGTTTTTCCAAAGTATATTAAAAGTGTATAAAAGGAAAACTTTGCCATTGTTCTTAGCTTGCTTCCATGTTTTTTTACGTTTCTTCTTAATTTTCCTCTCGATTTCTAGTGGGGATATTTACATTGAAGGCCAAAATATGTTTTTAAATAAGATTTTTTTTTATGATTCTTTAAAATTGAAACGGAGTTTTTCTGTGTTGCCTGTATTTTCTGTATTCTGCCATTGTTTTTAGCTTGTTTCTTGTTTTTTTCAGTTTCCTATTAATTTTCCTTACTAAACCTGCCAGTAGCATAAAAATGTGAGTCTAGGGGTTAAATCCGCAATCGGGTAATGGTTATTCGTTTCCTTTTGAGAAAATTGGTGTTTGCTCTGTCGATTTCAAGTGCGAAAATTTACATAAAACCCAAAAGTGACCCCAAAAAAAACACAAATCAGCATTTCACTAAAGTTTTCTGGAGTAGTAGTAAACATCTTTATTTCTAAAAAAAGGCTATCGACCTATCGGTCTTTCTGCCCTTGTTTAATACATGCAGTCCTAATCTAAATAAAAAACAAATATGAAAATTCTCTTATTCTAGGTTAACAATACTATTAAATAAATAAGATTTCAGTGGCAAGAAGAAATTATTTTATTGTCCACTAGTCCGTTGCGTTTGTAAGTGTTCGAGTAGCGTTAATGTAGGGAAACGGAAGCGGGATTGTCTGGTTGGTCTTGTAAGACAAAGGGGATTCAGTATGGTCCAGTTGTAGGTAGTTGTTTGTCCATTTTGTCTGTAGCTGTATGAGTCTTTCCGAGATCTTTGTCATGTTTGTGCGTTCGTATAGTAGTTGGGTGGGGGGGTTGTGTAGTGGGTTTTGGGGGTGTCTTATTCGTGTTATTAGTCTTAGTGCAATTTGTTCTGTTGTTTGTGTATAACGTTTTGTCCTTTCTGTTCCGTTGGTCATGAGTATATGTCCAAAGTCTAGCAAGGGTCTACAAATAGCTTTATATATTTGGTGGCGGTGTTTGTGCTAATTCCTCTGTCTTTGTAGGTTAGTGATCGGAAGTGTTTTGTTCTCTTTATTGTTTCTGCCCTGATGTTTCGTATGTGTTTAGTGAATTTAAGTTTGTGGTCAATTGTGATTCCAAGGTATTTTACGTCGTTTTTTTGGTTGTGTCGTTGGCCGTCTGCAGTTATTGTAGGGGAGTCAGCGTTGAGTCTGTGGTTTGTGAGCAGAAGTTGGTTTTTTGACGCGTTTGGTGTTAGTCTCCATTTATAAAACCATGTCATTGTGTTGTTTGTTAGTGTTTGGAGTCTTTGAGCTGCTCTCTCAGTAGTTTTGTCATGTACAATAAGTGCTGTGTCGTCTGCGTATTGTAATATGTATGCCGATCTGTCGATTTGATTTTTGTCTGGTAAGTTGTAATTGTATATGTCATGGCAGTATATATTGTAGAGAAACGGTGAGAGCGGGGATCCTTGAGGGAGCCCTTGTTCAGGGGAAAAAGAAAATGACAGTGTTTTGTCAATTCGTACTTGTAGTTGTCTGTTTTCTAGTAAGTTCTTTATGGTGTGTAGTAGATATGTTGGTGTGTGTAGTTTGTATAGTTTGTATAGTAAGCCCTCTATGCCAGACACTGTCAAAAGCCTTGTTAATGTCCATAAACAGGCAAGCTGTCTTTCTGTCAGTTAGGTGGGTAGTTTGTACATTGTTGGCCAAAATAAAGAGCGGATGAACAGTCGAGTGATGCTGTTTGAAACCAAATTGGTAGGTAGGTATATACTTTCCAATCACTTTTTCAAGCCGCTGCTTCATTATGCATTCAAAAATCTTGCCCAGTACTGGAAGCAGTGTAATTGGTCTGTAGTTGCTGGGTTGTGTATTGTCCAGTCCATTTTTGGGTATAGGGATTATTAAGCCGTTTTTCCATGTTTCTGGGATTCTGCCATTTGTGATGCAGTTGTTCAATTCAGTTAGGATCAGTTTGAGTGTTTCTTGAGTTAGGCTTTTCAAGACTTTTGCCTTAATTTTATCTTTCCCCGGTGCAGTGTTCTTGATGTGCGCTAGGGCTTCATCGTACTCTGTGTCTGTGATCAGTGTGCAGGCATAGTTTGGTGAGTTGTTAAAATAGTTCAAGTACCAGTCGTTGATCAAGTTCCAGTTGTCATGTCCAGTTTCTGGATTAATGACTAAAACGCGGTTTGCTGCTGTTTTGGTCGTAAACTCAAATATTTTGAACGTAAAAACAGCGCCACTTTTTGAAAATAAGTTTTGAAAGCATTTCCTTTGCTTCTTTCGTTATTTTTTAATTTTCCATTTTATTAAAGTCTAAAGAAATTTTCACATCGGAATTTAATAAAAATTTTGCTCCGCATAAGAGAAACTTTGCTATTGTTTTAACTTGTTTCTTTGCTTTTTCAGTTTTTCTTTCCTAAAACTGTCAGTAACATAAGAAGTCCGTTATCGGGTAATGCTTGTTCGATTACTGTTGAGAACATTCGTGAATGTTCTGCCAGGGTTTTTAGTCGGAATATTTACGTAAAAATCCCAAAATGAACCCAAAAAAATTCGCAAACCAGCACTTCTCCAGGTTTTTGTGGATTGGCTGTTTTGGTCGTTCTTTCTTGCGATTAAAAAGTGATTTCTGCTATTTAAAAGTGAAACTGTCCCACTGTTTTGAAGCAGCGTCCCTTTGAAAAATAATTTTGGGTATATTTCCTTTGTCTCTTTGGTTATTTTCAATTCTTCTTTTTACTAAACCTGCCAGCTGTGTTAGTAAATCTTTTCCAGCATTTACAGCAAAACAAAGTCGAAAAACCGCAGTTATCAAGCTTGATTCTTGCTTAGTTCTTCCAGTTCATTCATTCGTTGGATTAAGTTTCAGTTTGCTAAAATCTTCACACTTTAAAGAAGAAGAAACCAGCTAATAACTTGCCATTTTTCAACGCCCAGCGTACCAACTTTAGATATTCTTTCTCCAAGGGTGAAGCTCCAGTGGATGGAAACTGCGAACTTGATAGGCAAAGTTTCATTTTTCAAAGTCATAAACTCAAGTGGTCTCTTTGGTGAAAAGTATGCCTGATACTTTTGTAAATTGAAGAAATTTTCTGAATTGAAGAAATTTTCTGAATTGAAGAAATTTTCTGAATTTCAGAACACAAAAGTTTCAATTGTCCACTTTTAGTTTCTTTACTCTTTGTCTTGTGGGATTTGGTTTTTAGTGGGAATATTTAATCGAAAAACCTGAAGAAATTTTCTAATCAGAGTTTCATCAACATTTTACGATATAGAAGAGAAACTTTTCATCGTTTTTAGCTTGTATTTGCGTTTTTTAAGTTTTCTTTTATTGTTTTTTTGCCAGATATTTTATTCGATTACTATTGATAAAATCGGGATTATTCTGTCGGTTTCTAGTGAGAATATTCACGTAAAATCTCTAAAATGAACCCGAAAAAAATTCTCAAGTCAGCACTTCATCAGAGTTTTGTAAATTAACGACTAAAGCACGTTTTGCTACTGTTTTGGTCGTTTTCTCTTGCGGTTAAAAACTGTGTTTTGTGGCTTTAAAGAGAAACTGTCCCACTGGTTTTAAAGAAGGCCACACTTTGAAAATTAGTTTTGGGAATATTTCCTTTGTTCTTTCCTTATTTTTTAATTTTCCTTCTTACTAATCCTGCCAGCTGTATTAACAAAACTTTTCCAGAATTTCCAGCAAAATCTGGCTTAAAAACCGCGATTATTAAGCTTGATTATTGCTTATTTCTTCCAATTTCCCGTTTGCCAAAATATCCATGCCTTGAAGAAGAAGAAACCGTCAATAACTTGTCTTTTTTCAACGCCCAGCATACCAACTAAATCTTTTAAAAGTGAAACTCCAGTGGTTGGAAACTGCGAATTTTATGGGCAAAGTTTCTTTTTTCTAACTCAAAATTCAAGTGGGCTCTTTGGTGAAAAGTGTGCCTGATTTTAAGTAAATCCAGGAAATTCTCTGGGGTTTTCTTCGATTGAATTCGTAGGAATTCCGTCAGAAGAACAACACAGAAGTTTCAATTGTCCACTTTTAGTTTCTTTACTGTTTGTCTGCTGGTGGCAATTGAACAAAATCAAGGCGCAAAGTTTGCAGCCGGCTAAAGTTTGTTCGTTTACTATTGAGATAATTCGTGATTGTTCTATCGGGGTTTCTATTGGGAGTATTTGTATGAAAAGTCTAAAGAAATTTTCTAATCAATTCCTTGATCCGTCAAAATCGAAAATTCCTTGTTTTGTCAGTTTCTTTTCAAAGTTTCTTAATGAAACTATCAGTAACATAACAGGGCATAGGCGCAAAGTCCTCAACCGGGTAATGGTCTCTTATTGTGAATATAAACTGAGTTTTGCCGTGTAAGCGAGAAACTGTCCCACTGTTTTCAAGTTGTGCCACCCTTTGAAAATTAGTTTTGGAGATAATTTCTTTGTTTCCTTCGAAATTTTTTAATTTTTCTTCTTGCCTGCCAGCTCTATTAGCAAAATTTTTCGAGAATTTACAGCAAAATATAGCGTAAAAACCGCGGTTATCAAACTTGATTCTCTATTCATTGCATTAAATTTCAGTTTGCTGAAATCTTCATGCCTTGAAGCAGATGAAACCGACAATAACTTGCCCTTTTTCAACCCCCAGCATACCAACTTTATAAGTTTAGTGTGAAACTCCAGTGGATGGAAACTGTGAATTTTATAGACAAAGTTTCATTTTCCAAATTAATAAACTCAAGTGGTTTCTTTGGTGGAAAGTCTATCTGATGTGAAGTTTCTCAAGCCAGGAAATTATCTGAGTTTTTGATCGCTTTTAATTTTTTTCGCTGTTCATGCAGCATTCTGCAGAAATCAAGGCTCAAGGCGCAAAGTCCGCATCCGAAAATAGTGAGATTATTTAATAGAAAAACCCAAAGAAATTTTGAAGTTAGAGTTTCACCAAAATTTTGCTGCATAAAAGAGAAACTTTGCCACTGTTTTTAGCTTGTTTTTTATGTTTTTCTTTTAATATTCCTTACTAAACCTATCGGTAACATGAAAAGGTGAAATTATAGGGGCAAAGTCTGCAAACGGATAACGGTTGTTCGTTTACTATTGAGAAAATTTGTGCTCGTTCTGTGAGGGTTTCTAGAGGGAATTGTATATATGCAACCACCCTTGCACCTTCTTCGGCTTTTTCTCTAGGCGTCGTGCACCCTGCAGTCCGGCTCGAAGGACCAAAATGTTGTCCGATTTCACCCTTTTTGAGCCAGAAAAACGCTGTCTGGGGTGAAACTACGCTTTGAAGAAGTGGAAGAAGAAACACTGTGGTTTGCTTCGTGTGTATATTTGATTGAGAAGCTTGTGTAAAATCACTGTTCCAGTATGGAGGCAAAGAAACAACGTGTTCAATCTTCAATCTGCTTGAAGGTTACACAAACTCTCATTAGAAAAATGAGCTACGAGAGTTCATTGCATGCCTCTTCTCCCTCTTCGACTGCATGCAGGTTGCACAACGTCTAGAGATCTAGAGTCTAGCAGATTGAAGATTGAACACGTTGTTTCTTTGCATCCATACTGGAACAGTGCTTTTACACAAGCTTCTCAATCAAATATACACACGAAGCAAACCACAGTGTTTCTTCTTCCACTTCTTCAATGCGTAGTTTCAGCCCAGACAGCGTTTTTCTGGCTCAAAAAGGGTGAATTCGAACAACATTTTGGTCCTTCGAGCCGGACTGCAGGGTGCACGACGCCTAGAGAAAAAGCCGAAGAAAGTGCAAGGGTGGTTGCATATATACAAAATTAACCGAAAAACGTTGTCAATTCAGTGCTTCAGTAGAGTTTTGTGGATTAATGGCAAAGCGCGGTTTGCTATTGCTTGGATCTTGTTTTCTTGCGATTAAAAACTGAGTTTTGCGGTTAAAAGAGAAACTGTCCCACTGTTTTTAAGTAGCGTCCCACTTTGAAAATTAGTTTTGGGAATATTTCCTTTGTTTCTGTCACGATTTTTTTATTTTTTTTTACTGCCTACCAGCTGTTTTGCCTGCAAAGCGTTTCGCGCATTTACAGCAAAATAAAGCCCAAAAACAGTGGCTTTGGGATCGCAATTGATTCATTCGTTGCATTAATTTTCAGTTTGTTCAAATCTTCCGGCTTTGAAGAAGAAAAAAAAAAGAACGCAAAAGACAATAACTTGCCCTTTTTTAACGCTCAGTATGCCAACTTTATATTTTAAAAGTGAAACTCCAGTGGTTGGAAACTGCGAATTTTATGGGCAAAGTTTCTTTTTCCAAAGTCATAAACTGAAGGGGTCTCTTTGGTGAAAAGTTTGTCTGATCGTTTGTTTTTGGTTTCGTTCCCGTTTTCATTCTGGTTTCCATTTGTGAATGATCTGTCGATTTGTAGTAGGAATATTTACGTAACCAGCCCAAAATAAACCCAAAAAAGTAAGTTTTGTTGTTTAAACGCGAAACTTGTCCCACTCTATTTAAGAAGCGCCACACTTTTGAAAATTAGTTTTGGAAATATTTTATTTGTTTGTTTATTTATTTTGTAGTTTTTCTTGTTACTAAAGCCTACCAGCTCTATTCGCAAAACTTTTCGAGCATTTACGATTTTATTCTGCTTATTTCTTCTTCTTTGAGACAAGACTTCTGCTTTAAAATATTGGTGCCTTGAAGAAGAAGCAGCCGACAGTAACTTGCTCTTTTTCAACGCTCAGTAAACCAACTTTCTAAATTAAGGGTGAAACTCCAGTGGCTGAAAACTGCGAATTTTGAAACTGAAAACGAGAAAATTCGGGATTGTTCTGTTGGGATTTTCAGTGAGAATATTTAATAAAAAACCCCAAAGAAATTTTGAAATTAGAGTTTCACCAAAATTTTGCTCCATAAAAGAGAAACTTTGCCACTGTTTTTAGCTTGTTTTTTTCTGTTTTTCTTTTAATATTCCTTACTAGGCGTAAAGTCTTCAAACGGATAACGGTGGTTCGTTTACTATTGAGAACATTTGTGCTGGTTCTGTGAGAGTTTCTAGAGGGAATAATTGCGAAAAAAGCCCAAAATGAACCGAAAAAAGTTATCAATTCAGCGCTTCAGTAGAGTTTTTTAGGGACGAGTAGTTCTCGCCCAACATATCCTAGATTAACGATCTCGATTCCAAAGAGGAAGTGGACAACATCCGCCCCCAAATTCCCCACGCAACACTCACCGCCGAACTCAGAGACCTAACATCCTCCCTTCAAACCCGCAAATCCCCCGTACCTGACCGCATAACCAACAAGATCCTAAAACATCTCCCGGAAAAACTCCTCAATCAAATCCTCACTCTAATTAACACTTTCTTTTCCCTCAGAAAATTCCTTATATCCTGGAAAACCGCCGCGATCATACTAATCCCCAAACCCACTGAAAAAAAAACCTTCCCCCAAAACTGGACATCAGCCTCCTCTCCACCCTATCCAAACTCGCCGAAAAACTCTTCCTCAACCGCCTCAATGACCTAATCTCCCAAAACCAAACAATCCCTCGGGAGCAGTTCGGTTTCATGCAAAAACAGGATTCCGTTCTGCAAGCAGTCAGGTTAATTCCAGATGCCACGATCGCCTTCCAGAGTCATTTGCCTGGACATAGAAAAAGCGTTCGACAAAGTATGACACGAGGGCTTAATTTGGAAACTCTTAAACACCCACCATTTACCCTTACCCTTCGTCGTTTGTGGCTAGCTATCTCCACAAGAGAAAGTTTTTCATATTACTAAATGAAACAACATCCTCTACTCGCTCCATAGAAGCAGGAGTCCCCCAGGGCTCCCTGCTCTCCCCAATTCTCTATAACCTCTACACAGCTGATTCTCCAAAAAGCCTGATACTCCAAAATTGCCCTTTTCGCTGACGACACGTGCCTCTATTACTCACACAAAAACATTAATTACATAATCCCCCCTTTACAACGACACTTAAACGCTTTTCCAGACTGGAAAAATTTGATTTTTGATTTTCCAGGTGTCGGCACCTGGAAAATCAAAATTAACTCACTAAAGAACAAGAAAAAAAAACAAGAAAAACTAAAGCCATGTTAATAACCTGAAAAACAGTCAACACCAACACTCCAAAACTAACACTAAGCAATACAGAGAAATATAAATTATCGTGGTCTAATAATAGACTCTAAACTCAACTTTTCTGAACCCCTCAACCACACTAACCCCCTAATCCAGGACACCTTTTCCAGTACTACGCTGAGGATTTCTAGAGGCAATAATTGCGAAAAAAACCCCAAAATTAGCCGAAAAAGTTATCAATTCAGCGCTTCAGAAGAGTTTTGTGGATTAATGGCAAAAGAGCGGTTTGCTGTTGCTGTGATCGTGTTTTCTTGCGATTAAAGCTGAGTCTTGCTGTTTAAAAGTTACTCTGTCCGACTGTTGTTTCTTTTGCTTTTTTAAATTATTTTTACAGCAACATCAAGACTAAAACCCGCGATTATTAAGCTTGATTCTTGCTTATTTCTTCCAGTTCATTCATTCATTGCAACTTTATATTTTAAGGAGGAAACTTTAGTGAATGGAAACAGCGAATTTCATAGGCAAAGTTTCTTTTTTCAAGGGCATAAGCTCAAGTGGTCCCTTTGGTAAAAAGTCTGCCAAATAAAGGAAAGTCACTGGGTTTTTATTCGATTGAAATTGTAGGAATTCGGTCAGTAGAACAACACAAAAGTTTCAATTGTCCACTTTTGGTTTCTTTACTGTTTGCCTTCTGGTGGCAATTGAACAGAAGTCAAGACGCAAAGTGCACAATCGGCTAATGTTTGTTTCTTCACTATCGAGAATATTTAAATGAAAAACCTAAAAGAATTTTCATATTAGAGTTTCACCTAAGTTTTGCAGTCGGAATCGGAGTTTTGCTCTGCAAAAAAAAACTACTTTTCCATCGTTGCTTTCTTTTTTCAGTTTATTTTTAATGTTCCTTGTATGTTCGTTCACTATTGAGAAAATTCGTCATTGTTCTATCGGGGGTTTATAATAGGAGTAATTAAAAAAAAAATTCAAGCCAAAGTTTTCCAATTGAAAAAGGTGTTTTGCTCTACAAAAGTGAAACTTTTCCATTGTTTCTTTGCTTTTTCAGGATCGGGTTTCGATGGCCCTCATCAAACCTGCCAGCAACATCAAAAGGTAAATCCACCCTTCCAGCTGGATGAAGAATGATCAATGATAAATAAATGATGGAACCCGTGAAACCGTGGGTTTGGGACTGGCAGTAGGCGTCGCTAAAAGTAGACCAAAAACAACCGGAATGGCTCATCCCCATATATCGTTCATCCCCTATAAAAGCGGCCTGTTGCGGCGAATGTCGCGAGTCAAACATTGAAAACTGTTGCTCCTGCCACTCTGCAACAAGTCTTCCACCAGTCGCGCATCCATCTGAAGAATTGTTAACCGGTGCAAAACATCCGCTGGCATGGTGAAATTTGTCGTTGTTTTGGCGATTTTTCTATCGGCTGAATGTGCTGCAGGTATGTGCATTTTCTTAACTTAATCCACTTTGTCTTGCGGAAATCTTATTAATGGAGCGCGTCTTATTCAATGGACGGGTGAAAGGAGGGCTTTTGTTTCAAAAACCTTCAGCTTATCGGGTCGTTTACAGGCCATTAATTTTTTGCTATGAATTAAGTAATAGTCAAGGCCGGTTTTCAGTTCAATTTTGCAATGGAAGCTGTTTAAAAACCCATCGCGTGCGATTGATCATGCTGAGGGATTCTTCGGAACCTTGCACCTTTTCGCCCTGGCCTTAATCCGTCATAAGAACACTTTGCATGGACACGATCCATCATCGGCGCCCTGCAAAATCCCAATTCCAATAAACCAATCAGCGCTCTAAGGTTTCATTGTATTTCGCTCATTAATAGTGGAATCGGCTACTTCCAGGAAAACTCTTTCCGATCGGTAAAATCGAATTAACCATCCATCTGTACTGGAGGAAGGCGCGAATTGGCAAACTTTTCCTCAAACTCTATCAGCTTCGGATAGTGGCAGGAATCAGCTTGATTGGTTTAGATAATATTAATTATTCTCCTGCTGTAAATGTTGCAGTTACTAAACGCTTTTCTGCTTTTTCAGGACGATACGAAATTAAAAAAAGTAGGGGTATGTATTTGAAAATCTGTATTTTTTTTCATTGTATTGCATGTTTGTAGAAAAATCCCATATTCACACGCAATAATTGGTTAGACTACACTAGAAAAAAAAGGTGGGCAAAAGCGACCGATAAAGCAACTAAATAAATGCAAGAATTTACCATAATAATGGCTCTAAAGTCGAATTATCCTAAACTTTAATAGATCGGTTCTCAGGCGTCGCAGGCACCGAACCAATTAAGCTCACTAACAGAATTTTTGGTTAATTAACCGGAGATTTTGAGGAAAATTTTCGCACATTTTCCACACACACCTTAGCTGGGCTTAAGGCCATTGTGCAAAGCGAAATGTGTAAGTAATGAAACCCAGCGAAAAGACATTTTTTCAATGCGAACATTAGTGGATTAAAAATTGCACGAAAACAATGACAAAACCTGGATGTTTTGGATGCACCAAAACACTCTTGAACTTTATTATTTTCACAGGTTTAAGGAGGAGATTTTTTTGTTAAAATCCCATGTGAAGTGGGTTTGAAGTATAAGAAAAATTTTGGGCGATTTTTTGGAAAAGTTCACTTTGATGGCCCAAAACGATGGAAATAAGTTTAAAAAAACCTTGGAGGTGGTCTATGTTTGAACTTCCTTCAATTTTTTTTCTGTTTTGGGCCTTCAAAGTGAAATTTTTGCCTAGAGTTTTCCGCAAAATTTAGGGACAAATAGGGAAACCTTCCATGGCTCGCTACTGGTCACTTTAAACTAGTTTAAATGCACTTTTAGTTTCGGAGATCTTAGGATTTTTGACGTTTTTGGCAAAAACCATTGCATTAGGAAAAATTACCGAGACGCGAATACCATTTGGCAATGCCGATGTTTTGCAAGATTTTTTACTCAAAAGCTTCGTTTAGACAAAAAATTGGAAAATCCCAAGTCTTTGTGCCGGTTTCAATAGAAGAGGAAACTTTAAACTTCCAGAAAACCCCCCAAATCGGCACCAAAAGCCGCCGATTTTCACTGACATAACTTATTTTGAGTCTTTCAATAAATCCAGTGGCGTGCTTGTATTTTCTCCACCATTTTCTATTTCCCAGATATCAAGTCTTTTTATACCTACGTTTTTGGAATTTTTTTTGAGTTCGGAAGCTTTGTTTAGATTAGAATTAATATGTGAATATTGAGCAAAATTAATTTTTTGGGCAAAATGCTTTTATTTTCAAAATTTACTACGAAAAACACTCCCAAATCAGTTCATATGTTTGAAAAAAAAAAACCACTTAGCCTAGCCACCTAGCCACCTAGCCAAGGAAAAAACCAGAATTATCCACATAGGTTTTTGAAAGTTCGTATTTAAACCCCATGTAAAGCGCGGGTAAGAGAGATTGCAGGTTAAATCCTCATTTTTTTGTAATTTTATCTTATTTTCCACGATATTGACTGATTTAGCCCCTTCAAACCCTATTTAGCAAAATTTTTATTCAGATTTGTGTCTGTGAAAAATTGCCCCAAAATTTTCCCAAAAATTTGAAATGAACTCAAAATTCGGAGATATTAGGATTTTTTAAAATAGCACAAAAACGTCAATTTTTCTCAACAACGACTCTTTATCAAGAGGAAGATTTTTGCTCAGAAGCTTCTTTTAAGAAAAAAAATGTGAGAATCGAGCAAAATTTTAAGAGTTTGTGATTACATTTTCGCGACCATTTTAGAACTTTCCTAATGGGGAAAATATACTCCCAAATAGCGGTTCAAATGTTTCACAGAAAATCGTCCTCTGAACTGTGGGAAAAATTCGAAATCTTGTGCAAAGAAAACTTTAAAGTTTCATATAATCCCCAAGTCCGCACCAAACGGTCCACAATTTCACTCACAGGACGTACTTTAGGGCTTCAGTAGATTTAGCTCTAATTTTCACCAGTTTCTATTTAGCAAATATGTGGGATTTTTTGGAAATTACTTTTTTGGAAATTTTTGGAAAACCATCTGTGTGCGTCATTTGATAAGTTACTGTAACACTGGATAGCTTTGGAAAATGTTAACTTTTTATCAAGAGCGAGATTTTTCGTTTCGATGCTTGGTTTAGCAGAAAAAAAAATAAAGTGTGAAAATTGAGCCAAGTGAAATTTTTGGGCAAAATGTTTTTATTTTCAACAATTTTCTTTTCTACGGCTTTTCATCGGGACGAAAAACATTCTCAAATCGATTCAATACTTTATAGAAAAATCCCCATTGAGCTATGAAGAAAAAACAACAACTCCATATAAGTTTTTATGGAAATTTCAAACCTCTACCAAAATACTTGTGGATTTGGATATTTAGGGGGGAAAATTCGCATTAAAACCCCATGTAAAGTGGCGATAAGAGACAGGCCTAAAGCTTAATTTTTTAGATTTTTCATGTTATTTTCCGCGATATTGACAGTTTTAGCCCTTTCAAACACTATTCATAGAAATTTTGTTGTAGATTAATCGCAGTCAAAAAATTTTCCGAAAAATTTTTGAAAAATTCAAAAATTCATTCTTAGTGGTCACTTTAAGGGAAATCGGAATTCCACCTTTCTTATGCATCTGAACGCTCACTATCCAGTGGCGTACTCATTATTTGTCCATTTTCTTGCATATATCTGGTATTTTTTGAAAACTACGATTTGGATATTTAAAAATCATTGATCTGCGGGCTTTTTATCAAGGGCGACATTTTTCGTTCAGAAGAATTGGAGAAAAAAATGAAAATGTGAGAATTGAACAAAATTAATTTTTTGAGCAAAATGTTTTTATTTTCGAAAATTCCCATTTTCGGGTTTTTCCCATCAGGAAAAAAAACAATTTATATTCGGTTTAAACATTTTTTTTAATGTGCTGCCGGGAAAAATAGAAATGTCCACATTGGATTTTGAAATTTCGCATTTAAGTCCCATATAATGTGCGGGAAAAAGAAATTGAAGGCTAAAGCCTCACTTTTGAGATTTTTTATCTTATTTTCCGCGATATTGAGTGTTTTAGCCCCTCCAACTACTATTAAGTGAAAATTTGATGTAAATTAATCCTTTCAAACATTTTTCCAAAATTTTCTCAAAATTTGAGGTAAACTCGAAAAACCTTCCAAAGCTCGCTTATTGGTCACTTTAAGGGAAATTGAATATCACTTTTTTATGCATTTGGATTAATGTTACCCAGTGGCGTGCTCATAATTTATTCATAATTTTTTATTTCGCAGATATTTTCTGAAAACTGTAATTTTGTAATTTTTAAAAGAACTTTATATTTTTGTTTTAATAATTGTCCCACCGGATGGCTTTTACTAATGTAGCTCTTTGATCGAGAGCGACATTTTTCGTTCGAAAGCTTCGATTAGAGGAAAAAAATGAATGTCTATTTTGAGTCAAATAAAATTTTGGTGCAAAATTTTTTTATTTTTAAAAATTTTCTTTTTTTTTGTTTTCTATCAGGACGGAAAAACACTCTTAAATCAATTCAAATGTTTTTAAAAGAGTTCCCCACTGAGCTATGGGGACAAAACAGAAATCTACCTATAGGATTTTGGAATTTCGCATTTAAACCCCATGTAAAGTGCGGGAAAAGGAAATTGAATCCTAAAGCCTCACTTTTGAGATTGTTCATCTTATTTTCCCCGATATTGTCCGTTTTAGGCCCTCCAACTACTATTAACTGAAAATTTGATGTAATTTCGTCCTTTCAAAAATATTTCCAAAATTTCCTCAAAAATTTGAGGTAAACTCGAAAAACCTTCAAAAGCTAGCTTAATGGTCACTTTAAGGGAAAATTGAATATCACTTTTTTATGCATTTGGAAACATGTTATCCAGTGGCGTGCTGATATTTCGCAGATATTTTTTGAAAACTGGCATTTTGGAATTTTTTTAAAAACTGCATGTTTTTGGTTTAACAATTGTCCCACCGGGGATCTTTTAATCATGTAGACCTTTTATCAAGAGCGACATTTTTCGTTGGATAGCTTCATTTAGAAGGAAAACGTGAATGCTATATTGAGTCAAATAAAATTTTCGGGCGAATTTTTAAAATTTTTTAATTTTATTTTTTTGAATTTTCTCTTAAATCAATGCAAATGTTTTTTTTTTAATTCCCCACAGAGCTATGGGGAAAAAAACAAAAATTTCCGTATAGGATTTTGAAATTTCGCATTTAAACCCCATGTAAAGTGCGGGAAAACCAAATCGAAGCCTAATAAAGCCTCACTTTTGAGATTTTTCATCTTATTTTCCGCGATATTGAGTGTTTTAGCCCCTCCAACTACTATTAAGTGAAAATTTGATGTAAATTCGTCCTTTCAAAAAGTTTTCCAAACTTTTCTCAAAAATTTGAGGTAAACTCGAAAAACCTCGCTTAGTGGTCACTTTAAGGGAAAATTGAATTTCCCTTTTTTATGCATTTGTATACATGTTACCCAGTGGCGTGTTCAATTTTTTGAAAACTGGAATTTTGGAATCTTTTTATACCACTTTATGTGCATGGTTTGGGAAGTGTACCTCTGGGTGGCTTTGGATAATGCGAACTTTTTATAAAGAGCCACATTTTTCGTTCTGAAGCTTGGTTTAGGAGAAAAAAGTGTAAAAATTGACCAAAATGAAATGTTTTTCTAGGTCTTTTCGTCAGGACAAAAAATTTCCAAATCAGTTCGAACGTTAAAAGAACAATTCCCCACTGAACTATTTGGAAAAAACCATACATGTTTTTATGGAAACGTGTGTGAAACTTTCCAGTGGCGTGCTCATAACGTATTCATCATTCTTGATTTCGCAGCTATTTTTTTAAGAACTGTAATTTTCGATTTTTTTTAAACACTTTATGTGCGTCATTTCCTGGACTAATGGGTGGATATGGAAAAAATACACGCCAGGGGGTGCAGATGTTTCACAATAAAATCCCCCACTCAGTTATGGGGATAAAATGGGGGCGGATTTTAAATCTAAATCTGCCCCCAAATGACCTCATTTTTACACACAACATCTTCCAGAGCATTTCAACAAATTCAGCGTCAATTGGCGTCGATAAAGCGCCAGGAGGGAAAGTTTATCGCATTTAAATCCCATGTAAAATGGGTGTGCGACACTCAAGTCTAAAAATGGCTTGTTTTCGAATTTTCTCGACTTATTTTGGCCAAAGTGATAGTTTAGGACTCTCCAAGCAGGGCCGAGTGAAATTTGCGTAAAAGTTGGCCAAATTTGGGTTTTTTTCCTGAAAATTTACTAGAAAATCGAAAAAGCTTCAGTGAAGGGAAAAGTGAAGTTTATTTTTTTATGCACTTTTACTCCCTCTATTCAGGGGCGTGCTCAGAATGCGCTCATCAACGAACATAATTTTATGAAAACTACGTTTTCGGACATTTTTCGGACATTTGGAGAGAACAGAAATTAAGATGTGAAAATCGCGCAAAATCCTAAGTTGCCCGCGACTAAAATCCCTCAAATTAACATACGTGGAAAGTGAAATCTAATGTCCATCCTGAGTTTTTCCCGAGGAAAATCCCTTAGGACCTTTGGTACCTTAATTACGGCAGCGTTCGAACAAAGTGCATTACATTGTTATGGTTTTTAGGCCGGCAGGCGTAAAAGTCGCAGATAAATTGCATAATTTATGGGCTTCGTCCGCCCCTACAGCAGGTTCCCTAGGGTGCAGTCACCACATGGCACCTAACAGTGGGTCAGATGATGGCCCGGTTAATTTGCTGGATAAAAAACCTGGCATTGAAGCATGCACGGGATTACTTAGTTGCTGGTACGGGGGTTAAATATGGCATTTTTTCCTTGATATACCTACACGTCTAGAGCGAGCGGAGATAAATTGAATTAGGCAGGTAAACCGTATTTTTGGTGTACACTCAGCATACTGAAACAGTGTATCTAATTAATGTGAAACAGCCATAACGGGGCAGAAAACAAAAAGAAAGTAACGTGGGTTTTTTAATTTAATCGCCAACAAGTTCATGTTCGCTAATTGCTCTTCGTCTTGGCCCGCCGATTAAATTACCTTCTCTTGCGCATACTTCTTCCGTTCCACGTAAAAGGATTATTTGACTGTCGGGGGGAGAATTTTAATAGCGTTGCCCTCAATCCCTACAACACTGACCATCATTAAGCTGCTAACTTACACTGTGACCATCAAACTGTTTAATAAAGTCTTGGCTGTTACCTTTCCATATAGATTTTATGATTCTTAGATGAGCTTTCAAGATGGGAGAAGCGTTTCATTAAGCTCTCCCCCGAGCCGAAAAAAAAAACAAATCTTCGATCGCTATTGTGAAAATCCACTTGGATATCTATGGCCAATGTTTTGTACAGCACCAGCCAGTGGGCGAAGCGTATATTTCATTTTTCTGTACTCGATGTCGGACTTTGTTTTGTTTCTTCGTTGCCCATTAAGAAATTACACGTTTTTCCTGTCGCTATTTGGTCACTTCCTGTCTTTACATGGACGGACAGGAAATTAATATTTTGTTCTTTCACTAGGCTGAATCGATAGCTGGGAAGTGCGCTCTGGATTAGCCTGCCAATGTTCCATGGCCGTGTTAATGGTCGGATTTTATGGCGAATTTCGTCAGCCGAAGTTACTTTGTTGTTTCGAGCTTTCATTTTACTATCAGGAGGAGATTTTTGGAATTCGTTCGAGAGTTAGGAGAGTTTTGAGGAAAGTTGCTTAAAGTACCGGCAAATCGAGTTTGAGACTTAAGCATTAAGCGCGGAAGTGATTTCATGTCAATTCGGATTTTTTGGAGTGGATTTTTCAACCTCATTTTGAGCTCAGTAGAGCGTAAGCAGCTCCAAACGTTCCAAAGCTCAATTTTAGCTTCGCTTTGATCTTCAGAATGTTCTCGTACTTGTCTGCGTAGTTTTATTTGGTTTTGATCAGTTTTAATTTTTTTCTCTAGTTCGTTTCGATTGTCTGCTTTATTCGTCTGCATTCGTGGACTGTTTTTCCATTGATTGCAACCGTTGTTGGCGTGTTGAAACATCATTTCTCGTCATGAATTGACAATCCTGAAGAAATGAGCCAAGTTTGAAAATTTCTCAAAAAAATTTGAAGCTTTTCGGCTATAAACAAGCAACTTTCAGATATAAATCTCAGGAAAGAAAAAGTTTGACTTCCGCCCCGTTTTGGAGATATACATTTTCCAAAATAGCTGTAGATAAACCAGCCTTAAAAAGAACCAGATTAGAAAATGCCTCAAATAGATTCAAATAATCAGCTAACTTGGCAGCAACGCATAAGTTTAGTTTCCTCACGATTTGCAAGTTATAATTTTCATAAAGTAACTGTGCATAAGCACGCGTGACCACAAGCGTCAGTTTTGAGTAATCGCCAGAAAAAGAAAAAAAAAAGATTCAAAATTTAAACTTTCCTGCTAAAAACAACCAACTTTTGTCTATAAATCGAAGTACCCGTCCATATCACATCCGCATGGCTAGTCAGTTATGAGTTTTTTGAAAATAACTATGCATGAACCAGCCTGAGGGAAAGGGCCGGTTTTGAAAAAACTATCTGGAATTGTCTTTAGGAGTTCCAAATTTGCACATTTCCAGCTATAAAGAACGAAATATTCGCTATAAAAACCAGTAACAAACAAAATGTATTTCCGCATCGTTTTTGAGTTAGGAATTTTCTAAAATGAGAAAGCATACACAAGCTTTGAAACGAACTAGATTTGAAAGTTTCTCAAAATATACGTAAAGTAGATCCAAATTTAAAACTTTCCTGCCATAAACAGCCACGATTTGCCTATAAAAGGGAGCAATGGAGAATTTCATTTCTGCATCGTTTGCGAGTTATGAGTTTCTGAGAATAACTGTGCATACACCAGCTTTAAAATGAGTCAGATTCGGAAAATTCTCAGAAAATGCCCCAAACAGATCTAACTTTTTAACTTTCTTGCGATAAATAACCAACTTTTCGCTATAACGAGCAGAAACGAACGAGTTTTATTTTCGGACCGTTTTCGAGTTATTAATTTTCTAAAATAACTGTACATGAACAAGCTCCAAATAAATTAGATTTGAAAAGTTCTCTGAAAATGTCCAAACTAGATCCAAATTGGAAACTTTCAATACATAAAGAACCACTATTTGTCTATAAAGCGAAGAAAGCGAAGATACAGCGATATTTATTTCCGCTTCGTTTGCGTGTTATGAATTTTGAAAGTTGAAAATTGAAAGACGAAAGACCACAGTTTTGAAAAATCATCAGCCTATAGAAGATGCAAAGTTAAAACTTTCCTATTTTAAATACCCAATCTTTGTCTTTAAAACAGGTAAATGAAGATTCTCAGCTCCGCATTGTTTGCAAGTTATCAATTTCTGTAACTAACTGTGCAAGAACAAGCCTGAAACAATCGGCTGGTTTTGAAAAATTCCTAGAAATTGACTCAAAAAGTTCCACATTTTAAACTTTTCAGCGATAAACAACGAATTTTTCGTTATCAAATGAAGAAGAAAACGAACAAGTTTTATTTTTGCACCGTTTTCGAGCGATAAATTTTTTGAAATAAATGGGCAAGAATTAGCATTAAAAAAGCGCCAGATTTGAAAAATTCGCAGAAAACACTCCAAGTAGATTTAAATTCGAAACTTTCCTATCATAAGTTGAGTTTCCCCGTTATTTGCAAGTTATAATTTTCATAAAGTAACTATGCATAAACAAGCGTGAAGAAAAGCGCCAGTTTTGAAAAAGGATAAGAAAATGCCTGTAAAAGATCCACACTTAAAACTGTTTGATTTTAAACAACCAATATTTTTTCTATGAAAGGTAGCAACAGAAAATATCCATTCCACATACTTGTGCTTAAGCAAGCCAGACACAAAAGACTGGTTTTGAAACATTTTAAGAAACTGACCAAAAATTTTTCAAAATTTGCTATTAAACTAAAAAAGTCTCAAAAACGAACATAAGATTTATATCCTTGTTGTATTCGGATTATGAATTTTGACTTTCGACCATAAAACGCAGCACGGAAGAAGTTTTATTTCTGCACCGGTTTCCAGTTATACATTTTCTAATATAACTGTGCATAAACAAACTATAAAAAGAACTACATTTGAAAATTTCCCAGAAATTGCCCAAATTAGATTCAAATTTGATTCTTTTCAGCGATAAACAACCAAATTTCGACTGTAAAACTCAGCAACAGACAGGTTTTATTTCCCCGCTGTTTTCGAGTTACAAATTTTCTAAACTATCTGTGCGTAGACATTTTTTTTCCAAGTGGTTGGCAATCGCTTTAAGTTGGGCTTTTGAGCTTTGAGTTTAGCTTTGAAAAGTAAAGTTTCGTTCATGTATAGCTCTATTGAGTCATGGTTTATTAAGCCAAGAAATAACTCACTTTGATACTTGAAAGTTGAAAGGAGTTGCAAATTTTTTCCAGATAATTGCAGTGGCTAAAAGTTGGGTTTTTGAGCCTGAACTTTGGCGGTTTTTCAAAATGTATCGCCTTCCTGGGAGTACTCAGATGCGACTTCAGTTGAGTACTTTAATTGGTTTGGAAGTTGAGATTTTTTCCCAAGAGGTTGCAAAACCGAAACGTTGCACTTTTGAGCTTGAAGTTTTTTGAACTATTTTTCAAAATTCAATGCCAGGTAGGAATTGCGTCAAACTTCGTCCATGATTAGGAGAATGTTTTAGGAATAACGCGGAAATAACTCGCGCGAAGTTCCGATTTTTTTCCTAGGAGGTTGATGACTTGAATAACCTCCTAGGATAAAATAAAAATAAGTTGAGTTTTTGAGCTTGAAGTTTAGCAATTTTTCAAAATTCAATGCTTGTTTGAAATTGAGATCTTCGCTCATCTATAGCTCACTGGTTTCGTAATGCTCGGGAAATAACTGAGTCAGAAATATGAAAGTGGCAATTTTTGCCAAAAAATTACGGTGCCTAAAAGTGGGTTTTTGAACCTGAATTGTAGCAATTTTTCAAAATTTATTGCCAGCCTGGAATGAGCTCAAATTTGGTCGATTTCTAGCTGAGAACCTTGTTAACACTCTGTTTGTACTTCACTTGGATACTCCACTTGGGTTGGAAGTTGAGAATTTTTTTCCAACAGGTTACAAAACCTTGCACTTTTGAGTTTGAAGTTTACATATTGTCCAAAATTCAACGCCCTATTGGAATCCAGTCTAATTCGGTCAATGTTTCTTCCTCTGCAAAGCGCCAGCTGCACGTTTCAGCGTTCCTGAGTCAAAAATTTCCTGCAACTGTGCATAAAAAAACCTTAAGAAATGCGCCAGATTTGCAAATTTTTCAGACAATGCCTCATAGAGACGTAAAGTTGAAACTTTTTTGACATAAACAAGCAACTTTTTTTCTAAAATGCAACTACACACAAGTTTTTTTTTACTGTTTGCGAGTTATGAATTTTCTAAAATGACTGCGCTTGCAACAACCTTAAGAAAAACGCCACATTTGAAACATTGTCAATAAATGCTTAAAGCAGATCAAAATTTAATGCTTTTGGGTTAAGAACAGTTAACTTTAATTGTTTAACAGTTTTCGAGTTATGAAGTTGATTAAGTAACTATGCATGAACAAGGGCTAGATTTGAAAGATTATTGGAAACTGCCCGAAATAAATAAAAATTTTAAACTCGACTGTCGTAAATAAACAACATTTTTGTAAATAAAACGCAGCCAGACCCAAGTTTTATTTCTGCACTATTTGCGAGTTATGAGGTTCCTAAAATAACTGTGCATGCAAGAACCTTAAGAAAGGCGCCACATTTGAAAAATTGTCAAAAAATGCTTGAATCAGATCCAAATTTCACGCTTTCGGGTCATGAACAATTAACTTTCAAGTTTCATTTTTTAACAGTTTCTGAGTTACGCATTTCATTAAGTACCTGTGCATGAACAAGCGCTTGATTTGAAAAATTTTCTGAAACTACCCGAAATAGATCAAAATTTGAAACTAACCTGTCGTAAATAATGATTTTTTTTCAATAAAACGCAGGAAGCCCCAAGTATGATTTCCGCATCGTTTGCGAGTTATGACCTGCCTAAAATAACTGTGTATGCAACAACCTTAAGAAAGGCGCCACATTTGAAACATTGTCACAAAATGCTTGAAGCAGATGCAAATTTAACGCTTTCTGGTCATGAACAATTAATTTTTAATCATCGTTGCGTATTGAAGTGAATTAATTTTTAAGTTTTATTTTTTACAGTTTTCGAGTTATGAATTTGATTAAGTAACTGTGCATGAACAAGCGCTAGATTTGAAAAATTCTCAGAAACTGCCCGAAATAGATAAAAACTTGAAACTCTGCTGTCGTAAACAATTAATTTTTTTCCAATAACATACAGAAAGGCAAGTTTGATTTCCGTACAATTTGCGAGTTATGAATTTCTCAAAATAACTGCACTTGCAACAACCTTATGAAAGGCGCCACATTTGAAACATTGTCAAAAAATGTTTGCAGCTGATCAAAATTTAACGCTTTCGGGTTATGCACAATGAACTTTTAAGTTTTTTTTTTTTGACTGTTTTCAAGTTATGCATTTCATTAAGTAACTGTGCATGAACAAGCGCTAGATTTGAAAAATTTTTAGAAACTGCCGGAAATAGATAAAAACTTGAAACTCTGCTGTAGTAAACATTGAAATTTTTTCCAATAACCTACATACAGGCCCAAGTTTGATTTCCGCACAATTTGCGAGTTATGAATTTCCCAAAATAACTGTGCATGCAACAACGTTAAGAAAGGCGCCACATTTGAAAAATTGTCAAAAAATGCTTGCAGAAGATCCAAATTTAACGCTTTCGGGTCATGAACAATTAACTTTTAGGTTTCATTTTTAACAGTTTTCGAGTTATGCATTTCATTAAGTAACTGTGCATGAATAAGTGCTAGATTTGAAAAATTTTCAGAAACTGCCCGAAATAGATGAAAATGCCAAAAAAGTTTTAACTTTCATTTTTAACAGTATTCGAGTTATGCATTTCATTAAGTAACTGCATGAACAAGCACTAGATTTGAAAAATTCTCATAAACTCCGGAAATAGATAAAAACTTGAAACTCTGCTGTAGTAAGCAATGAAATTTATTCCAATAACATACAGAAAGGTCCAAGTTTAATTTCCGCACAATTTGCGAGTTATGAATTTCCCAAAATAATTGCACTTGCAACAACCTTAAGAAAGGCGCCACATTTGAAACATTGTCAAAAAATGGTTGCAGCAGATCAAAATTTAACGCTTTCGGGTCATGCACAATTAACTTTTAAGTTTAATTTTAAATAGTTTTCGAGTTATGCATTTCATTAAGTAACTGTGCATGAAGAAGTGATACATTTCAAAAATTCTCAGAAACTGCCCGAAATAGATCAAAATTTGAAACTCTACAGTCGCAAACAATGAACATTTTTTCAATAAAACGCAGCCAGGCTCAAGTTTTATTTCCGCACAATTTGCGAGTTATGAATTTCCCAAAATAACTGCACTTGCAACAACCTTAAGAAAGGCGTCACATTTGAAACATTGTCAAAAATGCTTGCAGCAGATCCAAATTTAACGCTTTCGGGTCATGCACAATTAACTTTTAAGTTTCATTTTTAACAGTTTTCGAGTTATGCATTTCATTAAGTAACTGTGCATGAATAAGCGCTAGACTTGAAAAATTCTCAGAAACTGCCCGAAATAGATGAAAATTTGAAACTCGACAGTCGTAAGCAATGAACATTTTTTCAATAAAACACAGCCAGCCCCAAGTTTTATTTCCGGACTATTTACCAGTTATGAGCTTCCTAAAATAACTGTGCATGCAACAACAAAAAATAACTGCATCCAAATTTAACGCTTTCGGGTCTTGAACAATTAACTTTTAGGTTTAATTTTTAACAGTTTTCGAGTTATGAATTTGATAAAGTAACTGTGCATAAACACGTGCGAGATTTGAAAATTCTCAGAAACTGCTCGAAATAGATCAACATTTGAAACTCCACTCTCGTAAACAATGATTTTTTTCCAATAAAACGCAGCAAGGCTGAAGTTTTATTTCCACTTCGTTTGCGAGTTATTAACTTCCTCAAATAACTGTGCATGTTCAAGCCGTGAAATGGGCTGCAATTTGGAAACGCTCTCGGAAAATGCCCTAAATAGATTGAAAATTGAAACTTTGCCCCCGTGAACATTGAAAATTTCCCAAATAAATCCCCCAAGTAATTAGTAGATTTAAGAACCAACTGTAATTGTTACAGGGTCCTGCTTGAACTACGGACATGCCTGCTGGGGCGGTAAGTAGCCGAACATTTTCATTAATTCATTAAACAATCCGGAATTGTAGTGTTTCCTAATCATTAATCGCTCAAGTAGCGCAGCTGGATGACAATGAAAAAGCAAACTTTGTCGTCTAAATTTCCAATAACTATTCTTACAGCCCATGGGAAACGAAGCGACCGGCCAGAGCCACTTTCCCGACTCGATAATGAGCCGTCATCAAACAAAGAGGACGCGAAAGTGGAGTGGTTTCTTTCGAAAATGATAAGTCCCCTGGACCTGCGGTATTACCGACGTGCCAACCTGCTGGATGCATCCAGAAATCAGCCAGAGATTGACGAACTGTTTAGCGATCCAGATGGCGGCGACAACAACATCAAAAGGTAAACGTCCTTTTATCAGACACGTCTTCGGTTAGCTGAGCGCTGTTTGAAAACTTTGGGAAACAAGGACGAAATTGCTGGTTCCCGTTGCTGCTCAGCTAATTATTGTTTCGGTTCTTTTGCAGCAGCGGCAACGAGTGGGCCCGATTCAGGGAACTGATGAGGAACAATCAACTTTCAGCCCCTGCTGGATCCATCGAAAGTGGCGTGAGTAACTATCTGAAATCGCCCAAGCTTTTGGTAAGTTTTCCTTCTTTTTATGGAGTTAAAAACGCCTCTTTAAGGCCCTCCAAGCTTACGGCTCGATGCATTATCCAGAGGGTCGTTGCAGATGCATTATTTATTGAGATGAGGCGGTTTTTTTTAACTATCCAGGAAACACATTTTCGATCAAAATTGCTTCTTCACATTTTTCGCCCTTGCCAGTTGCTACTTTATTAACGGCCCTCGTTTTTTGGAAATGTTCCATCCAATTGAGTGGCTTTTAAATATCCAGAGCGATACGTTGATCCGTAAAACGTTGACTTTGGCAGTTTCTGGATGCAAATGGGATTTTGGTCTCTGTCAATTTAAAGTCTTGAAACGGGATGGAAAGTTATTGATCAAGAGAAAAAAGGGCCAAAAAGTGCAAATTATATCGGATTTTCGCCTGTTGTTAACATTGTTATCGCAATTTGCTTAAATATTAGGGGTTTTTATACTTGGTCCTGACGTTTTGCTAGCACGCACGACTAGCATCTTCAGAGGTGTGTTAATTGCCCTATTGAACCGATCAGATCCCGTTTCTTTACCTCATTTCGAATTTTTTAAGCTGATTCAAGTCATGTTCAAATGACAAATTTGCACAAATTTGAGCAAAATTGCTGCTGAGTGTTCAAGGAGAAGAGTGTTGAATGCTCTATAGAACAGTGTTTAGTGTTTTCTCTTTGGTGGCTTAAGTTGTACATGTTTAAAGGGTGAGTGCTTTGTGATTTTTTAATGAAAAATTCGTTGACATTCGGGGAAAATCGTCAATAACTTTCAATTTTTTGCTCTATTGAACAGCGTTTCGTGTGTTTTCGTAACTTGGTCGAATTTCAAGTAATACATTTTTTTAAATTGACTGTTTTGTGTTTATTTTTTTTATAAAACATTCGTCGACATGCGGACAAAATTGCCGTTGAGTTTTCTATTTTGCTTCCAAAAGATCTTGAATCGCTCTATGGAATAGTGTCGAGTGTGTTTTCTTAGCATGCTTTGATTGGGAGTTATAAATTTGTAAGAACTGATTGTTTTTAGTGTTTTTTTTAGTAAAAAATTTGCTGACGTTCGCGGAAAACTACGATTTTTCACAGATTTTTCACAGAAAAAGAAAAAGAAACCGAACACAGTTTTCAGTTTCCCGCCTAAAGGGGCTTAAAACCCAATCCAAAACAAAAATTTGGAAACATTCTGGGAAAATGGTCAAAGATTTTCCAATTTTTTCCTCATAGAGTGTTAATCGCTCTATAGAACAGTGTCGAGTCTGGTCTCTTCGCTTGCTAGACGCGGAGTTGTGAATTTGTCAAAACTGAGTGTTTTGGGCATTTATTTTTTGTTATGAAAAAGTCGCTGAAATTCGTGGGAAAACTGCCGCTGAGTTTTCAATTTCGCTCCTTAAAGGGCGTGAATTTATGTGCAGAACAGTATTGAGTTTGTTTTTTAGCTTACATGGATTCGGAGTTATAAAATTTTAGATTGTTTTGGGTATTTACATTTTTATGAAAAATTCTATTGCTATTGCAATTGCTACTGCGTTGTCTATTTCACGCCGAAAACAGCGTGAATCGCTCTTTAGAATAGTGTTGAGTTTGTTTTATTAGCTTGCGCGGGTTCGGAGTTTTAAATTCGGAGAAAAAAAAATTCTCTGAAATTTTGGAAAAATTGCTAATGCGTGTTAAATTTTTCTCCTAAAAGAGCGTGAATCGCTCTATAGAATAGTCTTAAGTTTGTTTTCTTAGTTTGCTCTGATTCCGAGTCATGAATTTTTGCCTGAGAGTTTAGAGTGTTTTTTTAATGAAAATTTACGGACATTTAGGGAAATTGTTCCGGCGTTTTCAATTTGACTCCTAAAAGGGCGTGAATCGATCTACAAAACAGTGTTGGGTTTGTTTTCTTAGCTTGGTCCTATTTTGAGTTACGAATTTGTAAAGAAAAATTTTCGGGAATTCGGCGAAAAAAACAGTCCTTTCCAGCTCTATAGAACAGTGTTGAGTGTGTTTTCGTAACTTGCTTGGATCGGGAGTTATGAATTTTTAAATGCTGTGTGTTTTTTTTTCATAAAAAATTCGCTGGTGATATGTGAAAATGACCACAGAGTTCTTAACTTCTGTCCTAAAAGAGCATGAACTTCTCTACAGAATAGTGTTGATTTTGTTGCCTTGGCGTGCTCGAATTCGGAGTTTTTTTCGGAGAGAACTTTTTAAAATCTGAGTGTTTTGAGTGTTTATTCTTTTATGGAAAGTTCGCTGAAATGCGGAGAAAATTGCAACTGCGTTTTCAATTTCACCTTTAAATCAGAGTTAATTGCTCTATAGAACAGTGTTAGGTGTCTCACCTTGAGGGATTTCGGAGTAACGATTTTTTAAAGAGTGAGTAATTTAACTATTTTTTTTTAATAAAAAATTCGCTGATATTCGAGGAAAATTGCCACCAAGTTTTCAATTTCCTTCCTAAAAGAACGTGAATCGCTCTATAGAACAGTGTTCAGTGTGTTCCTTTGAGTGTTTTTTGTTAAATTTATTTTTAGAGACCGAGTGTTTTGATCGCTTTTGTGCAAAAATAAAATTCAGGAAAATTAATGAAAAATCGCAATTGAATCAAAAAATTTTCTCCAAACACAGTGAATATAGTCCTATAACATAGTGTTTAGTGTATTTTCTTAGTTGGCTCCCATTCGGCGCTACGATTTTTAAAAGACCGAGTGTTTTGAGCGGATTTGCCCTAGTCAGAAATTCAGTAACATTAGGGCAAAATTACGACTGAGTTTCCAATCTTTTTTCTAAAAGAGTTTTAATCGCTCTAGAGAACAGTGTTAAGTCTTTTTTTACTTATTCGAAGTTTGATGAATTTTTATAGAGCTTTTGTTCTTAGAAGTTTTTTTCAACATGATAATTTTCCTAACGTTCGGAAAAAATTGCCATGGAGTTCTCAATTTTGTTCCTAAAGGAGTTTTACGCGCTCTATAGAACAGTGTTCAGTGTCTTTTCTGACTCTGCTTTGGTTGGGAGTTACAAATTTAAAGAAACTGTGTGTTTTGAGCGGCTTTGCTCATGTCAGAAATTCAGCAACATTAGGGCAAAATTACAACTGAGTTTCCAATCCTTTTTTCTAAAAGAGTGTTAATTGGTCTAGAAAACAGTGTTAAGTGTGTTTTTTTACTTTCTCGGAGTTTGATGAATTTTCATAGAGCTTTGTTCTCAGAAGTTTTTTTCGACATGGTAATTTTCCTAACGTTCGGAAAAAATTGCCGTGGAGTTCTCAATTTTGTTCCTAAAGGAGTTTTAGGCGCTCTATAGAACAGTGTTCAGTGTCTTTTCTGACTCTGCTTTGATTGGGAGTTTCAAATTTAAAGAAACTGTGTGTTTTGAGCGGCTTTGCCCAAGTCAGAAACTCAGTAACATTAGGGCAAAATTACAACTGAGTTTTCAATCTTTTTTCTAAAAGAGTGTTAATTGGTCTAGAAAACAGTGTTAAGTGTTGTTTTTTTTTTACTTTCTCAGAGTTTGATGAATTTTCATAGAGCTTTGTTCTCAGAAGTTTTTTTCGACATGGTAATTTTCCTAACGTTCGGAACAAATTGCCGTGGAGTTCTCAATTTTGTTCCTAAAGGAGTTTTAGTCGATCTATAGAACAGTGTTCAGTGTCTTTTCTGACTCTGCTTTGATTGGGAGTTTCAAATTTAAAGAAACTGTGTGTTTTGAGCGGCTTTGCCCAAGTCAGAAATTCAGTAACATTAGAGCAAAATTACAACTGAGTTTTCAATCCTTTTTTCTAAAAGTGTGTTAATCGCTCTGTAGAACAGTGTTAAGTCTGTTTTTTTGACTTACTCGGAGTTTGATTAATTTTTATAGAGCTTTTGTTCTCAGAAGTTTTTTTCGAAATGGCAATTTTCCTAACGATCGGAAAAAATTGCCATGGAGTTCTGAATTTTGTTCCTAAAGGAGTTTTAGGCGCTCTATAGAACAGTGTTCAGTGTCTTTTCTGACCTTGCCTTGATTCGGAGTTACAAATTTAAATTGAGATTACAAAATTACAAAATTAATTGAAATTTACTGATTGTTTTGAGCGATTTGTGTAATCATAAAAATCAGAGTATTAATGAAAAATCGCAATTGAGTTTCAATTTTTTCTCCTGAGAGAGTGTGAATCGCTCTATAGAACAGTGTTGAGAGTTTTTATTAACTTGCTTAGATTCCGAGGTATCCATTTTTAATAACCAAGTATTTTTAACGATTTTGTGTAAACATTAAATTCAGAAAATTTGAGAAAAATCGCTATCGAGTTTCCAAGCTTTCTCCTAATAGAGTGTAAATCGCTCTGTAGAACAGTGTGTATTGTGTGTTTTTAGCAAACTCGGAATCGGAGTTATAAATTAAAAAACCGCGTGTTCTCAGAGGACTTTTCTCAGAGAGGACTCAGAGGATTTATGTAAACATAAAATTCAGAAAATTAAAGAAACATTGCATTTTAATTTGAAATTTTCTCCTAATAAACTGCAAATCGCTCTATAAAACAGTGTTCAGTATATTTTCGTGGCTGGCTAGGATTTAGAGTTATGCATGTTTAAAGACCTACCGTTTTCAGCGGTTTTGTGGAACCATAAAATTCAGAAAATTAATGAAAAATTGCAATTAAGTTTCCAAATTTTCTCCTAATAGAATGGTAACCGCTCTATATAACAGTGTTTAGTGTATTTTCTTAGCTTGCTCGGATTCGGAGCTATGAATAAAAAAAAAATTTCACAGCTGTTTTCTTAAAGAAAAAATTCTCCAGCATTTTGGGAAAAATCGCAACGGAATTTTCAATGTTGAAAGAGTCTTACTTGTTCTATAGAACAGTGTTGAATGTGTTTTTATCTCGTTTGGATTTTCAGTTATGAATTTTTAAAGATTGAGTGTTTTGAGCGGTTTTGTCTAAATGAACAGTTTGCTTACAATCGGTCAAAATCGCCATGTAGTTTTCAATTTTGTTAGAAAAAAAGTGTTAATCGCTCTATATGACAGGGTTGAGTGTGCTTTCATAGCTTGCGTGGATGCGGAGTTAGGAATTTTTGAAGTCTCAGTGTTTTTAGCGGTCTAAACAACTCATCGAGATAAAAGATCGAGACAAATCGCAGTTGAGTTTCCATTTTTTCTCCTCATAGAATGTGTTTAAAGAGCGTTTTTTACCCTGTTCGGTCTTTGAATTATACATTTTTTCCATATGTTAACCGCGGTCTTACATAAGCAAGAAATTGGCAAATGATAATGAAAAATAGTCAGGAAATTCCCAATTTCACTTGAAAAATTCGTCACCAAAGCGAACACACTTCTGAAGTTGGTTGCCACGTGTACCAGCGAAACGTCCAAACGGGCCAATTTTCGATCGACATTAGCTTAATTTAAACAATGTTTTTCCTTTGCAGGACAAACGATCTACAAACGAATAATAACAGTTCGCCAAAAGTAAATTATATTCGCTGAAAATACACCATACAAAAGCGTTAAGTTCTAAATTAGGTGTGATTTTACTTAAGTAAAATAAAAAAACTTAATTAGTTTAATAGAATCGAGAGCTTGTTGGGACTATTCCTCCGACTCTTTTCCACCTCAATCTCAGCTGGGGCGCTCTTTGTATGGCTGGAATAAAGAACGCAAACTGGCGAACAAGTGGAGGAATAGTCGCTAGTGTTTTTCGGCTGGATAAATCCTGGATCGCCATGTACTATAGTAACAAGTAGCAGAATGGAAAAATAATAAAGTCTCAAACAAAAACGTGACTAGTTTGTTTCCCCATTTGAACTATGGACACCAACAACAGATTAAAATTGACTAATTTTGCCAAAGTGTTAGATCAAGACGCGGAATGTCTGGGCCATGACAGTCGAAGAACTCATTCCTGCAAAAGACGTGTGTTAGCTTTTTCGGTTGTGTTTTAAATGAATAAAGTCGCGTATTCTTTGGCGTTGCGGCAATAAGGATTTATAGGTAAACTTGCCCTGACACGCCGGGTTTCCTAAAAGCGTTGCGAGCTTGTCGGGAAAGTAACATTTTATCGCTGTTGTCGCAAATTATCCTCGACAACGACGCCTTCCTAAGCTCCGGTAGTTGCTCTGAAATTAATTTAATGTCATTGTTAATGCGCCGATTTTAATGAAAGCGAGTCGCGCGATTTTTTGTATTTTTATTTTTTGGTTTACGCGCTTTTCTTACCTGGAGTGAAATGGCCCGGATTGATGGACGGGTCGTTTTGGAAGAAGTAGCGATCGCCCTTTTTCAGTCGCGCAAACTGATCGGCAATAATGTCTCGGAAGGTGAGGCTCAGCATGCTTCCTGCTGGCTTCTCCTCTAAAAGGCCACCCACCCAGAGGTCCACATCATCTACAGATTGGTAGACTGCACGAAGCTCGCCGCTGATCTACGAAAATTTCAACGAAAGTGAAGGAGTTATTTAGTTCGCTCTATTTAGAAGTGTAGGGCGCATTTGTCTACATTGGGCTGGATGGGGGTTATGAATTTTTAGAAACTGCGTATTTTTGGCGGTCATAACTAGTTTTAAAAAGCGCCAAAATTCGCAAAAATGTAAAAATCCCAAAAATTCGGGAAAAATTTTAACGTAGCTTCCAATTTGTCTCTTAATAGAGCCCTGATCGCTCTATTTAAGAGTGTAGAGCGCGTTTGTCTGCTTTGTTTAGGCTGTGAGTTATCAACTGCGTGTTTTCAGCAGTCTGCTGGTTTCATTTGGAGAATATTGGAGAAACAAAGTTTCCGATTTTTCTCCCCATAGAGCCTTTATGGCTCTATGTACGAGTGTAGGGCGCGTTTGTTTATTTTCTGTAGGTTGCAAGTTATGAATTTTTAAAAACTGCATGTTTTTTTCGGTCTTAATAAGTTTCAAAAATCGCCAAAATTCGGAGAAATTTGTGGCAGAGTTTCCGATTTTTCTCCCCATAGAGCCTTTTACTCTATTTAAGAGTATAGGAGACATTTCTTTATTTTGTTTAGGCTGAAAGTCATGATTTTTAAAAAATCACCAAAATTTGTCAAAGTGTAAAAATCGCCAAAATTTAAAGAACATTGAAACAGAGCTTTCGATATTCCACCCAATAGAGCCTCTATAGCTCTATTTACCAGTGTAGAGTGTGTTTGTTTATTTTCTGTAGGTTGCAAGTTATGAATTTTTAAAAACTGCGTGTTTTTGCGGTCTTAATTAGTTTAAAAAATCTCCAAAATTGGGGGAAATTTGTGGCAGAGTTTTAGATTTTTCTCCCCATAGAGCCTTTATTACTCCTTTTAAGAGTGTAGAGGGCGTTTCTTTATTTCGTTTAGGTTGAAAGTTATGATTTTAGAAAATCGCCAAAATTTGCCAAAATGTAAAAATCGCCAAAATTTGAAGAACATTGAAACAGAGCTTTCGATATTCCTCCCAATAGAGCCTCTACTGCTCCATTTACGAGTGTAGATCGTGTTTGTTTATTTTCTGTAGGTTGCAAGTTCTGAATTTTTAAAACCGCATGTTTTTTTGCGGTCTTCACTAGTTTAAAAAAATCGCCGAAGTTCTGGGAAATTTGTGGCAGAGATTTCGATTTTTCTTCCCATAGAGCCTTTACTAATCCATTTAAGAGTGTGGGGGCGTTTCTTTATTTTGTTTAGGTTGAAAGTTATGATTCTTAGAAAATCGCCAAAATTTGGCAAAGTGTAAAAATCGCCAAAATTTGAAGAACATTGAAACAAAGCTTTCGATATTCCTCCTAATAGAGCCTCTATGGCTCTATTTAGGAGTGTAGAGCGCGTTTTTTTTATTTTCTGTAGGTTGCAAGTTATCAATTTTTAAAAACTGCATATTTTTTTATTTTATTTTAAAATTCGGAGAAGTTTGTGGCAGAGTTTCCAATTTTTCTCCCCATAGAGCCTTTATTGCTCCATTTAATAAAGTTATCTTCTTTATGTTGAAAGTTGTGATTTTTAAGAAATAGCCAAAAGTTGCCAAAATTCGAGCAAATTTGTAACAGAGCTTCCAATTTTTCCTTTGACAGAACCTTGATCGCTCTTTTTTAGGCTGTGAGTTACGACTTTTTTCAAACGAGAGCTTTCAACGGTCTTGACTAGTTAAAAAGTTGCAAAATGCGGGACATTTGTACCTGATGTTCAATTTTTCTACCAAAAACGGCTTAATCGATCTATTGATGTCTAGAGCGCGTTTCTTTTTCTTATTTAGGTTGAAAGTTATGAAATTTTACTTGACTAGTTTAAAAAATCGCCAACCATGGTTTAGTAATTGAAGCACACTATCAGATTTTCCTCCCAAATAGAGCCTTTATCGCTCTATTAAGTAATCTAGAGCTCGTTTCTTTATCGTGTTCAGGAAGTGAGTTATGAATTTAAAAAAACTGCATATTTTAGCGGTCTTGACTAGAGTCGTCAAAATCGCCAAAATTCGGGAAAAATTGACACAGAGTTTTCGGTTTTTCGCTCAATAGAGCCCTAGTCGCTCTATTTATAAATGTATAGTATGTTTATTTGCATTGTTTAGGCTATGAGTTATAAATTATTAAAACTGCATTTTTCCAGGGGTGTTCACTGGTTTAAAAAATCGCAAGAATTCGAAGAAAATTGTAATAGAGCTTACAATTTTTGGCTTAATAAAATATTAATTGCTCTATTTATGAGTGTAGAGCGCGTTTGTTTGCCTTCTTTAGGTTGTGAGTGGTGAATTTTTAAACTGCGTGTTTTCAACATTCTTGACTGGTTTCATTTGAGGAATATTGAAACAAAGTTTCCGATTTTTATTCCGATAGAGCTTCAATCGCTCTATCTAAAAGTGCAGAGGGCTTTTGTTTGCCCTGCTGAGATTGTGAGTTTTGAACTTGAAAAAACTGCGTGTTTTCAGCGGTCTTGAGTAGTTTAAAAATTTTCCAAAGTCCGGGGAAACTTGAAACAAAGTTGCCGATTTTTTCTCGCAGTAGAGACTTTTTAGCTCTATTTAACAGTGTAGAGCGACTTTGTTTATGTTGTTTAGGCTATGAGTTATACATTTTTAAAGCCTGTGTGCTTTCAAAGGTCGTTACTAGTTTAAAAAATCGTCAAAATTTGATGAAGATTGAAACAGAGCTTTCGGTTTTCCTCCCAATAGAATTTCAATCGCTCTATTTAAGAGTGTAGAGTGCTATTGTTTGCCCTGTTCAGGTTGTGAGTTTTGAACTTAAAAAAACTGGGTGTTTTCAGCGCTCTTGACTAGTTTAAAAAATCGCCAAAGTTCGGGGAAAATAGAAACATAGTTTCCGATTTATTTACCAATAAATCGGCTCTATTTTCGAGTGTAGAGCTAGTTATCTCGTTTAGGTTGTTAGTTTGGGTAATAGTAATTTTCAAAAACTGCAGGTTTTCAGCGCTCTTGATTATTTTCAAAAATCGCAAAAAAATCTGGGAAAGTTGTATTAGAGTTCTAGATTGTTCTGCCAATAGAGCCCTAATCGTTCTATTTTAGAGTCTATAGAGCTTTTCTTTATTTGGTTTAGGTTGGGAGTTATGAATATTTAAGCACTGTGTGTTTTAGCGATCCTGACTAGTTTCAAAAATCACGAAAATTGGGCGAAAATTGAAGCAGAGTGTCCGCATTTTTTCCAATGAAGCCTCTATCGCTCTATTTAATAGTGTAAAGGATGTTTGCTTGCCTTTTCCGACAAATTTTCCAGTGCTCTTGTCTACATAAAAAAAAACGCTAACATTCGGAACTCATTTCGCAATTTTGCTCCATAATAGAGCGCTAATTGCTCTATCGAGCAGTGGAGATCGCGCGCTTCTCTAGCTCTAGCTGGCGCATTCTTCAGACACAAAGTTATGAAGTATACATTTTTTAAAATTGCGTGTTTTCAACGGTCTAACAGGCTTAAAAAATCGCAAAAATCCGAAAAAAATTGCCATGGGGCTTCCAAGTTTTTCCCGAATAGAGCCCTAAACGCTCTATTTGAGAGTGCACAGTGCGTTTTTTTTTAAATCGTTTAAAGTGTGAGTTATAAATTTTGAAGAACCGAGAGTGTTTCCAGTGCTCTTGTCTAAAAAACAGCCGTAAACATTGAGGGCAAATCGGAACTCGTTTGGCAACTTTTCTCCTAATGGAGCCTTAATTGCTCTATCGAACTGTGCAGAGCGCATTTCTCTCGCTTGCTCAGATTCCGAGCTATGCATTTATCGGACACATTTGCCCTCATGCTCATATTTACCAAACGACTGTGGCCAAAAAAGATGCTGCCCAATGTAAGAAACACTGTAAAAAGTTAAACTGGTTGCTTACCTCTGGACCGAATTCGTCGAAATCCTTGATGCGTGGTAAGCCTATTAGCTCCCTGTAGTCGTTGTAGGGCCGCAGGCCATGATCTCGGCCCCTTTGTATATTAATCGCCGCTAAATCAACTCCAAATGGATTTCCTCCGCGAAACGTGTACTTTGTTAGCTGGAATTGGGAGCCTTTACGTTTGAGCTTCCACTCGAAATGGAAAAATTAAACCGTTTAATGGAAAAAGAACTTACCATCTCGGATATATGTCCGTCCACGTCCTGCATGGGTTCAGTGGTCAATGTGCTCAGCACTTCATCTAGAAACTCCTGGTGTCGCATCCTGGATGGGTAGAACATTAGTTCGGGAATCGCGATCACTTCTTCCATCTTATTGGGGCCGAAAATTCTGGAAGTTTTAGACCAAAGTTTAGGAGAACTTCCAGAAGGAAGAGAAATGAGTACGAACTTCAGCTGTCCCTCCACTGCTGAATGCCCAAAGCGGAAAGCTGCCGCTGCAAACTCGTTGGTAATGGAAGGATCCACCGTAGGATTGTAGTCCAGGGAGTATTTCCCTTCGGGTTCCAGCTCCAGGCCGAATTCTTCCATTGCTTCCCTCCCTAGGAAGATGGTATTGAAAGACAGTGCCTTTTCTTGAACGGAGGAGGGAAACTCACCTAAAACAGTGGGCAAAAACTCCTGATAGATGATCACTTGCATCTCAGCCATCAGAATCTGTCTGGCTTCCAAGAAAAGTTTTTCATCGTCCCAGTGGGGATTCAACTGTCCCAGTTCCATCGCTAGGCGATTGTGTTCACGCATAAACAGCGTATGCATCACTGTAAGGGTGATCATCTGATTGGTTCTGGTGTCTCCTGTAAAAGAAGTTTCCATTAGCTTTTCCTCTTAAGGAAAAAACGAAACCAACCGGATTCGAAGCAAGCGGATCCCTGTTCCATAGTGAGGCAGGCGTTCGGGTCTTTGGACATTGGCAGCAAATCTCGGCCGAAATCGTCGAAAACTTTCAGTTTTCCATCGCGGAAGCTGCGAAGTTGGCTGGTTTGTTCCGGAGTGGAGCCGTAGACTGATGAGGCGTCGATGAAGTGAGTGAGTTTGTTCATCTGGATGAATGAGCGTGAATTGGTAGGAGTTTGGGCGTTTGTTGAAAATCGAGTAAAATTGATGCCTCTTTGCCTATTGGGGTGCTCATAGAGTGTCTTTCGCTCTTTTGAGGAGTTCAGAGTGTTTGGTTTAGGAGTTGTGAATTTTTGAAGAAAATTGGTCTTGAGCGAGGATGTTTGAGTGGAAAATTCGTAAAAATCTGCCAGATGCCTCTAGTGAAAAGTTTAGAGCGTTTTTCCTCATATTGTTCGGTTTTTGAGTTACAAATTTTTGAAGAAGGAAAATTAGAAAGCTAATTGCAAAACTGCAATTTTTCCAGAATTTTCTAGAAGACAGCTTCTTCTACAAAATTCTGGAAATATTGCAATTTTGCAATTAGCTTTCTAATTTTCCTACTAGGAGAGTCTCAATCGCTCAATGGAAGAGTTTTGAGCGTTTTTCTTAAGAGTGTTCAAATAGAGCCTCACTGGCTTTTTCGTAATTAGTAATAATAAAAATTCGTCCAAATCCGGGCAAAACCGCTATTAGTTTTCCAATTTTTCAGCCTGTAGAGCCTCAATCGTTCGGATGTAGAGTTCAGGGGGTTTATCTTCAAAGTTTGGGGAAAACTTCTTTTGAATCGCTTTAGATGGTTTGTTTTCAAAGTGTTTGGTTTTAGAGTTACGAGATAGTTTCTATAAAAACTATCTTGACCGTCGATGTTTGATTAGAAAATCCGGATTTCCCAAATTTTCGCCTAAATGAGTCTCAATCGCTCTACTGAAGAGTTCAGAGGGTTTATTTTCAGAGTTACGAATTTTTGAAGAAAACTTCTTCTCAATAGCTCAATTGAAGAGTTCAGATGATTTTTCTTCAAAATGTTTTGTTTTAGAGTTGAATTTGTGAAAAAGAAACTGTTTTGACCGTCGATGTTTAACTAGAAAATTCGTGAAAAGTTGCCACTAATTTCCTAACTTTTCGTTCAAAAGAGCCTCAATCGCTCTATTGAAAAGTTCAGTGGGTCTTTTTAACAATGATTGGTTTTAGACTTATGAATTATCGAACAAACCCTGTCTAGAGCGTCGAATATTAATGGAAAATTCGTAAAAAATTGTGCAAAATTGCAATGAGTTTCCTAGTTTTTCTACTGGAAAAGCTTCAATCGTCCTATTGAAGAGTTCGGAGGGTTTTTCTTCAGATTATTTGGTATCAGAGTTATGAATTTTTGAAAAAACCTTCAAGACGGGGACACGTCGACTTTGAAATGGAAAATTCGTAAAAAATCGGGAGAAATCACAATTAGTTTCTTAATTTTACTACTAATCGAGCCTCAATGGCTTTTTTTTCAAATTTTTATGATTTTTCTTCAAATTCTTTGGTCTTGGATTTACGATTTATTGTTGTGTATATTTTCCTGACTGTACTTTAATTTATTTCAAAAAATTCCTGGGTTTCAGTCAATTTAAGTAACTCCAATTCAAGTAACCAGTCAAATGTGAAGGTAGAAACAACTATACACACAAACTGATGATGGTGGAGAAAGACACCGAAACGTATTTGTAACATTTTAAATAATAAACTATAAAATTGACTGAAACCCAGGAATTTTTTGAAATAAATTTACGATTTATTGAAGAAAACCTGCCTCGCGATCGGATGTTTTTAAGGAAAATTCGTAAAAATTCGTGCAAAATTGCCTTTATTTTCCCAAATTTTTGCATAAAAAACTTCAGTTCCTGTATTGAAGAGCTTAAATGGTTTTTCTTCAGAGTGTTTGGTTTCAGAGTTACGAATCTTTGAATAAAACCTGTCTTGAGCCTCAAAGACTAAAGATAAATTCGTAAAAATTCAACCAAAATTGGAATTCGTTTCCCAATGTTTCCATTTGTAAAGTGGTCCTAAATCGCTCTATTGAAGAATTTGAGCGTTTTTCTTCTTTGAGTGCTTGGATTCAAAGTTACGAAGTTTTGAAGAAACCCTGGCTTGAAAATTCGTAAAAATTCGGGAAAAGTCGAAATTAGCTTTTTAAATTTTTTCACTAGTAGAACTTCAATTGCTTTATTGAAAAGTTTAGAAGGATTTTCTTCAGACGGTTCGGTTTCAGAGTTATGAAGTTTAGTTAGAAAATTCTTGAAAATTCGGGCAAAATTGCCAGCAATTTTCCAAAAATGTTGTTAAAAGACCTGCAATTTCCCTACCTGTGAACTTTGCTTCAGATTATCTGGTCTCAGAGGTACGAATTTTTAAATAAAAATTGTTTAATTGTTAAATTCGTGAAAATTCGGCCAAAATTGCCACTAATTTTCCAGTTTTTCGCCAGTAGAGCCAAAAATCGCCCAATGAAGCGTCCAGAGGGTTTTTTTTTCCGAGTGTTTCGCTTCAAAGCTACCAATTTTTCAAAGCCGTCTTGAATGTCGATTTTAATTGGAAATTAGTACAAATTCGGCCAAAGTCTCAATTAGTTCCGCACTTTTTCTTCTAGTAAAGCCTCAATCGCTCTATTGTAGAGCCCAACGGGGTTTTCTTCAGAGTGTTTAGTTTCACAGTCATGAATTTTTCAAAAAAAACGTATATTGAGCGTCGATGTTTAATGGCAAATTTCTAAAAATTTGGGAAAAATCGCATCTAGTTCTCTAATTTCTTCACTAGTAGAGCCTGAACTTGTTTTCTAATTTTCTAACTAGTAGAACCTCAGTCGCTCTATTGGAGAGTTCAGAGAACGTTTGTTGTGTTTAAAAAAAGTGAAAAATCTGTCTGGAGCGTCGGTGTTAAAAAAAAAACTTTGTAAAGGTATTTTTGGAAAAATAGCTTTCTAACTTTTCCTGTAGAAGAGCTTCAATCGCGCTATTGAAGATTTCAGAGGGTTTATCTTCAGAGTTACGAATTTTTGAAGAAAACGTCTTCTCAATCGCTCAATTGAAGAGTTTAGATAATTGTGTCAAAGTGTTTGGTTTTAGAGTTATGCATTTGTGAAAAAAAACTGTCTTGACCGTCGATATTTAATTAGAAAATTTGTGAAAATTCTGGAAAAGTTGCCACTAATTACCTAACTTTGCGTTCAAAAAAGCCCCAATCGCTCTTTTGAAGAGTTGAGTGGGTCTTTTTTAGAATGCTTGATTTTAGAGTTATGAATTCTCGATCAAAACCTGTCTTGAGCGTAGAATATTAATGGGAAATTCGAAAAAATTCGTGCAAAATTGCAATGTGTTTTCTAATGATCAGAGTTTTTTTTCTTCGGAGTTTTTGGTTTCAGAGTCAACAATTTTTGAAGAAAAGCTGTCTTGAGCGCAACAAATTGGAAATTTGTTAAAAATCCGGGAAAAGCCGCAATGGGTTTCCTGCTTTTTTGTTAGTAGAACCTCAGTCACTCTATTGAAGAATTTAGAGCGTTTTTATATAAAGTGTTTGGTATCAGAGATATAAATTTTTGAAATAAAACGTGTCTTGAGCGTCGACTTGTAAATGAAAAATTCGTTAAAATTTTGGGAAAAATCAGAATTCGTTTCTTAATTTTACTAGTAATAGAGCCTCAATGGCTCCATTGAAGAATCTACAGGATTTTTCTTCAAATTCGTTGGTCTTTTCAAAAGAATCACAATTTATTGACGAAAACCTGCCTTGCAGTCCATGTTTAAAGGACAATTCTTAAAATATCTCAATTGCTCTGTTGAAAAGTTTAGAGGGTTTTTCTTCAGAAGGTTTGGTTTCAGACACACGGACCTTTGAAGAAAACCTGCCCTGAGCGTCAAAGATTATTGGGAAATTCGTAAAAATTTTACCAAAAATATCAATTCGTTTTCCAATGTTTTCACTATTAGAGCCTCAATCGCTATATTGAATAATTTTCAGGGTTTTTCTTCAGAGTGTTTGAATTTCAGTTCAAAGTTACGAAGATTTGAGGAAACCCTGTCTTGAAAATTCGTAAAAATCCGGGAAACGTCTAAATTAGTTTTCTAATGTTTTTACTAGTCGAAACTCAATCGCTTTACTGAAGAATTCAGAAGGATTGTCTTCAGACTATTTGGTTTCCGAGTTTGAAAAAAATGTATTTTCACCGTCGCTGTTGAATTAGAAAGTTCGTGAAAATCCGGACCAAATTGCCACTAATTTCCCAAATTTTACGTTAAAAGAGCCGCAATTTCTCTATGGAAGAACGGTTCACAGGGTTTTTTTTTCAGATTATCTGGTCCCAGAGTTACTAAGTTTTTAAATAAAAATTGTCCTCACGTTCGACCATTGGTTAATTAGAAAATTCGTGAATATTTGGGCAAAATTGATCCTAATTTTCCAAATTTTCCACCAGTTAATCCGTAATCGCTCGCTTTTGAAAAGTCCGGAAGGTTTTTCTTCAAAGTGTTTTGTTTAAGAGTTACAATTTTTTTAAGGAAACCTGTCTTGAGCGTGGATTTCTAAATGGACAGGTTGTAAAAATGTAGGCAAAATTGCAACTAATTTCCCAATTTTTCTTTGTGTAAAGCCTCAATGGCTCTATTGACGAGTTGAGAGGTTTTCTTCAGAGTGTTTGGTTTCTAAGCTACAAACATTTGCAAAAAAACTGGGCAAAATTGCCACTAACTTTCCAACGTTTCGTTTAAAAGAGGCTCTGTTCAATGGTTCATAGTGTTTTTCTTCAAATTATGTGGTTTTAGAGTTACGAATTTTTGAAGAAAATCTTTCTTGGGCGTCGAGGTTTAAATGCGAAATTTGTGAAAATTTGGGTGAAATTGCCACTAGTTTTCCAAAGTTTTGCTTCAAGCAGCTTCAATTGAAGAGTACAGACGGTTTTCCATCAATTTTTGTCTTAGAGTCATAAATTATTTGAAGAAAACCTGTCTTGAGCGCCGATGTTTAATGGCAAATTCGTGAAATGTTGGGAAAAATCGCAACTAGTTTTTTAATTTTTTTTAGTAGATCCTAAAAAGAGTTAAGATGGTTTTTCAATAGTGTTTCATTTCAAAGTTACGAATATTTTAAGAAAACTTGCCTTAAGCGTCGAAGATGAATGGAAACTTCGAAAATGTTGGGAAAAATTGCAATTAGTTTCCTAATTTTTCCTGCTAGTAGAACCTCAATCGCTCCATTGAAGATTTTTCTTTAGAATGTTTGCTTTCAGAGTTACGAATTGTTGAACAAAACTTGTCTTGAGCGTCGAAGATTAATGGGAAATTCGTAAAATATCGGCAACATTCGCAACTAGTTTCTTATTACTTTGTTTGGTAGAGCCTCCATTGCTCAATTGGAGAGTTTAGAGGGTTTTTCTTCGAATCTCTAATATCGAATGCGAATATCTAAATGGAAATTTGTAAAAATGCGGGAAAATTTAAGAATTAATATAATAATTTTAAAAATATTTAAATCAATTTCCCGATTTTTTAGAAGGTTTTTCTTCAGAGCATTTGGTTTCAGAGTTCAGAATTTTTTAACAAAACCTGTCTTGAGCCTCAAAGTTTAAGGAGAAATTCGAAAAATTTTTTGCACAATTGGACTAGTTTTTGAATATTTCCATTAATGGAGCCTCATTCGCTCTATCGAAGAATTTAGAGGTTTTCGTTTCAGGCTCTTTGGCTTTAGAATTTGAAAAAAAACGTGTCTTGTGTCGTTTCTAGCTGGAAATTTGTAAAATGTGGGAAGTGGTAATTAGCTTGATACTCTTTTCACTAGGAGAGCCTCAATCGCTCTGTTAAAGAGTTTAGAGGGTTTTCGTTCTGAGTGTTTGCTTTCCGACTTATGAGTTTTTGAGGAAAAACGGCAACTAGTATTCTAATATTTCTGCTTTTAGAGCCTCAATAGACTTCTTAAATAATTTATAGTGTTTCCCTCAGATTGTCTGGTTTTAGCTGTGCGAATTCTTGGACCAACGCTGTCTTAAGCGTCAATATGTAATTGGAAATTCGCAAAATCCAAGTCCAAAACCGCAATTGGTTTCCTAATTTTTTCCTTAATAGAGCCTCAGTCGCTCTATTGAAAAGTACACATCTACTTCAAGGTGTTTCGTTTCTGAGTTATGAATTTTTGAACAAAAACTGTCTTAAGCGCCGATGTTAAATTGGAAATTTCCAAAAATTCTGGAAAAATTGCAGTTAGATTCTCAATTTTTCAGGTAGTAGAGCGTCAATCGCTCTATTTAAGAGATCAGAGGGTTTATATTTAGATTATTAGGTTTCAAAGTTACGAATTTAAAGAAATCGTAGGTCTCAACGGCAAACTCATGAAATTTCGTGCAAAGTTGCCACAAATGTTTCAATTTTTCGCTTAAAAGAGCCTCAATCGCTCTATCGGAGAATTTTGAAGTTTTTTTCTCAGTATCTTTGATTTTAGAGTTACGTAAATTTTCCGGAACTTCGTAAAAATTTGGGAAAAATTGGACTTTTGGAAAATTTGGAAAAACTAATTTTCTCATTTTTTCCCTTATAGAATTTATCGCTCTATTGAAGAGTTCAGAAGTTGAAGAGTTCAGTTCTTCAGAGTATTTAGTTTCAAAGTTGAAACTTTTTTGAGAAAACCTGTCTTGAGCGTCAATGTTTTAATGTTTAAAAATTTCCACTAATTTCCGAAATTTTTGCTTGAAAGAGCCTCAATCGCTCTATTGTAGAGTCGAAAGGGGTTTCCTTCAGAGTGTTTGGTTTCAGAGTCATGAATTTTTGAAAAAAACGTACATTGAGCGTCGATGTTTAATGGTCAATTTGGAAAAAATCGGAACTAGTTCTCTAATTTCTTCACTAGTAGAGCCTTTTTTGACTAGTAGAGCCTCACTTGCTCTATTGAAGACTTCAGAGGATTCACCTTCAAAGTTACGAATTTTTGAAGAAATCTCGTGTTGAGCGTCAAAGATTAATGGAAAATTCGTAAAAAATTGAGAAAAATCTGATAATATTGTTTTCTGCTAGTAGAGCCTCAATCGTTCTATTAAAGAGTCGACTGGATTTTTCTCCAAAGTGTTGTGTTTCAGGGTGACAAATTTTTGTAAAAAAACTGTCTGCAGGTCGAAGTTTAATTAGAAAATTCGTAATAATTCGGGTAGAACTGCAACTGATTTCGCGAATTTTCTCCTAAAAGAGCCTGAACAGCTCTATAAAACTGTGCAAGCTGCATGTCTCTCACCAGCTTAGTTCGGGAGTTGCAAATTTTTAAACGCGAAAAATCCGGTTACCTGCTCAGAATACCCCAGTGAACAGTCATGGTTCGGAGCCAAAATCGACCGGACAAAGTTCATGCATCGTTGCCGGAACTTGCCGAAAAACGGATCGTCCGCAGGAATGTCGATGGGCAGACAGGCGTAGTGGGTGGATTGCGGTGGCAACGTCGACGTCCCATCCGACTCACAGCAGGAAATCGCGCTCCCATTGGCTGCAACACAACGCCACCACTCAGCTATTCGAGCTTTTGGCCAATCAGCTGCAGCTTACTGAACGACATATCCATCGACTGAGTGAAATCGTGCGAGATAAATTGACCAAATTGCATCACTGCCAGCGTGTAGTCTGGACTGGGGCTGCTCAGATCGGATATAATGGAGGCGCTGATCAGCCGGGGGCTTGGAAGAGGCTCTCCGTCCACCACAGAGGTTCTAGGAGCCCAAACTCCTGCAAAATAAAACTCTAATGGTCTAGGAGCTGGAACATACAGAGTGACCATTTGAAAACTTGCAATGAGTATAGCTGAGGAACAAAACAAGGTTTGTTTCAAACAGGAATTTTATCTGTTTCTGTTTAGTTCTCCAGCTATAGCTGTATAAAGGCAGGATTGGTTGCATTACCATCTTGGTAGCTGGCGGGCAACAGGCGGGAATAGGCGGTGAAAGGCCCGCCCCATGAAGGCTGCAGGATGTTGTTGCAAACCCCATCAATTCGACGATATTTATCGGGAATCAGCGGACAAAATGGGACAGGAACACACGCCTGGCCCATCTGAGTGGGCCGCAAATCTTCATCAATCATCCCCAGCTCCAGATCTTCATTGCTCAGACCGTGCCTGTGAGCAAACAACAACTTTCTTCATTGCTGGGCTTCTTCCCTTCCCGGTTGAGGAGGTTCTACTGACCGATCCTTGAAAGCTCGCGTGGCTATCGCTAGCTGGAGGGCGCTGTTTGCCACATGCATCATCTGGGATAAATCGTGCATGTCAAAGGAGCGCGAGTTCCGGAAATGACCATAAGTGGCTGGACCTGGCAGCAGAACTGGAGGCTCTTTGGAGGCGAGAAGAGCCGCTTCTCGAGTGCGCAGCCTGGACATTTCTGAGTGGCTTTTCGCCTGCAAAGCGCTCAGAACGGAGCTGTCCATGTGGAAGGTGTGGTGGCGCCCTCTGAGATCCTGCTGGTCTGTGGGTGAGTACTTAGATGTAGTGACAACAGTGTCTTTGTTTGTCAAACGTACCTGTATGGTTTTGGCCAGTGGTGCAAATCACTCCCTGTCGGTGCGTGCGCGTTTTGCAGTAGCTGTTTGCGGTTTTGCGCAGGTGGGCTGGGCAGCTGACCAATGGAGTGCATGGGTCTTCCTCATTGGGCGCGTCTTCATCTGTGATTGGTTTAAGGGCAATGAAAATTGAGGAAATGTCGCGATGGTCGAAGTTATTTAGTGGGTTGAACGGGCAGAAAATGCTATTCAATTGCCTCTAACTTTTGAGCCAAGCGCTGTAGGGAGTTTTGGTTTGAAGTCGTTTGTTCCTCGACTGGTTTGGAACAAACAATGTATACTTAGCCGAAACCTCTTGGAATTACCGTTTTTGAGATATCGGCATCAGAAGAGGAAAATGCACTTTTATTAACACCGTTGGGTTCAGTTGGCTGTAACTTTTCAGCCACCTGGTATAGCGAGCTGTAGGTTGACTTCGTTTACTTCGCAATGAATTTGGAGCAAAAACGCGTTCTCGTTCCAAACTGCTCAGACCCGCCGTTTCCAAGATATGGGCTATCAATGGACAAAAAAAAATTACTGTCCTTAGTTTTTCTTAGTGAAATCCTGATTTTTTCAAATATTTGATGCAAATTTTCGATATGCGTTTCCTGTACACTTTACATAATTAGACTTGCAATTTTTGATATGGCGAATCTACTGGGTGTTTACTTTTTAGGGCTTAGGCCTATTTTCGCCTGCCAGTAGTGCAGTTTGTTGCACCCGAACAACTCCGACATCAATCAATCGGCCCTAACTTTTGCGCCACTCGGTATAGGGAGCTTTCGTTTCCATTCGTTTGTTCTTCGATCAGTTTGGAATAAAAAACGTATACTTAGCCGAAATCTCTTGGATTGACCGTTTTTGAGATATCGGCCTCTGAAGAGGAAAATGTACTTTTATTAACACCGTTGCGTTCAGTTGGCTGTAACTTTTCAGCCACCCGGGATAGCGAGCTGTAGGTTGAATTCGTTTACTCCGCAATGAATTTGGAGCAAAAACGCGACCTCGGTCCAAACTGCTCAGACTCGCCGTTTCCCAGATATCGGCTATCAATGGACGAAAAAAAAATTGCTGGTCTCAGTTTTTCTTAGAGAAATCTTGATTTTGTTCAAATATTTGATGGAAATTTTCGATATGCGTTTCCTGTACACTTTACATGATTAGACTTACAATTTTTAATGGCGAGAATCTACTGGGTGTTAAGATTTGGGGCTTAAGCCAGTTTTCACCTGCCGGTAGTGCAGTTTGTTGCACCCGAACAACTCCGACATCAATCAATCGGCCCTAACTTTTGCGCAACTCGGTATAGGGAGCTTTCGTTTCGGTTCGTTTGGTCCTCGGTTAGTTTGGAACAGAAAATGTTACTTGGGCGAAACTTGGTGGACTGGCCGTTTTTGAGATATCGACCTTTGAGTGGGAAAATGCACTTTTTCTTGACACCTTTGCGTTCAGTTGGCTCTAACTTTTCAGCCACCCAGTATAGCGAGCTGTGATTTGATTTGGTTTGTTTCGCAATCGATTAGGAGCAAAAACATATTCTTGGTCCAAACTGCTCAGACCCTCCGTTTCCCAGATATCGGCTATCAATGGACGAATAAAAATTACTGTCCTTTTGCTAAAGTGTCCTAAAGTGCACTTTTTCTTGACACGTTCGCATTCAGTTGGCTGTTACTTTTCAACCACCCCGTAGAGCGAGCTGTGGGTTGATTTGGTTTGTTCCGCAATGGATTTGGAGAAAAATGCATTCTTGACTTAAACTGCTGAAACTGGCCGTTTCCGAGCTATCGGCTATTAAAGAGACGGAAAGAAAAAATCTCTGTTGAGTCTTTCCATGATAAATCCTGCCGTTCTTCAAATATTTAGTGGCAATTTCAGATATGCATTTTCCCGTTCACTCCAGCTGCAAAATAATAGCAAAAATGTACTGAGTGCTCAGTTTTTAGGGCTTTAAACCCCTTTTCACTTGCCAAACTAGTGCAGTTTGTTGGGCCCGAAATAATTCACGAAAACATTCCCAGACCGCAGATTTCTCCTTCGAATCGAATAAAAGTTTTCCACCAGGAAGTAATTTAGTTCGCCATCAAGTACCAAAATCCAAAAAAAATACAAAATTTTACCTGTTTCTGAGTGTTTCTTAGCCTGATCAGCATCCACTAGAAACTCGCGAGGGCGAATTGCCACATGGCAATCGGCCAGATAAATGAGGGCAAAAATCGACGTCGTTTGAACCCACAACATGTTCAGTGCTTGAAACCGGCTTTCAATGAACTGAGCAAATCGCATTTTTCCACACCCAAACCCGAAAAAACACCAGCAGAAATTCTGCAAACGTTAACCTTGATTTTTTCGCATCGAATTATATATTTTTACACCAAATGGACACGCTTTAACGCGCTAGATTAGTCGGATTAGTCGAACTGATCCAGTGAGGAGCAGGAAGTGGTGGCCGTCCTCTTTTTCTTCACTTTGAGGATGTCGTCTGAAGACTTCCGCTGCACGTAGATCATGTTGGGCTCATTCGAGATCAGCACTTCTTCATACACGTGCAACGACTGTTGGGATGTTGATGAAAATGGGTGTTTCATGTCTTCGATTTGCTCAGGACTTACAACGAATTTCCTCAAAGGCACCACGTGATGAGGAGGCAGTTGAGTGAACGGTTCTCTGATGCGGCGGCTTTGCAGCATCAGAAGAATGAACCACATGTAATCGCTGCGAATCACCATCTGTTCCACTGTTTTGTCCATGTGCGCCAGCTTGTCGAACCACAGCTGGATCATTTTCCTCTCTGGAAAATCGCCATTAATCCAGAAAGCCCAACATTTTGTCCCTAAGGAGTTGCTAAATATTGAAAACTTGCAAAAGCGGTGGTTTTTCAAAAATGAATTAACTTAAGCCAAATGACGCTTTGGATTGAGGACGTTTTTGAAGAGGAAACGTTGCTCTAATGCCCAGAAAAGCAAAAATCAAAAATGTAGTACAAAAACCAGTTAACTTTGGGCGCTGATTTTTGCACTATTTTATAGACAAAAAGTTCTTCTGGATCCCTGGAAAGTTTCCTTTTACAGCTAAATCTGAGGAGATTTTGTCACATTTTTGAATTTGAGGTTTACACATCGAAAATGGAGGTGTGAGTTGTGGAATGTTCCTTAAAGGAAAAATCTTCTAATGTCTGGAAAAGTTGCAGATTTCGGTGATTTTGAGGAAAGATTTTTCGAAATTGAGGAAAAATTCAATAGTATACCATAATCTGCTTGATTTGAATTCGATAAAATGAGCAACCACTTTTTCAAAAATTCGTTGCAAATGAGCCTGTTAAGTGCGCGCGTTAAATTTTACCTCAATTTGTAGCCAAAGAGTTCCTCTAATGCCCTGGGAACTTTCCTTTCAATGACGAGTTTGAGGAGGTTTTGAGGAATTTTTCAACTAGAGCTTTAAATGATTCGATTTCATTTCCATTAAATCAACAAGCGTTTCCCCTAATTTAAATGATAAAAACACATCTAAATGTAGCTTTGCTTTGAGCACATTTTTGAGGAGTAAGAGTTGTTTTAGGGGCCAAAAAAATTAAAACTTGAGGGAATTTGAGGAAATTATTAATATTGTGCCTAGAACTGCCCAATTTTACTTCGAACGAATTGACGACGAAGTTTTCTTTCGCAGCTTAATTTGAGGAGGTTTGTCCAATTTTCGACTTTGAGGTTTACACATCAAAACGGAGGTTTGAGTTGTGGAATGTTTCTTGAAGGAAAAATCTTCTAATGTCTGGAAAAGTTGCACAGTTCGGTGATTTTGAGTAATGAATTTGCGAAATTGAGGAAAAATTCAATGGTATACCATAATCTGCTTGATTTGAATTCTATAAAATGAGCAACCACTTTTTCAAAAATTCGTTGCAAATGAGCCTGTTAAGTGCGCGCGTTAAATTTAACCTCAATTTGTAGCCAAAGAGTTGCTCTAATGCCCCGGGAACTTTAGTTTTAATGTCGAGTTTGAGGAGGTTATGAGGAATTTTTGAACTTGAGTTTTAAATGATTCGATTTCATTTCCATTAAATGAACAAGCGTTTCCCTTAATTTGAATGATAAAAACACAGCTAAATGTAGCTTTGCTTTGAGCACATTTTTGAGGATTAAGAGTTGTTTTAGGGGCCAAAAAAATTAAAACTTGAGGGAATTTGAGGAAATTATTAATATTGTGCCTAGAACTGCCCAATTTTACTTCGAACGAATTGACGACGAAGTTTTCTTTCGCAGCTTAATTTGAGGAGGTTTGGTCCAATTTTCGACTTTGAGGTTTACACATCGAATATGGAGCTTTGAGCTGTGGAATGTTTCTTGAAGGAAAAATCTTCTAATGTCTGGAAAAGTTGCAGATTTCGGTGATTTTGAGGAAATATTTTTCGAAATTGAGGAAAAATTCAATGGTATACCATAATCTGCTTGATTTGAATTCGATAAAATGAGCAACCATTTCTTCAAAAATTCGTTGCAAATCAGCCTGTTAAGTTCGCGCGTTCAATTTTACCTCAATTTGTAGCCAAAGAGTTGCTCTAATGCCCTGCGAACTTTACTTTCAATGACGAGTTTGAGGAGGTTTTGAGGAATTTTTGAACTTGAGCTTTAAATGATTCGATTTCATTTCCATTAAATGAACAAGCGTTTCCCTTAATTTGAATGATAAAAACACAGCTAAATGTAGCTTTGCTTTGAGCACATTTTTGAGGATTAAGTGTTGTTTTAGGGGCCAAAAAAATTAAAACTTGAGGGAATTTGAGGAAATTATTAATATTGTGCCTAGAACTGCCCAATTTTACTTCGAACGAATTGACGACGAAGTTTTCTTTCGCAGCTTAATTTGAGGAGGTTTTGTCCAATTTTCGACTTTGAGGTTTACACATCGAAAATGGAGCTTTGAGTTGTGGAATGTTTCTTGAAGGAAAAATCTTTTAATGTGTGGAAAAGTTGCACATTTCGGTGATTTTGAGTAATGATTTTGCGAAATTGAGGAAAAATTCAATGGTATACCATAATCTGCTTGATTTGAATTCGATGAAATGAGCAACCATTTCTTCAAAAATTCGTTGCAAATCAGCCTGTTAAGTTCGCGCGTTCAATTTTACCTCAATTTGTAGCCAAAGAGTTGCTCTAATGCCCTGCGAACTTTACTTTCAATGACGAGTTTGAGGAGGTTTTGAGAAATTTTTGAACTTGAGCTTTAAATGATTCGATTTCATTACCATTAAATGAACAAGCGCTTCCCTTAATTAGAATGATAAAAACACAGCTAAATGTAGCTTTGCTTTGAGCACATTTTTGAGGAGTAAGAGCTGTTTTAGGGGCCAAAGAAATCAAATTTGAAGGAATTTGAGGAAATTATTAATATTGTGCCTAGAACTGCCCAATTTTACTTCGAACGAATTGACGACGAAGTTTTCTTTCGCAGCTTAATTTGAGGAGGTTTGGTCCAATTTTCGACTTTGAGGTTTACACATCGAATATGGAGCTTTGAGCTGTGGAATGTTTCTTGAAGGAAAAATCTTCTAATGTCTGGAAAAGTTGCAGATTTCGGTGATTTTGAGGAAATATTTTTCGAAATTGAGGAAAAATTCAATGGTATACCATAATCTGCTTGATTTGAATTCGATGAAATGAGCAACCATTTCTTCAAAAATTCGTTGCAAATCAGCCTGTTAAGTTCGCGCGCTCAATTTTACCTCAATTTGTAGCCAAAGAGTTGCTCTAATGCCCTGCGAACTTTACTTTCAATGACGAGTTTGAGGAGGTTTTGAGGAATTTTTGAACTTGAGCTTTAAATGATGCGATTTCATTTCCATTAAATGAACAAGCGTTTCCCTTAATTTGAATGATAAAAACACAGCTAAATGTAGCTTTGCTTTGAGCACATTTTTGAGGATTAAGAGTTGTTTTAGGGGCCAAAAAATTAAAACTTGAGGGAATTTGAGGAAATTATTAATATTGTGCCTAGAACTGCCCAATTTTACTTCGAACGAATTGACGACGAAGTTTTCTTTCGCAGCTTAATTTGAGGAGGTTTTGTCCAATTTTCGACTTTGAGGTTTACACATCGAAAATGGAGCTTTGAGTTGTGGAATGTTTCTTGAAGGAAAAATCTTCTAATGTCTGGAAAAGTTGCACATTTCGGTGATTTTGAGTAATGATTTTGCGAAATTGAGGAAAAATTCAATGGTATACCATAATCTGCTTGATTTGAATTCGATGAAATGAGCAACCATTTCTTCAAAAATTCATTGCAAATCAGCCTGTTAAGTTCGCGCGTTCAATTTTACCTCAATTTGTAGCCAAAGAGTTGCTCTAATGCCCTGCGAACTTTACTTTCAATGACGAGTTTGAGGAGGTTTTGAGAAATTTTTGAACTTGAGCTTTAAATGATTCGATTTCATTACCATTAAATGAACAAGCGCTTCCCTTAATTAGAATGATAAAAACACAGCTAAATGTAGCTTTGCTTTGAGCACATTTTTGAAGAGTAAGAGCTGTTTTAGGGGCCAAAGAAATCAAATTTGAGGGAATTTGAGGAAATTATTAATATTGTGCCTAGAACTACCCAATTTTACTTCGAACGAATTGACGACGAAGTTTTCGTTCGCAGCTTAATTTGAGGAGGTTTTGTCCAATTTTCGACTTTGAGGTTTACACATCGAAAATGGAGCTTTGAGTTGTTAAATGTTTCTTGAAGGAAAAATCTTCTAATGTCTGGAAAAGTTGCACAGTTCGGTGATTTTGAGTAATTATTTTGCGAAATTGAGGAAAAATTCAATGGTATACCATAATCTGCTTGATTTGAATTCGATGAAATGAGCAACCATTTTTTCAAAAATTCGGTGCAAATCAGCCTGTTAAGTTCGCGCGTTCAATTTTACCTCAATTTGTAGCCAAAGAGTTGCTCTAATGCCCTGCGAACTTTACTTTCAATGACGAGTTTGAGGAGGTTTTGAGGAATTTTTGAACTTGAGCTTTAAATGATTCGATTTCATTTCCATTAAATGAACAAGCGTTTCCCTTAATTTGAATGATAAAAACACAGCTAAATGTAGCTTTGCTTTGAGCACATTTTTGAGGATTAAGAGTTGTTTTAGGGGCCAAAAAAATTGAAACTTGAGGGAATTTGAGGAAATTATTAATATTGTGCCTAGAACTGCCCAATTTTACTTCGAACGAATTGACGACGAAGTTTTCTTTCGCAGCTTAATTTGAGGAGGTTTTGACAAATTTTCGAATTTGAGGTTGGCACATCGAAAATGGAGGTTTGATTTGAACACGTTTCTTAACAGTAAACTCTTTAATGTCTAGAAAAGTTGCAAATTTCAGTGATTTTAAAGAGAAATTTAGCGGAATTGAGGAAAAATTGACAAATCAGGTACACTTTTTTCAAAAATTCATTGCAAATAAACCAGCCATTTTCGCGCATTCAATTTTACATCAAGTTGTAGCGAAAAGGCTCCTCTAAGGCCCAGGAAAGTTTCGTTACAATGAGGAGTTTCAGGAGGTTTTTGCAATTTTTTTAACTTGAGCTTTATGATTTGATTTCATTTTCCTAAATTGAATGATAAAAATTCAAATTTGTTTTGACCACATTTTTGAGGACTAAGACTAGTTTTGAGGAACAAAAGCAAATTTGAGGGAATTTGAGGGAAACATTAATAATGTGCCTAGAACTTCCTGCTTCGAATTTGAAAATTGTGCAACCGTTTTTTCAAAAATTAGTTTCTAAAGGGAGAACTCGGCTACTTCTTTGAATTTCTCATCGCTTTTAGCACGGTTTTAACGATAAAGCCCCACTCTAGGGACTTGGAAAGTTCCATTTTAATGACAAACTAGGCAAAAGTGGTGTTTTCAAAAATTGATAGCAAAAAAGCAGTTAACTTTGCAGTTAAAAAAGTGGCTTTTCGCCCCTGGAAAGTGTCATTTGACTGATGAGTTCGAGGAACTTTTTTGGCAAGTTTTAAGAAAATTTTGAGTCTGGCCCTGAAACAGTCTGATTGGCATTTAAAAAAAATTGTTATTTCCAAAAAAGCTAGTTAAAGTGCAGCAAAAATGAGGCCTTTGTTAAGGGCCCTGGAAAGGTGCAAGCTGGAGCGAATTTTGAAAACATTTCAATAATTCCACTCAAACTGCTTTATTTGACATCGATTTTCAAAAATTCGTTCCAACAAAACGGGCTGAGTTAGCGCGTTGACTTTTTCTCAGTTTCATAGCTAAAAGGTTGCTCTTACTCCCTGGAAAACTGTTGAGGAAATTCCTGCAGCCCGGACGACTTACCAGTGGAAGGCAGGAACTGTTGCAGAGTGCGCGCTATTTTGCTGTTGTAATGGAAGTGATCATTCAGGGCGATGATTGCGGTCGCCATGCTTCTTCCATGCTTCATCAACCTGGAAAAACCTGGACGTTGACAGTGAGTGATTGATTGGGTTGTCGCTCAGGAAATTCTAGTGAAAATGGCTGCTTCCGATGCGAATTTCTTCTACAACAGCATGCTGGCCAAGGCCTTGGTTCAGCTGATTCCAGCGCAAGGTATTTTCCATTTATTCATCAATTCAATAATTTGTCTAAAGCTTAATTTTTTCCAGAAAAACCTCCATTAAGGGCCTGGTTCGACAAACTCCTCACTCTCACCAACACTGCGAAAGAGGTGGAAATGAGGGACGAATTCATGTGGTTCATGTTGATGATGCTGCAGTGCCAGAAGATCCGCAAGCCCTTCAACAAGCCGCCCCCAGAGGAGTTGGAGCCTTTGAGGGATTTGGTGGTCAGTTTTCCAGAGTCCAGACATTTTTCCATAGTTCTGATTTTTCGCTTTGCAGGATCCAAAAGTGTATGAAGAGATTCTGGTGGCCAATGGAGACAACATGACCTGGCTCGATAAGGTCACATTGGAACCATCGCTGGCTGAAGAAGGGTCGGACACTTTCAAGGCCGCCGCTCCTTCGAAATTCTACGACAGTCAACCGTTTCCACATGAAGGGGTTGTGTGCTACATAGCGGCGTTCAGTGACCAAAGCTACCCGTAAAAGGCAGTGTGCGAAAAAACTCTGTAGGAATCGTTTATTAATAAAAAAAAATTCGTTTTAACAACAAGTTTTTTCGTTTGTTTGCCATGGATATTCACGTGGAATTTGGCGATGTGTTGCAGAGGAACAATTGACGGAACGTTAAACTCTGCGATAGCTGTCCATGGTACCTTAGTATTCTGGCTACCTTTGAATATATTCTGCTCTCCTGATACAACATAAATTTTCGACGAGACGTGAAAACAAGTGAAACTGCTCATAAATCAATAGGGAGCTATTAAACCTCCAAAAAAATTACGTAACGCTAAATCTACGATATCCTCGCTACCTCTATACCTTAATATTCTGGCTACTTTTGAATATATTCTGCTCTCCTGATACAACAGAGATTTTCATCGAGACGTGAAAACAAGTGAAACCGCTCTTATATCAATGGAGAGCTATTGAGCCTCCAAAAAATTACGTAACGTTAAATCTAGGATATATTCGCTACCTCTCACGATATTCTGTTCTCCTGATACAACAGAGAATTTCGTCAAGACGTGAAAACAAGTGAAACTGCTCATATATCAATAGAGAGCTATTGAGCTTCCAAAAAAATTACGTAACACTAAATCTACGATATCCTCGCTACCTCTATACCTTAATATTCTGGCTACTTTTGAATATATTCTGCTCTCCTGATACAACAGAGATTTTCATCGAGACGTGAAAACAAGTGAAACCGCTCTTATATCAATGGAGAGCTATTGAGCCTCCAAAAAATTACGTAACGTTAAATCTAGGATATATTCGCTACCTTTCACGATATTCTCTTCTCCTGATACAACAGAGATTTTCATCAAGACGTGAAAACAAGTAAAACCGCTCATATATCAATAGAGAGCTATTGAGTCTCAAAAAAATTACGAGACGCTAAATCCAGGATATACTCGCTACCTCTCACGTTAATCTGTACCCCTGATAGAACAGAAATTTTCGTCAAGACGTGAAACCGTTCTTATATCAATGGAGAGCCATTAAGTCTCCAAAAAATTACGTAACGCAAAATCTAGGATATATTGGCTACCTCTCACGATATTCTGTTCGCCTGATACAAAAGGGATTTTCGTCAAGACGTGAAAAGAAGCGAAACTGTTTATATAACAATAGAGAGCTATTGAGCCTCCAAAAAACTACGTAACGCTTAATCTAGGATATATTCGCTACCTCTCACGATATTCTGTTCTCCTGATACAACAGAGATTTTCGTCAAGAGGTGAAAACAAGTGAAACCGCTCATAGATCAATAGAGAGCCATAGCCCTCAAAAGAAATTACGTAACGCTAAATTTACGATATCCTCGCACCGCTCACGATATACTGTTCTCCAGATACAACAGAGATTTTCGTCAAGACGTGAAAACAAGTGAAACCGCTCATATATCAATAGAGAGCTATTGAGCTTCCAAAAAATTACGTAACACTAAATCTAGGATATACTCGCTACCTCTCACGATATTCTGTTCTCCTGATACAACAGAGAATTTCGGCAAGACGTAAAAACAAGTGAAACTGTTCATAAATCAATAGAGAGCTATTGAGCTTCCAAAAAAATTACGCAACACTAAATCTAAGATATATTCGCTACCTCTCACGATATTCTCTCCTTCTGATACAACAGAGATTTGTCAAGACGTGAAAACAAGTAAAACCGCTCATATATCAATAGAGAGCTATTGAGTCTCAAAAAAATTACGAGACGCTAAATCCAGGATATACTCGCTACCTCTCACGATATTCTGTTCTCCTGATACAACAGAGATTTTCGTCAAGACGTGAAAACAAGTGAAACTGCTCATATATCTGTAGAGGGCTTTTGAGCCTCCAAAAAAATTACGTAATGCTAAATTTAGGATATACTCGCTACCTGTCACGATATTCTCTTCTCCTGATACAACAGAGAATTTCGTCAAGACGTGAACACAAGTGAAACTGCTCATATATCGATAGAGAGCTATTGAGCCTTCAAAAAAATTACGTAACACTAAATCTAGGATATACTCGTTACCTCTCACGATATTCTGCTCTCCTGATACAAGAGAGATTTTCGTCAAGACGTGAAAACAAGTGAAACTGTTCCTAAATCAATAGAGAGCTATTGAGCTTCCAAAAAAATTACGCAACACTAAATCTAAGATATACTCGCTACCTCTCGCGATATTCTCTCCTCCTGATACAACAGAGATTTTGTCAAGACGTGAAAACAAGTAAAACCGCTCATATATCAATAGAGAGCTATTGAGTCTCAAAAAAATTACGAGACGCTAAATCCAGGATATACTCGCTACCTCTCACGATATTCTGTTCTCCTGATACAACAGAGATTTTCGTCAAGACGTGAAAACAAGTGAAACTGCTCATATATCAATAGAGAGCTATTGAGCCTCCATAAAAATTACGTAACACTAAATCTAGAATATCCTCGTTACCTCTCACGATATTCTGCTCTCCTGACACAAGAGAGATTTTCATCAAGACGTGAAAACAAGTGAAACTGTTCATATATCAAGAGAGAGCTATTGAGCTTCCAAAAAACTTACGTAACGCTAAATCTAGAATATCCTCGTTACCTCTCACGATATTCTCTTCTCCTGATACAACAGAGATTTTCGTCAAGATGTGAAAGCAAGTGAAACTGCTCATATATCAATAGAGGGCTATTGAGCCTCCAAAAAATTACGTAACGTTAAATCTAGGATATACTCGCTACCTCTCACGATATTCTCTTCTCCTGATACAACAGAGATTTTCGTCAAGACGTGAAAGCAAGTGAAACTGCTCATATATCAATAGAGAGCTATTGAGCCTCCAAAAAATTACGTAACGTTAAATCTAGGATATACTCGCTACCTCTCACGATATTCTCTTCTCCTGATACAACAGAGATTTTCGTCAAGACGTGAAAACAAGTGAAACCGCTCATATCTCGATAGAGAGCTATTGAGCCTCCAAAAAATTACGAGACGCTAAATCCAGGATATACTCGCTACCTCTCAGGATAGTCTGTTCTCCTGATACAACAGAGATTTTCGTCAAGTCGTGAAAACAAGTGAAACTGCTCATATATCAATATAGAGCTTTTGAGCCTCCAAAAAAATTACGTAACGCTAAATTTAGGATATACTCGCTACCTCTCACGATATTCTGCTCTCCTAATACAACAGAGAATTTCGTCAAGACGTGAACACAAGTGAAACTGCTCATATATCAATATAGAGCTTTTGAGCCTCCAAAAAAATTACGTAACACTAAATCTAGGATATACTCGCTACCTCTCACGATATTCTCTTCTCCTGATACAACAGAGATTTTCGTCAAGACGTGAAAACAAGTGAAACCGCTCATATCTCGATAGAGAGCTATTGAGCCTCCAAAAAATTACGAGACGCTAAATCCAGGATATACTCGCTACCTCTCAGGATAGTCTGTTCTCCTGATACAACAGAGATTTTCGTCAAGTCGTGAAAACAAGTGAAACTGCTCATATATCAATATAGAGCTTTTGAGCCTCCAAAAAAATTACGTGACACTAAATCTAGGATATACTCGCTACCCCTCACGATATTCTCTTCTCCTGATACAACAGAGATTTTCATCAAGACGTGAAAACAGGTGAAACTGCTCATATATCAATAGAGGGCTTTTGAGCCTCCAATAAAAATTACGTAACGTTAAATCTGGGATATTCTCGCTACCTCTCACGATATTCTGCTCTCCTGATACAACAGAGAATTTCGTCAAGACGTGAACACAAGTGAAACTGCTCATATATCGATAGAGAGCTATTGAGCCTTCAAAAAATTACGTTACGCTAAATCTAGGATATTCTCGCTACCTCTCACGATATTCTGCTCTCCTTTTTGTTTTGTTAAGCAGCGATTGTTAGAAATTTCGACTCTGGCTAATAGAGATCCATAGAGCCTCCAAAAAAACCTAACGCTAAATCCAGCATTTTAGCATCAAACGGTTAAATTGGAAGAAAAAAATAAAAAAACATTTAAAACGTACGAATTTATTAATCTCAAAACAATTTCTTAATACTAGAAACAACAAAAAAATCACTTCTGTTTTCCCTTTTGGTTAAGCAAGTAAACTTTTCGTAATCCCCTCGTAGCCTAACGACAAGCCCTTGACCTTGTAAATGGTAGCTCTCAATACCTCGATCTGTAAAATATGCAACCAACATTTCAAGTCGATGTAATCTGTGCTGCATAGCCTAAATCCAGTGCTACCAATGTGCTGCAAGTTCCTGATATTTTCTAAAACCGTTTATAACAAAACAAAGCCAATTTTTGATGTATTGAAACGCTTATAGGCAAAATTGCGCCACTCGTAAACCAACAAAATGTCAATGAGAGCTACAAACTGTTGATAGTATTTTTAAAGCCCTTTATGGTAATTGTTCAGAACAAGGGCTTCTTTTAAGAGTGCAGCTTTGCCGATTAAAAATATGCTCACCTTATAGAAGATCTCATAACAAACAACATTTTTCCTATAGATTTTTCGAGAAAATGCCGTTTTCCACCACTTTTCACCCTCTGAAATTCACCAATTTCCAAAACAAAACAAAGGTCGCCATGATGGTTCGCTCTTTGCGCCGGCGTACCAGTCGAAATTTTTCGCGCAGTTGCCAGTAGTATCACTACCACTACCTTAAACACGGGGTCGTCACCCACGCGTTCTGTTTTCCAGAGACAATCAAACTGAAATAATCGATTTTTAAAGTTTCAAGTTTCGTTTGGGATAACTCTTTTTCTCTCTGTTCATTGTGTTCACAAATTTCACGCTGAAGTAATTTTTGTTGCTAGAGAAATCGAACTTGGGAAAAATGGTTAAGCTCAACCGAAATATACCCATAAATTTTAGAAAACACGTTCCTATAATAATGTAATAGTTTCTTGCGTGTTTTGGGATATTGCTTTCCTTCACTGACGCTGCGCTACTTTTTCCTCTAAGGACGTACTTCTGGAAAGTTGTTAATTTTGAATTTGTTACATTTTTGTTTTGATTGAGATTTTGTATTTTGGTGGCAGTTTGGCAACGCGCCTGAGCAGCCTCGATTTTTCGGCAGCGCATAGGCCACGACTGCGCGAAAGCACCGAAAAAAAGCCCTGGTTCTGAACAATTACCCACTTTATAAACATCGAAACTTTTTACTACCTACCATTGGTGACCATGAATTTTTTGACATATATCTGTTGAGGTTATGTTGTCGTAAAAAAACAATTTTCCCAAAATGCTGTTAATTCGTCCCTAACCTTTCCAGCCCTTAAATAACATCCAGCCATATAAATGCAAATATAACCCCGTAACATGGAAGCCCCAAGCATAGATACGGCTCGTTTGGAAGCCCTAACCCGTGAAGACGGTGCCTACCTGGAAATATCCAAAAAAATCGCCAGCGGTAAGTCCCTCAAACCTCCAATTTGTTTCCTGGCTCAAAAGCCCCATTTTTAGACATTTCCTCGAAGGGGCTGCTCATTCAAGACGCAGTGGATCAAATGGGGTGCCTGTTGCTCAGCCTCGACCACCATAAACGAGACCTGGGGGTTCTGTTGTTGAGCGAAATTCTGCACAACCTCCCAAGCACCTGCGTAAGCTCAGAGGAAGCTGCTGTCCTGGCAGCGTTTCTGAGCGAGAGGCTCAAAGACCATCATCAGGTTGAGGCTGACCATGAGACAAGGGAGCTGTTGAATTTTAATTCTCATCCATTCAAGGTAGCCACGTCTGCCTTGAAAGGGGTGCTGGCGCTTGTCGGTCTGCCCAATCTTCCCCCTGATTGCACTGTGCAGCTGCTAACAACCATCTTCAATCACATCAGCTGCCAGCAACAGCTGCAGCTGGATAGATATGTTATCTATCAGATTTATCACTCTGCCCTCACGGTTCATACTAAAGGTAGATTCTTTTTGCATCAGTGCGTCGCTTTGTATGTGATACAAGTCAATTTTCTAGAAGTACAATCCATGGGCCTGGACTTTGTCTATGGGGTGATTTCCTCTATAGATGGGGAACGAGACCCCAAGAACTTGATGTACTCATTCCAGTGGCTGCAGGCCTTTTTACAGGCCGTCGACTTGCAACATCTGACTGAGGAAATGTTCGATGTCCTGTCCTGCTACTTTCCAGTGGACTTCAAGGCACCCCCCACCAGCTCCACTGTAAGCATTGGCTAGCTTAAGTCCAATCAGCGTGATTTATTTGTGGAATTTCAGCCAATCACGCGCGAAGCACTTGCGGTGGGGCTCTGCCGCTGTCTCACCTGTATTCCGGCCTTCGGTCCCTTCTCCATTCCGCTGGCCTTGGAGAAACTCGACTCGGCGCTCAAGATTGCCAAAGTGGACGCTCTGGATCTGCTGGTAAAGGGGCCCCGAGGGGCCCAAAGCTTCTTCGCTATTGACTGAACATAAATGGATATTTTTATAGACTGTTTTTTTTAGCCACCAGTCAAAACTCAAGTGTCTCGCTTTAGCTTGCAAAATGCGATTTTTGGAAAAAGGGGGCGCAGTCGAATAAAAACATCAATTTTGCGCTTAGTATTTTCGAAGTTGCCAAAACTATAGATTTTGTGAATTTTTAATCATTCCATATCAGACCGATTCTCTATCAGATAAATTTCAGAAATTCGGCTGTTTGAGCTACGAATCTGAGGCCTACTACCAGAACTCAATTGAGATCTGGGCGGCCCTCCAAAAGGAGATATTCGCCAGCTCAGATAACCAGCTCCGAAGCCAGTGCTTGGACACGCTGACGCGTGTGATGGAGAAACTCTCGGAGGGCGATCGGAAGAACTTCGAGAACACGGTGTTGGATATCGTGGACACTCTAAGAGGCAACCTGCTGCCGGATTCCAAGTTGTTCCATCAGAGCAGCTCCATTTTGCTAAGCATCGCAAAGGCGAGCGAACTCTCTGGCCGGCTTGTGGCTGAACGCGTGTGGCCCTTAATGGAGAACACCCTCAAAATCACCCGCGATCCGCAACAGAAAACCACTCTTCTGCACACTTTGATGGAATTCTTCCAGGCCAATGGCGCGGGTCCGTTGAGGGACTGTTGCTCCTCTTTATGCGCACAGGCGATTCTAAGCAGCGACCCCCATTTAGCTGTCGAAGGCTTCCACGGATACACATGCCTAGCGGGGGTTGTTTCGGATGAAGCCCGCGAGGGCTTCCTGCTCTCGCTCCATCAGGCTGCAGTTGCCCCTTTACCTGCCGCCCTCAAGCTGGCCGTCCACAACAGTCTACACAAAATGGCAAAGGCGTTTCCCAATGAAGTAAAACTGCGGGTTCTACACAACGAAACCCTCAGTGGAAGTGCTTTGGAGGCTTATTTATCCGCTTTGGCTGATATAGTAGATCTGGAAGACTTCCAGGGCTCCGTGATGGAAACTTTCATGAAATACTCAATTCAGGACTTGGATGGAAGCGCTACCGCGCTGCGGCAACTGAGCGACTTGCTGGCTAAGTACCCTCAAACCGTCGCAGTTTTAGTGGAAAAAGACTTCCTGGGACAACTAGTGAGCTTCATTAAGGGGCTGGAAGCCCTCAAGGCTCTGCCTGAGGGGTTTCTAAGCTCCCTCAACCAAACCCTGCAACTAATCGCGCGAAATCAACTCGTCGATTGGCAATCGACCAATTATAGGGCAGCGTCCAGCAGCCGATTCCTCAACGAAAACCTCCAAGTTTCCACTCTAACCGGCCTGGTAATTCCCTGAATATCTCGGTGGTCCAAGACCACCCTCACTCAATGGACTTGCTGCTCAATGCCGCCCTGAACAGTCCGGAAGAATTTGTGCGCGACATTTCCCTCAAAGCCCTCGCCAGCTTACTGAACAAACTCAAAGGTCAGTTGCAAGGCTTCATTAAATTTAACAGAAACTTAAATCATTGAATGCTTCAGAGGAAGATTTGAATGGAAACCTGAACAAGATTCGCCAAAGATGTGAAGGAAAGGGGAAAATTGCCCTTATTACCTGGGTGGCCAAGGGCCTGGTCACCAGAAACCACCCCACCGGCTGGGAATGGACGGATTTGGTGAGTTTCATTCAAAAAAATGTCTGATTTGCCCAAAAATTAGCGCGATTTCAGCTGCTGGACTGTGTGGCTGAAGACCCTCAAGCTGGCAGGGGGTTGAGGACAGTGCTGGACGAAAGCCAGAGGGTCTTGTCCAGAGAAAACCACTGCCAAATCATGTAAGTTCTACCTTACATTCCTTATAGACAATTTCAATACCAACAACTTTTCTTCGAGATTTTTTAAGGGAAAATGTTGTTGTCCACCACTTTTCACTTATTGAAGTCCACTGCTTTTCCATAAAATAACAACTGATGTCATAATGTGACATAATGATGTCACGGTGACAGCTCGAAAAATTTCGCGCATTTGCCAAATCTAACTTGATTTTTTCTTGGATTAGTTTCGGTTTATTTCTTTAATGTTTGTTGGTTTTGGTCAATATTGGTTCGATTGTTTTTTTTTTTGTTGGATAATAAGTGCGTTTTTCACTACTTTCTATAAGATAACAAAGGACGCCTTCAAAATATTCCCATTTTGTATGGAGATAGCGGCTTAAAATTATCAACGCAAAAAAAAAGACACTTAATAATAATAAGCAAAATTAACAAAAAGTAAAGAAATTAATCGGAAACGAATCCAAATACCTAATTGTGTCCCAGAAAAATAAAGCAGAAACAAAGTGTAGATTTGGCAAATGCGCGAAATGTTCCGATCTGTTGTGGTTTATTTAGTGAGCGTGATGGTTATTTCCCTTTTAGAGCCCTGAGGATGGCCTAAATATAGTCGAAACGTTGGCCCTAGAAAACAGTGTCTTTATCTTCTGCCATTATCTATTGAACGAAAAAAACCAGAACCTAATTAGTTCCCTTCTCATTGCTTCCTTTGTATGGATGGAATTCCTTATGAAAAAACAGTGAATTTGGTAATTTTAAGGGACATCAGGCCTTGGTTTGCTCCGTTAAAAATGTGCTCACCTTCTAGAGAATATTTTTATTAACAACTTTTCTCAGAGGTGTTTTTAGGGAAAATGCGGTTTTCCACCACTTTTCACCCATGGAAATTCGCTACTTTTCCATAAGGTAACAAAGGACGCCATCATAGTTCGCACTTATCTTGCACGGGCAAAGTAATACTTGACAACATGTTGCCAAATGTCCACTAAAGGAGCAAGTTTTTCAAGATAAATTCCCAGTTTGTATGGACGTAGAGGCGCAACATTATTTTTTCGATAAGCACTGATTTGACCTAACCAATACTCACCAAAACTAATAAAAAGTAATGGAAACAAAATGTACATTTGGCAAATGCGCGAAATTTTTCGACTTGAGTCATCGCGACAACGGCTTGTCATTTGACAGGCAGCGGAAACATCATGGTGTACTTTGTTATCTTATGGAAGAGTAGCGAATTTCAATGCTTGAAAAGTGGTAGAAAACCGCATTTTCACTAAAAACAGCACTAAGAAACGTTGTTAATGAAAATATTGTCTATATGGTGAGCACATTGTTCACCGCGCAGGCCAGGACCGGATTTCCGAAATTATTACCTCGCATTGTTGCCAGTGTCTCGCATTTCAAAATAATTTTATAGGCCTCTTTTGGCTTTCGATAATAAACGAGTACTCACATTGTAGATTATCCCTTTCCTAGCACTTTTTCTTGGTAAAATTTGTGGCAATAATGCGATTTTCGGCCGGAATTGAAGAAAATCGTTGCACAAAACTTCCATAAAGATACTGTGACAAGTGATAAGTGACAGGAGTAGAAATTGATAGTTCACAAGTGTTGCCAGGCCTCGCCCAAAATAGCAAATCTCCAGAAAAACACAAAATGTAGCAAAACGAATTAAGATGATTGCAAAGAACGCGCAGAGGGATTAAATCAATAAATAAAAATCCGGTATTTCCCCTGCCACATTTTCAATATTGGAGTGAGTTGATTCAAAACTATTAAAAATGTAATGGCGTTTTACCCATGCTAAAAATTGCTACTAAGAAAAACAGATATATAGAGGTGGCAACATTGTTAAAGTATAATGAACTTTACCAACCAGCCTGTCACAGTCCAAACTTTCATTCTCATGTCAAGCACATTTTCCGAAACAAAAATTGAAATTCTGATCGAAAACGGAATTTCCCCCAGAAATTTTACTAAGAAAAAGTGACAGAAAATGAATAATTTACCCTATGAGTCCTGTTTGGTTTTCGACAGTCAAAGGGGGCAGACCTAGATAATTATCTGGCATTTTATCGAACTGGATTTTTTCCAGGCCTCTCTACCGGCAGAAGTTCTTCATCTACTGCATGAACCGACTGAATCGGGAACAAACGCCTACTGAGTCCCACTTGAGCGCTGTGGGGCTTCTGATGGAAAACACCCCGAAAGTGGCCATCGTCAACCATTTTCCGAAGGTAATTTTCGCAGCCAAACCCTTAACAATCTTAACTCTGTGGCTTTGCACAGATCTTCCGCCTGATGCTGCTAGGCCTGGAAAAATCTCCTGATCCCGAAGCGCTGGGAGTCATTCTTCAAACGATAACCGACTTTGTGAATGGCGGCGAAGACATCATCGAAGACCGATTGGAGGATATTTTAGTTAGAGTGCTAGATTTAACCACTTTTCAGTCCTCAATGGTGAGAACCTTTTATGGGAGTTTGTGAATTTTGTACATCCAACTTTAAATTAGGTGGTTCGACTGGGCGCAATCACCTGCATTCACCAGATGACCACAACGTACAAAACCTATCAACTGCTGCCCTTCAAAGGGCGCGTAGTGGATCAGTTGGGGATTTGCGTGGACGACAGGAAGCGGCTAGTTAGGAGGAAAGCGATGGAGTGCCGCGTCTTGTGGTATTTGCTGGACGCCCCAGTTTAGACTTGTCAACGGGACCGTACATAAAATAGGATTTATTTGGTGCGGAAAATCGCATGTTCCGGCTTGTTTTAACAAAATATAAAATCAATTTACTGGACTTTCCATCAACAAACTAAATTATCACACTTGGGGGGGTTTATTGCTAGGAAAACTGGGCTCCTTACCTTCTTGCATTGGGGGCGCTCGTTCGAGCTGGGCACAGTTTTATTGTCGCTTCGCACTTTTCGTTCCAGGCGCATTCAATGGGTCGGATACTCGCTGGCGATGTTCGTGAAATTTTGCAAACAACAACCGAAGTTGCTTCTAGTGTCGCTTAGTATGCTTTTGACCATGCCGGTGAAGAAGCTGGTATAGTGAGGCTTTTCCGTGTACCTGCAAACCCAACATTCACTCGATAATCTCAGCAGTCTGGTTGAAACCGCACCTTTCGTAGTGATCCAGCAAATCCTGCAGCTTCAACGTTAGACTGTCGTAGTTCTTCTTCACAATGTCCAAGATTTGCTCTTCTGTGGGCGTCGACAGGCTGCTGGAAGCCAGCCATTGGTCGATTTTTGGATTAAAGTGCTTGATGATGGCGCGGACATTAAACAGCGCATTGTTCAGCTTGAGAGCGTCTTCCTTGAAATCCCCCTCACTCATTGAGTATCTGAGTGCTGCGAAAAACACATTGAAAGCCCTCAGTATTCAACCCCAGACCACACACTCACCCATTGAGCTAACGTTATCAAACACTTGATGCATGCGGATGACTTCATAATAAAGCTCATCATAGCTGCCAGGGGTTGGCAGAAAATTGTCCCCGTAGGTGATGAAGAAGTTCAGGATGTTCACCACTTTGATGCAGAGCTCGAAGATGTTCATTTTCTTGCCCAAGTAGCTCTCGTTTTGTAAAATGAATCGGAGAAGCGCAATTAGGGCAGTCCAGAGCTCCTTCCACACATAGTTCACTCTTATTCGACACTTTTTCTGATAGCCCAGGATGCGCTGAATGATTCCAATGCACAACACGTACAGTTCCATGGGGAATTTCTTCATCATGTGACTGAGCATGAATTCCACTAGCAAATCTAGCAAAAGAATGGAAAAGTTTAGATCTAAATATTCTTCGAAAGCCTCGAGCGCATGCTGCAAACAATTGGCCCTAACTTTTGAGCCACCAGGTATAGCGAGCTCTGGTTTGGATTCATTTGTTCCTCGAACAGTTTGGAGCAAAAAAATAAATACTTCTACATGGAAAATTACTTTTAAATCACGTCTAAGGACTGACCGTTTTTGAGATATCGACCTTTGAGTGGGAAAACTGCGTTTTTCGGCAAAATCCTCAACTTACCCAGTAGCGTGCAAACCAACGACTGGCTAGAAGTGGTCTTATCACTGGCCAGCTTTCTGTGCCGCATCGGCAGCCTGTGCAGCCTCACCTTAAAGGCCAGACTCACATCATGCATCAAAGAGTTCGCATATTGATCCTCAGATATACAACCCAGAATGAGAAAGCACAGCTTGACAGTATTGGCCCCCGGCTCGGTCTTTGTATCCTGCATCACTATTGAACTAAGAAAAAAACACTCAAGAATACCAATTCCTTTGACCAGAAAACTGCAGCTGACTTACCAGTACTGAAAGAACGTAACCAGAAGATTTGAGGGCTGCAAGTTAACATCGAAAGCCACTGGCATGCTTGGCAAGTCCCCCAATCCTTGGATATTGTTGTGTAATGTGTTGTTTGGGGATGGGGGGCCGCTGGCATCAGTCTGGGTCTGAGCCAGAGTGGTGATAAAGTTCCTATTCAAGTGAACAGCTTCGTAAAAGGCTAAGAGCAGAGCGTTGTTGGCTCGGATTTGCTGGCTGCGAAAGGCCCCTTCTTCCGATATGAACATGCTGCCAACCATGTTGGTTAGCGACGAAAACCAGCTGGAGTTCTGGTTCTCCACATGTTCCACATTGTACTGGTTGCAAAAGTCTGTTAAGGAGGCGGTAATAACTTGGCCGTAGCCGTTTAAGGCCAGCTCATCGTCCAGAATGGACAACTTGACCACATAGGGGTTGGTAGCGTCGTATTTCCGGTAGTTAACCAGCAGCGTTATAATCAAAACCACATCATATCCATGCTTTTGCCTGGTGGGCACATCAGACAGCAATTTAACCAAACACTCGAAAAGAGAGGACATTATAATGTACTCAATCAGGGTGTTTTGGCTGAGATTGTCCGTGCCAATTATCAGGATGATAATCAGCTTCAAGCAAAGCCCCCTGATGGAATCGGTGTACTCTCCTGAAAATCATCGATGTCAGCTACTTCCTCATTACTCATCAGTAAACTTTGAGGCCACAATCCTACCTTCAAGGAACAAATGGCAAAAATCCAGCAGCTTCTGAATGTTGGCCACATAGTTGTCGAACCCGGCCAGGAACTCAATAGCCTGAACATTATTATCCGCCTGATTTTCACCTAGTTTCTTGAAAATCGTATGCAGAAACCCGCAAAGGGTCTGCAAACCATAGGCCGCCCTGATACTAGCATTATCGGCCAGAATCGCTATGCACTGTGCGAACAGGTCGTTCAAGTTGGGCTTGGCCAGCTGCAGCTGCTCGGGGGACAGTTTCAAGATTTCGGCCTCCAAAATAGCCAATTTGGGCTTCAGCAGGAAAAACTCCTCCCAAAACAGTGGATTGTTCGGCCCGATTTCTTCCCCTTTCAGGATGGTTTCGTAGATTTGTACCACTTTCTCTTTGAACTGGCGCTTCGAACCGCTTCCACTTCGCTTTCTGGATGTCATCCTCTGGACCGAACACTGTTTGTTCTCTTTTTTATTAAGCAAACACTGTTTGGCACAGTTGAAACTGAGTGTTGGATTATTTTGACAATCTCGATGTGAGGCTAACTCAAGCGGGCTGCTTCTTTGCCAGCAAAGCGGAAAATGGCGCCTGTAGGCAACCTGACGTAACTAACGAGATTAATTAATTTATGAAATGTATAAAACACTCAGTATGATACAGTATAGTGTGCTAAAATAAATCATAAAAAACGATGTATAACTAATTTAGATAGTGTGCGATATTTTCTCGTCAAAACTGCTGAAATTGTTCAAAAAGCGCAATTTAAAGTAGCGGTTTTTGTAACTCAATTAATAATTTTTTTTATAAACTTATATAGGTTTTCAAAGCCACGTTGATTCCCGCCTCATTTGCTACGGTTAGTTTTTTTGTTTAACAACTGCGAGGAAAATTGCGCGATTTGTTGCCTAAAAACTACCAAATTATTCGGAATTTTTTTCCAATTTTGCAAAAAAAGTTGTTGAATTTTGAAAAATTAAAGTTCTCGTTTACTATTCTGTTGAATTTTAGAACTGGAAGTAAAGTTTTGGAAGAAAATATGTCGCTTTATTTGGCCGGTGAGATTTTTGCAAAATTGTTTTCTTCACAAAGGCTCTAAATTTGGCAAACTATGTGGCAAAAATTCCAAACGCGCCTTAAAGCTCATTAAATTTGGTATTCAACTACTGTCTGTCTTAAATAATGATTGAAAAAACCAAAGAACTACGAAGTATAGAAGCTGAAAAGGCGCGTTTTTTCTGGCTCAATTTTCGCTGTTTTTTTTCGTTTTCTTTCCAAAACAAGCTAATCTGTTTTGGCATTTAAACCGGAGTGGATCGAACTGCGCCTTTTCGCCTCAACATGAAAAAAAGTCTTGTTAACATGCTCGGTGAGTTTGGTTTCCATCGGGCTACTACGAGGCTGTTTAGAAATTTTCAAAATTGAAAGTTGGGTTTTCATGCCTCACTCCAGAATTTAAAAAATCGTTGCTCCCAAATCAGATGAGATCGAAGCGCGCTTTTTTACCTCAAAAGGAGGAAGAGTCCTATTAAGATGCTCCGTGGGTTTGGCATCAATCGGGTCACTAAAAGATTTTTGAGAAATTTTCAAAATTTCAAGTTGAATTTTTTGTGCCTTAACCCGGAATTAAAAATTTGTCGCTGCCAAACTACAAGAGACAGAAGCGCACCTTTTTGCCTCAACATGAGGAAGAGTCTTGTTAACATGCTCGGTAAGTTTGGTTTCCATCGGGCTACTGAGAGGCTGTTGAGGAATTTTCAAAATTGAAAGTTGGGTTTTTATGCCTCAGTACGGAATAAAAAAATTCGTTGCTCCCAAATCAGTGGGATCGAAACGCGCTTTTTTATCTCAACAGAAGGACGAGTCCTATTCAGATGCTCCTTGAGTTTGGATTCAATCGGGTAATTAAAAGATTTTTGAGGAATTTTCAAAATTTCAAGTTGCGTTTTGTGTGCTTCAACCCGGAATTAAAAATTTGTCGCTCCCAAACTACAAGAGATAGAAGCATGCCTTTTTACCTCAAGATGAAGAAGGATTTTGTTTAGATGCTCGGTGAGTTTGGTTTCCATCGTGCTACTGAGAGGCTGTTGAGGAATGTTCAAAATTGAAAGTTGGCTTTTTGTGCCTCAGTCCGAAATAAAAAAATCGTTGCTCAAAAATTAGAGAGATCGATGCGCGCTTTTTGACTTCAACAGGAGGAAGAGTCCTATTAAGATGCTCCGTGGGTTTGGCATCAATCGGGTCACTAAAAGATTTTTGAGAAATTTCCAAAATTTCAAGTTGAGTTTTTTGTGCCTCAACCCGGAATTAAAAAATTGTCGCTCCCAAACTACCAAAGATAGAATCGTACCTTTTTTCCTCAAGATGAGGAAGACTTGTTAATATGCTCGGTAAGTTTGGTTTCCATCGGGCTACTGAGAGGCTGTTGAGGAATTTTCAAAATTGAAAGTTGGGTTTTTATGCCTCAGTCCAAAAGAAAAAAATCGTTGCTTTAAAATTAGAAGAGATCGAAGCGCGCTTTTTGACCTCAACAGGAGGAAGAGTCCTATTAAGATGCCCCGTGCGTTTGGCTTCAATCGGGTCCCTAAAAGATTTTAAAGGAATTTTCAAAATTTCAAGTTGAGTTTTGTGTGCTTCAACCCGGAATTAAAAATTTGTCGCTCCCAAACTACCAAAGATAGAATCGTACCTTTTTTCCTCAAGATGAGGAAGAGTCTTGTTAATATGCTCGGTAAGTTTGGTTTCCATCGGGGTACTGAGAGGCTTTTGAGGAATTTTCAAAATTGAAAGTTGGCTTTTTATGCCTCAGTCCAAAAGAAAAAAATCGTTGCTCTAAAATTAGAAGAGATCGAAGCGCGCTTTTTGACCTCAACAGGAGGAAGAGTCCTATTAAGATGCTCCGTGGGTTTGGCATCAATCGGGTCACTAAAAGATTTTTGAGAAATTTCCAAAATTTCAAGTTGAGTTTTTTGTGCCTCAACCCGGAATTAAAAAATTGTCGCTCCCAAACTACCAAAGATAGAATCGTACCTTTTTTCCTCAAGATGAGGAAGAGTTTGTTAATATGCTCGGTAAGTTTGGTTTCCATCGGGGTACTGAGAGGCTTTTGAGGAATTTTCAAAATTGAAAGTTGGCTTTTTATGCCTCAGTCCAAAAGAAAAAAATCGTTGCTCTAAAATTAGAAGAGATCGAAGCGCGCTTTTTGACCTCAACAGGAGGAAGAGTCCTATTAAGATGCCCCGTGCGTGTGGCTTCAATCGGGTCCCTAAAAGATTTTTAAGGAATTTTCAAGATTTCAAGTTGAGTTTTGTGTGCTTCAACCCGGAATTAAAAATTTGTCGCTCCCAAACTACAAGAGATATAATCGCGCCTTTTTGCCTCAACATGAGGAAGACTCTTGTTAAGATGTTCGGTAAGTGTCGTTTCAATCGGGCTACTGAGAGGCTGTTGGGGAATTTTCAAAATTGAGAGTTGGCTTTTTGTGCCTCAGTCCGAAATAAAAAAATCGTTGCGCATAAATTAGTAGAGATCGAAGCGCGCTTTTTGACCTCAACAGGAGGAAGAGTCCTATCAAGATGCTCCGTGGGTTTGGCATCAATCGGATCACAAAACTATTTTTGAGGAATTTTCAAAATTTCAAGTTGAGTTTTGTGTGCTTCAACCCGGAATTAAAAGTTTGTCGCTCCCAAGCTACAATGGATAGAAGCGCGCCTTTTTGAGAGAGAAAAAGAGTCTTGTTTAGATGCTCGGTGAATTTGGTTTCCATCGGGGTACTGGGAGGTTTTTGAGGAATTTTCAAAATTGACAGTTAGCTTTTTGTGCCTCAGTCCGAAATAAAGAAATCGTTGCTCAAAAATTAGAAGAGATCGAAGCGGGCTTTTTGACCGCATCAGGAGGAAGAGTCCTATTAAGATGCCCCGTGAGTTTGGCTTCAATCGGGTAACTAAAAATGTTTGAGGAATTTTGAAAATTTCAAGTTGAGTTTTGTGTGCCTCAACTCGGAATTAAAAACTTGTCGCTCCCAAACTACAAGAGATAGAAGCGCGTTTTTGCCACAACATGAAGAAGAGTCTTATTTACATGCTTGGTGAGTTTGGTTTCCATCGCGCTACTGCGAGGCTGTTGAGAAATTTTCAAAATTGAGAGTTGGCTTTTTGTGCCTCAGTCCGAAATAAAAAAATCGTTGCTCATAAATTAGTAGAGATCGAAGCGCGCTTTTTGACCTCAACAGGAGGAAGAGTCCTATCAAGATGCTCCGTGGGTTTGGCATCAATCGGATCACTAAACTATTTTTGAGGAATTTTCAAAATTTCAAGTTGAGTTTTGTGTGCTTCAACCCGGAATTAAAAGTTTGTCGCTCCCAAACTACAAGGGATAGAAGCGCGCCTTTTTGCCTCAACATGAAGAAGAGTCTTGCTTAGATGCTCGGTGAATTTGGTTTCCATCGGGGTACTGAGAGGCTGTTGAGGAATGTTCAAAATTGAAAGTTGGCTTTTTAAACCTCAGTCCGAAATAAAAAAATCGTTGCTCAAAAATTAGAAGAGATCGAAGCGCGCTTTTTGACGTCAACAGGAGGAAGATTCCTATTAAGATGCCCCGTGGGTTTGGCATCAATCGGGTCACTAAAAGATTTTTGAGAAATTTTCAAAATTTCAAGTTCAGTTTTTTGTGCCTCAACCCGGAATTAAAAATTTGTCGCTCCCAAACTACAAGAGATAGAAGCGTGCCTTTTTTCCTCAAGATGAGGAAAAGTCTTGTTAATTTGCCCGGTTAGTTTGGTTTCCATCGGGCTACTGAGAGGCTGTTGAGCAATTTTCAAAATTGAAAGTTGGGTTTTTACACCTCAGTCCGAAATAAAAAAATCGTTGCTCAAAAATTAGAAGAGAACAATGCGCACCTTCTGACCTCAACAGGAGGAAGAGTCCTATTAAGATGCCCCGTGAGTTTGCCTTCAATCGGGTTACTAAAAGATTTTTGAGGAATTTTCAAAATTTCAAGTTGAGTTTTGTGTGCTTCAACCCGGAATTAAAAATTTGTCGCTCCCAAACTACAAGGGATAGAAGCGCTCCTTTTTGACTCAACATGAAGAAGAGTCTTGTTTAGATGCTCGGTGAGTTTGGTTTCCATCGTGCTACTAAGAGGCTTTTGAGAAATTTTCAAAATTGAAAGTTGACTTTTTGTGCCTCAGTCCGAAATAAAAAAATTGTTGCTCAAAAATTAGAGAGATCGATGCGCGCTTTTTGACTTCAACAGGAGGAAGAGTCCTATTAAGATGCTCCGTGGGTTTGGCATCAATTGGGTCACTAAAAGATTTTTGAGAACATTTCAAAACTTCAAGTTGAGTTTTGTGTCTCAACCCGGAATTAAAAATTTGTCGCTCCCAAACTACAAGAGATAGAAGCGTGCCTTGTTTCCTCAAGATGAGGAAAAGTCTTGTTAATTTGCCCGGTTAGTTTGGTTTCCATCGGGCTACTGAGAGGCTGTTGAGCAATTTTCAAAATTGAAAGTTGGGTTTTTACACCTCAGTCCGAAATAAAAAAATCGTTGCTCAAAAATTAGAAGAGAACAATGCGCACTTTCTGACCTCAACAGGAGGAAGAGTCCTATTAAGATGCCCCGTGAGTTTGCCTTCAATCGGGTTACTAAAAGATTTTTGAGGAATTTTCAAAATTTCAAGTTGAGTTTTGTGTGCTTCAACCCGGAATTAAAAATTTGTCGCTCCCAAACTACAAGAGATAGAAGCGCGCCTTTTTGCCTCAACCTGAAGAAAAGTCTTGTTTAGATGCTCGGTGAGTTTGGTTTCCATAGCGCTACTGCGAGGCTTTTGAAGAAATTTCAAAATTAAAAGTTGGCTTTTTGTGTCTCAGTCCGAAATAAAAAAATCGTTGCTTAAAAATTAGAAGAGGTCGATGCGCGCTTTTTGACTTCAACAGGAGGAAGAGTCCTATTAAGATGCTCCGTGAGTTTGGCTTCAATCGGGTCACTAAAAGATTTTTGAGAACATTTCAAAACTTCAAGTTGAGTTTTGTGTCTCAACCCGGAATTAAAAATTTGTCGCTCCCAAACTACAAGAGATAGAAGCGCGTTTTTGCCACAACATGAAGAAGAGTCTTGTTTACATTCTTGGTGAGTTTGGTTTCCATCGGGCTACCGTGAGGATTTTGAGAAATTTTCAAAATTGAAAGTTGGGCTTTTATGCCTCAGTCTGGAATAAAAAAGTTCTTTGTGCCTCAACCCGGAATATAAAAATTTGTCGCTCCCAAACTACAAGAGATAGAAGCGCACCTTTTTACCTCAACATGAAGAAAAAAAAGCGCGTTTTTCAGACTCAATTTTCGCTGTTTTTCCGTTTTTTTATCAAGAATTTTTATCCAAAACAAGTCAATCTGTTTTGGATAAAATAAAATGGCATTTATTTTGACCATATGGAGGGAACTGTAAAAGGAAAAATTGAAAAGCCAAAAAATTCTTGGCATTTTGGCGGATTTTCATCTTTTAATTTTTTTCTCGAAAACCAACGTTCCTGGCGAAGAAAATTCCTTTTGATAAAACATCCGCACAGTCCAAAGCCATTTAGTGCATTTTTTCAAATCCCTGGAATAAATGGGTTTCGATAAAAAACGAAATTTTCAAAAATACCAAATATTTCCCAAACCAACATCGATAGAAAACCTATAAACACGCCACTGGATAGAGGGAGTCTAAATGCACAAGAAAGTTGATTTTCACTTTCCTCTAAAGTGACCAGTAAACGAGCTACTGGGGGTTTTTGGGAGATTTTTTAGGAAACTTCTTCAAAATTTGATTATTTTTTTATGAGTTACGTACAGCAACTCATAAAGAAACTCTCACAAAACAAAATTTCCACCACAAAATAGCAGGAAATCGCATATTTGAACGTAATTTTTCGCTCTGATCAACTTTTTTAATAACAATTTTCGATATTGTCTAAAATAAAGGTACTTTACTCTTGTGCAAAATTCATATTTTCTAAATATACGACTGAAAAAAATTAATATCTGATGGTTGCATTTTGAATTTTAAAACATGCAGAACTTTTTATACAGAATAACTTTTTTTCGTAAACTTGACGATAAAAAAGTTTCCAGTATGTTGCCAACTCGTTTTGTTATATTTTTTATTACTTATATTGTTTTTACCATTCGCTTTGTCGATAAAATTTGTTTAAATTTTTCTGTGGCAATAAAGCGTATGTATTTTGATTTTTTTATTTGAATAGACACATTATTAGGCAGATTACCTTGAGAAACATTGTTGCCAACCTTCTGATCTAGTTTTTTGCAAATATCTCAGTTTTTTGATAAGGACTGATTCTTTTTACTGTTTTTCCTGCACTCCCTAAACATCCCCCGAGGAATGACGCCAATTTTAAATCACCCTGTATAAAATCACTATATTGCTAGAGGCCGTAAATAGAGGCAAGGGAGAGGAACTCGCCTCCTCAGAACCACCAAAAAAAGCTGCAATGTCGAGTTGAAGAGCTTTTTTGAAGAGAAACACCAGCGAAAGTGGTCAATAGTGAATTTCTACTATGAAAAACTCCATGTAAAAGTAGATTTCCTAATTTGGAATCTTAAATCAACAAAAAAAAGGCCAAAAGAACCTCAATAATCGCGAAAATCGCATTTTTTAGTCCAGAGCGCCATAAAAGCAAATTGAGGCCTCAATCAACGCCCACGAACGACTCGAAATTCGTGAAAAACACGCAAGCCTGGACAAAAGCCATGGAAACTCCTCAAAAACGCAATTCCAAACACCAACCGTTCCCAACGTGCTCTTTTGACACTGATTTTGTTCTCCAAAACATGCCAGAACTGGAAAACTTTTCAGTTAACTGCGGAAATATCCTGGAAGACCTAGAAGACCAAGGCAGATCTTTATGCGCTGAAATAAGCGAGCGACTGGTCATTCTAAGCGCTTCCTTGAAGACTCTCAAATCCTCCATAAGCAGAGAACGGGAGCTGTGGCGGGAGGAAGTGAAGCAAACCATTGAGCTGGAACAGAGGCTGTCAGCCTCCCAATTGAAGAGCAGTGGAGACTGTCATCACCTGGAAAAACTAACTGAGGCGTTCCTGAAGAGCCAGACGAAGATTCAGAAGGAATTGAGCGGCAGCGTGTACAAACAGCAGCTGCTAGAGGCGGAAAACTTGTGCAACTTGGAGATGCTGAAGATCAGTCACAGTTTGGAGAGTTTGGCGCCTTTGCAAGCCATTGTGAGCGATTGGGGCTCGGAGAGCGAAGAAACCAGAAGCCAGCTGTAGTTATTTACACGAATTACACCAGTACGCAAACAATAGCGTTTCTTTGCAAAAGTGCGCGTTGGCTGTTGCCCCATCAATTGTTATCGCAACGATACCACGGAAAAATATTTTGGAAATTACACAAAACGCCACATCATAGGGAGTTGTTGACTGGAAGACAACACCCGATAAGTAGCGGATGTCGCAACATTTACAGCCAGTAATCAGCGGTAATTTGACGACGATAAGCGCGTCTGATAGAGCTCTCTAAAAATCATCAAGGCGTGAATAGTGATTTACAGATTTAATTTCCGATTGTGACCCAAGCAGGTCAGTTTCCCAAAGAAGCCAATAATGGCCCTTAACAGTGCAGGAAAAATAGCTGAAAAATGCGGCAAATGCTTGGCAAGAAGGCAGTTCAGTCACTTTGCGTATAGTCCAGACGAAAACGTAAGCATTGCAGGTAAAAGCAGGATTAACCAACTAGTCCAAGCATACAAGTAGTCGCGGTTTTTTTCAAGGTGAAAAGGCCAAGATGAACATGTTCCAAGCCATCAACAATGCTTTAGATTCGGCGCTGCGGACCGACTCTAAGGCCATAGTATTTGGCGAAGACGTGGGGTTTGGAGGAGTCTTCAGATGCACTTTGGACCTGCAGAAGAAGTACGGCAAAGAGCGTGTTTTCAACACCCCGCTATGCGAGCAGGGCATTGTGGGCTTTGGAATCGGGGCGGCAGCCGCAGGCCTCACTTCCATAGCCGAAATCCAGTTCGCCGACTACATTTTTCCTGCTTTCGATCAGGTATTTGAACAAACGTTAAACGGCCTCGATTAATCCACCGTAATAGCTAGTTAATGAGGCTGCCAAGTACCGGTATCGGAGTGGAAATATGTTCGACTGTGGCGGGCTGACAGTGCGAGCGCCTTGCGGGGCTGTAGGCCATGGGGCGTTGTACCACTCTCAAAGCCCCGAGGCATATTTCGCTCACACGCCCGGACTTAAGGTGAGAAAACTCCACTTTAGAGTGTCCCATTTTCCACACTTTTATAGGGGGTATGTAACACTTTTATACGGAACTTCTAATTCATTGTGTATATTTTCCTGACTGTATTTCAATTTAATTTAAATGAAATACCTGGGTTCCAGTCAATTTTATTGTTTATTAATTTATCACATTACAAATACGTTTCGGCGTCTTTCTCCACCATCATCAGTTTGCATGCATGGCTGTTTCTACCTTCAACTTTGGCAAGCAATATGCCAGTTTGCATATCAAAGGATATGCATATCATACCAAGCATATTGCTTGCCAAAGTTGAAGGTAGAAGCAGCCATGCATGCACACTGATGATGGTGGAGAAAGACGCCGAAACGTATTTGTAATGTGATAAAGTAATAAACAATAAAATTGAAAAGATGGCATTTTGAATAATATTTTCGATAATATAACACACCGTGGATGATCCTGGTTTTCTAGGAGATTTATTTAAACCACATTTTGGAAAGTTCGTTATAATATCAGTTATAATTGAGTGGAAGAAACGAAGAAATTGCACGAAATGTATATTTAATTCGCTATCCGGGAAGACGGAAACCATTTAAGGACATATTCCGCTGAAGAGTCAGACGTAATTTAAAAACATATAATAGGAACACATGGACCTATAAAGTGGCTACCGCGATCACCGGATCTAAACGCAGATTTTTTTTGGGGGAATGTTGGAAAATACCATTCATCAAGAAGTCATTTTTACCCGAGGACAACTTGATCAAAAAATTCATCAGACCTTAAAATCCGTTCGAAAAAGATGTCAAGAATGCATTAAAAACAACGGGGTTTTCGAACTTTTGCGATCTTATCTGTTATTTTAATTCTTAAACTGAACCTTTTATTTCGTTTATCTTTTTATCGAAAATTCTTTAATGAACTGCTACAGCACAATTTGGGGATATAACCAGACCAACGAAAATGGTGGTGAGCTGGAATGCTGGATGGAACACACGAACATGCACCTCGTTCACGTCCCCAAGCTACCTCCGTCTTTCAATAGCGGCCGCTGAAAAAGAGGTTATAACCCGGATAGCATTTTTGTTTCTGACAGACTTATTCCCCTATCAACAAGACATGTAGAACATCCACTCCCAAAAACACAACATCGCCCCATTATGTGTGTAACCTCCGCAGCAGTGAGACCTGAAAGTGTTCCCTTCAAAAGGCGATTCCATTTCAAAAAGGCAAGGTGGAATGAACTTGCGGCTGATCTGGACCATGAGATCACCTCTCTGGAAACAAGGCCCGAAAACTATGATGCTTTCATCGACATCGTCAAGAGACTATCAAGAAAACACATCCCAGGGGGGTGTAGAATCGAATACATACCAGGTCTGACTCCAGAGTCCGCAGACCTGATGACGAGGTACCGAACTCCATACGAGGACGACCCCTTCTCTGAGGATATCATAAATACGGGCGAAAAGCTAATGCAGGCAATCTCTAGAGCAAACTCCGATAAATGGCGAACGTTGATGGAAGACCTGGATATGAGGCAGAACAGCCGACGTGCCTGGAAACTTATCAAAAATCTTAACAATGACCCCACTAGCTCTTCCCCGAACCTGACATCACAGTCACCCCAGACCAGAGCGCACACCAACTGCTACTGAACGGAAAGACCCAAAGAAGGGCCCCCCAAATTCAAATCGGTCTAGCTGAGTCATTCACAAACAGTGAATTAAAAACGCAATTTACAGCTTAAAAACAACAAGGCTGGAGGACTAGATGATCTGAGAACAGAACAAATAAAACATTTTGGAACTGCAACCATTGCATGGATCACCAACATAATGAACTGCTGTGTGAGGAAGTTGCAAATCCCAAAAATATGGACGAAAGCTCGAGTGGTCGCGCTGTTGCAACCGGGAATGGACCCTGCAGAGCTTAAAAGCTTTCGGCCTGTATCACTTCTGTGTCATCTCTTTAAGGTTTTCGAGAGATTGATATTAGATCGCATATCAAGTAAGGTAGACGAAAGCATAATATCAGAACATGCAGGGTCTAGACCGGGAAGGTCTTGCAGCGCCCAGGTCCTAAACACAACACAACATATAGAAAATGGCTTCTAGCGCAAACAAATCACCGGTGAAAGCTTTATAGGCCTGAGAGCCGCATGTGACAGCGTAAACCACCAAAAAGCAGTGGAAAAATTGTATCATGTCACCAAAGACTTACGCCTGGCTAGTCTGGTGAAAACTCTATTGCAGAAGAAGCGTTTCTATGTTACGCTGCAGGGAAGGAAGAGTCGATGGAGAGACCAGAGGAACGGCATACCACAGGGAAGTGTACTGGCTCCTATGCTCTTCAACGCATACACGAATGACCAACCAACCGACCAACAGACACGTCGCTTCATCTATGCAGATGACACAGCCATCGCCCCACAGGGGAAAAGTTTCCGGGAGGTCGAGAATAAACTAACTCCATCCTTGGAAAGCATGACAGAGTAGTACGACATAAATCAGTTGCAGCCAAACCCCAGCAAAACCCAGGTATGTGCATTTCACCTGAGGAATAAAGATGCTCGCAGGAAACTGCGAATCACATGTAGGGAACAAGAACTTGAAGCATGTGACACTTCAAAGTACCTAGGCGTGACACTGGACCGCACACTATCTTTCCAAAAGCACTGCCAAAATACAAAGGCCCAGGGTCTGTGCTTGGAACAATATCATCCGGAAGCTCACTGGCACAGCATGGGGAGCACAGCCTGACGTAATATGAACGTCAGATCTTGCTCTCTGTTTCTCCGCGGCACCAGTGTGGAATAACTCGGTTCACGCAAGGCATGCTGTCGAGAAACTGTACCTTCTATCTGGAATTGCCCCAGCACGTGTCAGACGGAATGTTGGTATCCGAAACAGAGTTGCAGAAGCAGGTCGGAGATGGACGGCATCCTGTACACGCCCAACAGCCAGAAAGGCGACGACTGAAATCAAGGAAAAGCTTTCTACAATACAATCGCATAGAACTGTGGACCGAACCCAGGGAAGAGCTGCCACTGGGGAAACTTCTACCATACGCCACATGGAAAACACTGAACAGACTAAGGACAGGAGTGACGCGCTGCAGATCAAATAGGATAAGATGGGGAATGCCTGTGGGCGACGAGCTGTGCGACTGCGGGGAGTATCAGAACGACAGTCACCTTCTCAGATGCCCCAATATGGGAGAGGCATGTACGATGGAGGACCTGATCGTGCCAACTATTGGAGCGGAAGGGTCTGAGCGTAAACATTGGTGTATCGGACTCGGAAGTATTAACGTTAAAAAGTTTTAGTGTTGTTGACGAGTAACATATACGAGCTTTAAGCAACATTAAGACCTAAGGGAATAAAAGAGCGAAGATTCTTTCTTACATACAAAAATAGTCGCTGTACAGTACAACCGGTGGGAAAAATACAAAATACTATAGGAAGTGTACCTGCAACTATAGCAAAGGACTTAAAATTACGTCGTACTCTTCTTGTTGAAGCAGAAGTTAGATTTGAAACTCTTAAAAAACACGGGAAAGTTCGACGGTAGCAGAGGAATCCATACTACGGCCCACAAGCCCGGAAAAGCAATATGTTACTATTGAATCCGGCCGTGAAAGCCTACATTCCTTGATATAGAGAAAAGGATTTCTTCAAAAAACAGGGTTGATAAGTGATCCCTAGTTGGATATCTTCACGCAAAAATGTAGCAGGAAATTTGTACACTTTCGAAATACAAAAAAAGATCAAGGCAATTATTCGTGGAAGATAAGGGTAGTTTCTTCGAAAAATGTACATAGCTCCAAAACCAACCCCTAAACTGCATCCCCATTTCACCACTTCCAGTGTTTTTGCGTTTAAAATTTTCTTTTTCTTAAAGTTGGAACCTCAGCAACACTTTCCACCTGGCCCTTGCCCGTCATTTTTTTGGAAAAAAAATATTTGCAATAGCCAATATGCCAATTGGCAAGCAATATGCCAAAGTTGAAGGTAGCAACAGCCATGCATGCAAACTGATGATGGTGGAGAAAGACACCGAAACGTATTTGTAATGTGATAAAATAATAAACAATAAAATTGTCTGGAACCCAGAAACTTCTAATGTGAACTAAAAAAGGTTCAAAATGCACCAAAAATTTGTAAGGGAAATGTTTAGCTTGTATTTGACAATATGAGTTTAAGGACAAATTAAGAAATAACGGAAAATTTATATTTTAGGTTTTTCATTGATGAATTCGGTATATTTTACATCGTTAAATTCGCTATTAAAAGAGCCACCTAATACGTTATGTACTTTTTTTCGGTCCATATGAAAAACGAAAGTCGATGATGGTTTCTAAGAAACGAAACGTTGATGTAAACTTTCAACACTATCTTGTAGATCTCGAAAAGGTGCCATGAGAAAGTACTTTTTGTTTTTTAATATGATTTGAAATAACTTAAAAAATGAAAAAGTGCGAAACTCCGAAAAAGCACTTTTTTCTAAATACCTCAAAAATTAAGAGAAATACTTTTTTTTCGAAAACGCCCTGTATATGGCAAATATATATGTATATGTTTCGCAGATCCCATGCAATGCATTCTTATCTTAGACACCCTGTATATAGGCTAGTGCAAATAGTTTTTCCAAAAAAAATTACAGGCAAGGGCCAGGTGAAAAGTGTTGCTGAGGTTCCAACTTTAAGAAAAAGACAATTTTAAACGCAAAAACACTGGAAGTGGTGAAATGGGGATGCAGTTTAGGGGTTGGTTTTGGAGCTATGTACATTTTTCGAAGAAACTACCCTTATCTTCCCCGAATAATTGCCTTGATCTTCTTTTGTATTTCGAAGGTGTACAAATTTCCTGCTACATTTTCGTGTGAAGATACCCAACTAGCGATCACTTGATCAACCCTGTATTTTGAAGCAATCCTTTCCTCTATGTCAAGGAATGTAGGCTTTCACGGCCGGACTCAATAGTAAAATATTGCTTTTCCGGGCTTGTGGGTCGTAGTATGGATTCCTCTGCTACCGTCGAACTTTCCCGTGTTTTTTAAGAGTTTCAAATCTAACTTCTGCTTCAACAAGAAGAGTACGACGTAATTTTAAGTCCTTTGCTATAGTTGCAGGTACACTTCCTATAGTATTTTGTAATTTTCCCACCGGTTGTACTGTACAGCGACTATTTTTGTATGTAAGAAAGAATCTTCGCTCTTTTATTCCTTTAGGTCTTAATGTTGCTTAAAGCTCGTATATGTTACTCGTCAACAACACTAAAACTTTTTGACGTTAATACTTCCGAGTCCGAGTCCGATACACCAATGCTTACGCTCAGACCCTTCCGCTCCAATAGTTGGCACGATCAGGTCCTCCATCGTACATGCCTCTCCCATATTGGGGCATCTGGGAAGATGACTGTCGTTCTGATACTCCCCGCACTCGCACAGCTCGTCGCCCACAGGCATTCTCCATCTTATCCTATTTGATCTGCAACGCGTCACTCCTGTCCTTATTCTGTTCAGTGTTTTCCAGGTGGCGTATGGTAGAAGTTTCCCCAGTGGCAGCTCTTCCCTGGGTTCGGTCCACAGTTCTATGCGATTGTATTGTAGAAAGCTTTTCCTTGATTTCAGTCGTCGCCTTTCTGGCTGTTGGGCGTGTACAGGATGCCGTCCATCTCCGACCTGCTTCTGCAACTCTGTTTCGGATACCAACATTCCGTCTGACACGTGCTGGGGCAATTCCAGATAGAAGGTACAGTTTCTCGACAGCATGCCTTGCGTGAACCCAGTTATTCCACACTGGTGCCGCGTACTCGGCAGCGGAGAAACAGAGAGCAAGAGCCGACGTTCGTAGTACGTCAGGCTGTGCTCCCCATGCTCTGCCAGTGAGCTTCCGGATGATATTGTTCCTAGCACAGACCCTGGGCCTTTGTATTTTGGCAGTGCTTTTGGAAAGATAGTGTGCGGTCCAGTGTCACGCCTAGGTATTTTGGAGTGTCGCATGCTTCAAGTTCTTGTTCCCTCCATGTGATTTGTAGTTTCTTGTGAGCATCTTTATTTCTCAGGTGAAATGCACATATCTGGGTTTTGCTGGTGTTGGTAGTAATACCTGTGTCATGCTTTCCAAGGCTGTAGTTAGTTTATTCTCGACCCCCTCGAAACTTTTCCCCTATGCGGCGATGGCTGTGTCATCTGCATAGATGAAGCGACGTGTCTGTTGGTCGGTTGGTTGGTCATTCGTGTATGCGTTGAAGAGCATAGGAGCCAGTACACTTCCCTGTGGTATGCCGTTCCTCTGGTCTCTCCATCGACTCTTCCTTCCCTGCAGCGTAACATAGAAACGCCTCTTCTGCAATAGAGTTTTCACCAGACTAGCCAGGCGAAAGTCTTTGGTGACATGATACAATTTTTCCACTGCTTTTTGGTGGTTTACGGTGTCATATGCCGCTCTCAGGTCTATAAAGCTTACACCGGTGATTTGCTTGCACTCGAAGCCATCTTCTATATGTTGTGTTAGGTTTAGGACCTGGGCGCAGCAAGACCTTCCCGGTCTAGACCCTGCATGTTCTGGTATTATGCTTTCGTCTACCTTACTTGATATGCGATTTAATATCAATCTCTCGAAAACCTTGAAGAGATGACACAGAAGTGATACAGGCCGAAACCTTTTAAGCCCTGTAGGGTCCATTCCCGGTTGCAACAGCGCGACCACTCGAGCTTTCCTCCATATTTTTGGGATTTGCAACTTCCTCACACAGCAGTTCATTATGTTGGTGATCCATGCAATGGTTGCAGTTCCAAAATGTTTTATTTGTTCTGTTCTCAGATCATCTAGTCCTCCAGCCTTGTTGTTCTTTAAGCTGTAAATTGCGTTTTTAATTCACTGTTTGTGAATGACTCAGCTAGACCGATTTGTATTTGAATTTTGGGGGCCCTTCTTTGGGTCTTTCCGTTCAGTAGCAGTTGGTGTGCGCTCTGGTCTGGGGTGACTACTGTCAGGTTCGGAATAGCGCTTGTGGGGTCGTTGCTAAGATTTTTGATAAGTTTCCAGGCAAGTCGGCTGCTCTGCCTCATATCCAGGTCTTCCATCAACGTTCGCCATTTATCGGAGTTTGCTCTAGAGATTGCCTGCATCAGCTCTTCGCCCGTACTTATGGTATCCTCAGAGAAGGGGTCGTCCTCGTATGGAGTTCGGTACCTTGTCATCAGGTCTACGGACTCTGGAGTCAGACCTGGTATGTATTCGGTTCTACACCCCCTTGGGATGTGTTTTCTTGATAGTCTCTTGACTTCTCTCTGAGTTTTCGGGCCTTGCTTCCAGGGAGGTGATTTCATGGTCCAGATCAGCCGCAAGTTCACTCCACCTTGCCTTTTTGAAATTGAATCGCCTTTTGAGAGGAACACTTTCAGGTCTCACTGCTGCGGAGGTTACACACGTAATGGGGCGATGTTGTGTTTTTGGGAGTGGATGTTCTACATGTCTTGTTAATAGGGGAATAAGTCTGTCAGAAACAGAAATGCTATCCGGATTATAGCCTCTTTTCCAGCGGCCGCTATTGAAAGACGGAGGTAGCTTGGGGTCGTGTTCGAGGTGCATGTTCGTGTGTTCTATCCAACTTTCCAGCTCAGCACCATTTTCGTTGGTCTGGCTGTAACCCCAAATTGTGCTGTGGCAGTTAAAATCGCCCAGCACAATCCTCCCGTCTTGTGATTGGAAATTAGAAGCCTCTTGGAATTCGAAGGCTGCATTGGGCGGTTTGTATATTGACAATTTTGCTGCGTTTCTCTTATATTTCGCGAAATTTCGTTCATTTTTTGCAATCTCTACTGTTAATTGCTAGGAACATCAAAGTCACTTTCAGGTAAAAATCTAAAATCAATAAAAGATCCAGATTAAGGATTAAAATAACTGAAATGATCGCAAAAGTTCGAAAACCCCGTTGTTTTTAATGCATTCCCCCCAAAAAAATCTACAGCTGTTAGATCCGGTGATAGCGGTGGCCACCTTATAGGTGCATGTGTTCCTATTGTATGTTTTTAAATTACGTTCCAGTCAGCGGAATATGCCCTTAAATGGTCTCCGTCTTCCAGGATAGCGAACTAAATAAACATTTGGTGCTATTTCTTCGTTTCTTCCACTCAATATAAACTGATTTCATATCGAACTTTCCAAAATGTGATTTAAATAAATCTCCTAGAACACCAGTATCATCCATGATGTGTTATATGCACTAACAATTCCGGAGATACCCTATAAAAAAGTCGAAAATGAAAATTCAACAATAAACCTTAGGTGATAGTCCCCAGAGGCCCAATCAAAGCCAAGGGACTGCTGTTGAGTTGCATTCGCGACCCAGATCCCTGCCTAATCTTCGAGCCCAAAGTCCTCTACCGGGCTGCAGTGGAAGAGGTGCCGCTCAATGACTATCAGCTGCCACTTGGCAAGGCCGATGTGCTGATTAAGGGTAAAAAGGCCGCTTTCCAATAAGTAGCTCAATGGTTGGCCTAATTTGAGCATTACTAGGGTCCGACTTGACGCTGATTGGCTGGGGGACGCAAGTGCACGTGCTTAAAGAAGTGGCCGCTTTGCTGAAGCACGAATATCAAGTGTCGGCTGAAATGATCGACTTGGTTTCCATCCTGCCCTGGGACGTTGAAACTGTATGCCAGGTAAGTCGCAATTGCAAATACTGCAGTAAACTAAACGGGTTTAGTGCAGTCTGCAGGCAAAACTGGACGAGTCCTGGTCGCGCACGAAGCCCCGTTGACTGCAGGATTTGGAGCGGAAATAGCAGCAACCATACAGGTGAACACTGAAATACACTGAAACTGGCTGGAAACTAATACGGATTCAATTTACACCAGGAAAACTGCTTTCTCAGCCTGCTGGCGCCGGTTTCTCGAGTAACGGGGGCGGACACCCCATTTCCCCACGTGTTTGAGCCGCTGTACCTGCCAACGAAATGGCGGTGCCTCGACGCCGCCCTGCAACTGATCAACTATTAAATCGCGAACTCCATAACGAGGCAACATGTTTAATGCATGTAACTTACTATAATATACACATTTTTTATTTAAAATATATACTTATATGCGCTCTATTCTAACTAAGTTAATAAAAATACATAAATTCCATCTGGGGGTTCGCCGTACACATCCCACAAGTCTCCGTTCTCCTAAGAGTGTGCACGTTTCAAAATTCTAGATTGCTTCGCAAAACTAACCGAAAATCTAGCTAGGAACTTCACTTCAGGACACAACACAAATCAAGTAACTAAACACACTGTCTTTTTGATCATCTAGGAAGCTAAAATTTCAAAACGAACAACTCACCCCAACTACGAATGGGGTCAATCGGAATAATCCATGGTTTTAATGTACTCAACAGCTGAACAGAACTGCGTCCACCAGTACTCATCTTCGCCCCGAATCTGCCCGGCGTTGAAACTGTTGACGAACTGAACCGTTGATAGAAGAGCAACGGGATTCACCTGGAAAACCATTGGTTAATTGGTACTACTGCCTTCACACTCATGCCATTACCTTAATTATCACATAAACCAGGACTGGGGTGAAATCATCGGCTGCTGCGCAAGATCCCGACAGTCCTAGGAGATCTACCAAGCACTTGGCGCAGCGCGACACGCAACGCAACTTGTCGCGAGGAGTTCGGGCTGCGTCCAAGGCGCGAAGCGCCTCCTGCGCCGGCAACCAGGGGCTTTCGCGTAAATAGGCCGAAGGAATCAGCAGATCTTTGTGTTCCGGTCGCAAGCTTTTGGACAGCGTCCCAATGTGCTCGTGTAAAACCCTGAAAAAAACCCCCTTGTACTCCAAATAAGGATTTTCAAGCCTAATCCCACCTGTCTCTATCTCGATCCCCATCCCCATTCGGGTAGATGGCGTTGAAGTACACGCGACTCATTATGCACCTTTCCAGAGTGACTTTGACCAGAAAGTCCCTCTTGTGCAGCACATCTGAAAAAACCTGGTTTAAATCGCCGGAAATTTCAGTTGAATTCAGTACCTTGCCAGTGCTTGTTCTCGTTCATGATCTCAAACAGCCGCAGATAGAAATTCTGCAAAAAGTCGCACTTTTCATCGGCAAGACTCAGGCGGCGGAACTCATCGCAAAAGGCCATCACCAGCGGCTCCTGTTCGCTCAGAAACTCGCGAACGCACACCGAGGCAAAGTAGACCTCGCATTGGATGCGATCGTGTTTGATTTGATCTTGCAGACTACAATTTCATTCGCACTCATAATAACTTACATTTGAGTACTTAGAATACGTACGTATTGAGATACATTTCCGTGAAGAGCAGCTCCTGTTTGCTGCTGACCAGATAGCGCAGGTACGTAGCGCGCAGCCTCAAATCGGCGCGTAGCGACTGGATGAGCTTGAGACAGTGGCGTTCGTCGAGCAGCTGCACGCATCGCAAAGCCTCAGCTATGCGAGCGGCTGAGCTCCATTCGCGCAGCTTTCGCGCCTTGCCCATTTCCAGCCTGAGAATCGTTTCGAGCTTGATTTTCATACTGCAGGGATTCTGCTGCAATGCCACTAGGTCAAACAACAAAAATTCCGGCAGGACTACAATAAAACCTTGATAAAATACGGAATTTCCGACGTGTTCCCCAGCACCAGGCGCAGCTTTTTCTTGACATCGGTGAATGAGTTCGTTTCCTGGTTGAGATTATCGCTCTTGTGCACTTTGCTCGATTTTTTCGAGTGGCCGTTCTCCTTCACCGGGCTGCTTTCCGCTGAAGGTTTGCGGTACTTGGCCAAAATATCATCTGAGGTATCTGGAAATAAATTCACTGGTCTTGTATTTATAGACTAATGAAACAAATATTTAAGGCATTTATTAAGGCAGAATATTTCTTTGAAAAATTAAGCTGATTTTTGTATTATTGATCTAAAAACAGTTTAAAATAATCTAAAGTTGCATATTTAAAATGGGCGATAACGGGGCTAGAGAAAGAAGTCAATGAATATTCAGCCACTTAAAACATTAAAGCGGAAGAAGTATAATAAAGAGGCTGCGTTCTAACGCGAATTTCTTCGGCGTACCCATAGAGAGGCAATAAAGAGGCTAGGTGGAAAAAAAATTTAAACAAAATTTGTGCAAAAAACTGCAAAATAATTCAGTGCCAATGCAGCGGCGTATTCCATAAATGAGGCTGTAAACGGATAATAAAAGGACTGATAAAAAGGCTACTATACATTTACATGCGACTGAAACAAATACTTAAGGCATTTGTATTATTTTTTTTATAATTTGCAGCAAACGTACTTTAGATTTGATTTATTTATTATCGGACGCAAACCAGTTCAAAAGAATCTAAAGTTGCATATTTAAAATGGACGATAACGGGGCTAGACTAAGAAGAAATCACGTAACATTTGGTCACTTTAAACATTGAGCCGGAAGAAGTATAATAGAGGGGCTGCGTTCCAATGCTAATTTCTTAGCCGTGTTTGCACTTTCTAGTTTTTCAGTCATAAAAAAATGATCTAAATCGTTTACCTGTAGAGAGGCAATAAAGGGGCTAAGTAGAAAAGATTTTAAAGCAAAAAATAATCCATAAATGAGGCTGTAAACGTGTAATAAAAGGACTGCAAATATTTAAGGCATTTGTATTATTTGGTTTTATGGTTTGAAGCAAACGTACTTTAAACAGTCAATAATAGAATTTAATGTTGCATATTTAAAATGAACGATAACGGGGCTAGACAAAGAAGAAATGTTTAGCCGCTTTAAACATTGAGGCGGAAGAAGTATAATAAAGGGGCTGCGTTTTAACGCAAATTTTTTGGCGCTCTGGATTTTAAGTCACCAAAAATTGATCTACATCGCTTAACCGTAGAGAGGCAATAAAGGGGCTAAGATTTTTAGACGAAATTTGAGTAAAAATACTCAGGCTGTAAACGCATAATAAAAAGGCTGATAAACAGTACATTTGCTTGCTACTGCGACGAATATCTGATGCATTTGTATTACTTGCTTTTATAGTTTAAAGCAAACGTACTCTAGATGTTTAGCCAATAAAAAGGCAAGTATTCAGAATATTCTTACGAAAATTCGGGTGATTTTTTATTATCGAACCCAAAACAGTTCAAATGTAAATAAGGTTGCATTTTTTGAGAAGTAGAGGGTCGATAACGGGGCTAGACAACGAAGAAATCAAGTAATAATCAGCCATTTAAATAAAGAGGCTGCATAGAAGGGACATATGTATTGAGTTCAAGGCTAATTTTTACGTTGTATATTTTGAACAATTAATGGAAGATCGGTGTTTTTCTTGCTCTTTTGGTTGTTTTATTCGGTTTGAAAGTCTGAGCAATAAAGAGGCACTATCTTCATTTTCTGGATATACTGTCAATACAAATGAAAAATCAGTAGATATTTCAAGAAACGACTAGGAACTGATGCCTAGGGTCCATTTAAACTTTTCACGTCGAATTGCTCTTTATTAGGATGTTGACCGACTATACGAAATTTCGTTCAAATATGAGGATTACAATTTTTTTTCTTGAATTTAATAAATTAAAAGGTTGTCTGGGTTGGATATTGATACTTTGGTGCAAAAGCAAAAAAAGCAAGAAAAAGAAGCCCTTTTTGTTATTATCAACTCGTTTCTTGCATCTGGTTAAGAAGTTTTTTCTATTCTTCTCCTCCTCCTCCTCAAATCATTATTAATCAATATTAACTCCAAAATCACTAAAAACAGAAGTAGTAAAATAAATTTCTACCTGAGGCACTGTTGTTCAGCCTAATTGGGGAATCTCCAATGGCTTGTTTCACCAAGAAATCCTCATCCCCATTCCGCAGGTCCTCTTGGTTCCTAAACGAGCGCTTCTTGTAGCCGAACCCTTTTCTCAGTCGTCCGAAAAACCCGCCCCGCTTTGACCTGCTGAAAATGCCAAAATTATTCACTTTTTTCCAAGCTTTGGCAATCACCTGGCAATTGCCCACCTTGAATCATCATCCAGCCCCTTGTTGACGCTCATATCAAAGCTGATGCTCTTCGGAATGGCGCCAGTGGAAGCGGAGGGTTTCAAGCTGCGGTTCAACACCATGGTCGTTTTCCGAACCGCTGGGTTAACCGCGCTGGCAGTCAAGTGGCTGTTTACGCTTAAAACCGACAGCTCGCTGGTGCTTTCCGAAGGAGTCAACGTGACGTTCAAGCTACTTCCGGAGCTGGTCAACCAGGGCTTCGGCTCCCACTGCTCCGAGTTGTCGTTGGTTGAGGAAACTTTGTTGTTCTCAAAGCTGTTGCTTGAACTGCCGCTTGAGCTGAAATCATACCGCTTTAGGCCTGCAAAGTAGCCTGTACTTTCGTCGCACAAACAATTCGTTTAACCGAACAGTGCCGGTCGAGACTGATCCCTCACTTCCTAAATGTTTCTCCTGGCAGGAGAGAAATTTTAAGGGAAAAAGGGGAGTTACCCATCTCTATCATGAACTATTTATGATGAATTCAACTGAACGAACGGCACTGAACTTTATAGTGTGCTAGACAAAAAGAGCAGGCACACTTTTAATGAATGAGAAACCCATCATTCCTGCAAAGCAAGGAAAACCGGATTACCTTGAGTTGAGGCTGCAATTGCTCAGAAGAATTTCTGTGGGGCTATCGCCGTATTTCTTCATGATGGAGTTTTTGATCGACGGCTCCCCCTCAAAGTCCTTGCCGTTGAAGCCGCTTGGCCCGGGCATCTGATTGTTGTCGGCCGCTTTCTGATTTCCCTTCATTAAATCAAAAATAACCCAAAACCTCGACGAAAAACTCCGGAAAGTACCTGTTTATGGACGGCTCCGCCTACGGAATTTGTCGTGACGCTGCTGAACGAAACAGTGGTCTGAGTGCTCTGCGCTACTCCGTGCTGGGCAATCGGCTTGAAGATATTGTTGGCATTGCGGTCGACTTCCGTGTTGATTTTCCCGTTCAAACGGCCGTCGCGTTTCTTGAACTCCTGGAATGATGCACTGCTCACGTAGTTCTGGTTGATGGCTACAAAGCTGGAGTCGCGCAGCGACTTCTGTCCTGCCGCGCTGGATTGCGATACCAACACGTTGTTGCCCCCCGGCACAAAGCTGCAGCTGTTTACACTGAAACAATTGCCAGGTTTGTATGCAAAAAACACAGGAATTGGTAAAAAGACTTACCTAACAGTAACGAAGTTTGGACAAGCAGTTGAGGCGTTCATGAGTATCCCGCCGTAAGAGCCGGAGCAGGAGCTCAGGCGCCGCGCGCTCGCGACTTCATCTGTTTCTGAGCGAGTATCATCTGAGCGGGCCACACTGTTGGTATCGTCCGACTGAGCCACACTAGCCGCGTCATCATTATCCACTTCAATGAGCCGCTCGGTATCAGAAGCCATCACATCAGTTGACCAGGCGCTTTCGCTTTGCGTCTCCGATATGTCCACCTCTTGAATGGCCTGATCCACTAAGTGCAAATGCTGCTGTCGTTCTAGCCTGGATTCACTTTCCCCAATGGTTTCGTTGTCCGAAGCCAGTACGTCCGTGCTCCAGGTCTCGGAAATAATCGAAACAGTCTCATCACCTTCGAGCAGCCGTTTGATTTCGAACTTGCAGAATTTGTCGTCGATTTCTGAGCGGCGCTGCCGCGATATGTTGGGCGGCTGTTGTTGCTGCTGCTGGGGCTGTGCCCCTGCATCCACATGGTCTTCCGCGCGCTGATTGTCTGTGTGTGGACGGTCGTCGTTTTCGTTCACCTGCCAAGCACAAACAGTCGTTTTTCTGATATTTTCAGTCAGTCAACCACAACTCACCTGGCTGCTTGGTGTGTCTCTTCCGCTGATATTGGGAGTGCCTCTGCCGGAAACATTGGCAGACACCATATCGGACAGATTGTCGTTCTGATCCTCATTCTCTAGCTCCAGGCTACTGGCCACCGAATGATTACTGGCTGCCTCCGAAATGGCCTCCAGGTTATCTGAGGTGTTGCCTAGACAATCCTCAGTTGCAGCTAACTCAACAACAATCCAGAAAACCCACCTATGGACCCTTCATCGGCATATCCAGAGTAGCCGTCCTTCAGGTCGTTGCCATTGGACGTTCCGTTGGTATCCAATATGTTTTCCTTGCCGAGTTCCATATCGGGAACGGCCACAAATACGCCACTGTCGCTCTTCAAAGGCACGCTCAGATCGATCACTTTGTCTTCCGGCAAAAGCCCCACTGGCTCAGTGATCACTCCATCGATCGGGAAAACGATTACAAAGTTTTTTGCTGATTTCTCCCCACTGTCTGGGGAGCGCCGATTGGTTGATTGACCAGCCTTTTGCGTGCCTGCAAGTACGTTTATTATGGTGTGATATAATGTTAACATAATGCTGTGCATTATTGTTTAATATAGTCATTCTTGTCGCACTGCAGAATTTTACCAGATTTTACTATCGGACTTCGTTTGCGCCTTGATATTTTTGGCTTACTTTGCTTGCCTCGTTCTCTCGTTTTATTACTTTTTTGCAATCTTGTTTCGACATCTCTTAGCTCATTCTCCCAGGTTACTTTGAATTTGGGTCAAGGTGGCTGATTAAAGGACTTTTGCAGCGAATAAAACCAAATAAATATAATAAAAATTCAAAGAAGAAAACAAACAACTGTTTCCTTTCCATTTTGCCTTCTTCACTTCATGTGTTTCTCGCATTAGTACAGTTCCTTTTCCAAATTTATTTCTATTAATTTTGCGACTAAATTGCTTGTTTTTGTCAGTTTTTCTGTTCCTTATTCTAGATGAATTCTTGCTTCAGGACATTTTTCCCATTTATGTTATTTGTCGCAACAAATCTGCCCTTTAAATGTGAAAAACATATGGACACAAGCAGCAGATAAATAGGCAAGAAAGGAAAACCGTGAAGTTCAGCAAAGGAACTAACAAGCGTTAAAAGTATACAAAGTTAAAGAAAGTGAAAAAAATACGAATACAGACGACTAGAACAAGCTGTAATAAATTTTCAGCGCTTTTTCTACTAAGGGTTTTATATGAGAAGTGTGAACTTCAAGTTGCTAGCTGTTTCGGGTTGAGAGTTGCAAGTTTCCAAAGAAATTTAGTGGAAGTGCTGATTTTTAACAAGGCTGCAAAAATCAGATTTTTTTCCCATTTTAATAAATGTTTCATATTATTGGCCCTCAAGTGTTTTCTATAAAGTATGTGAATTTCAAGTTGATACCGAATCCGTATTGAAAATTGCAAATTTTTAAGTGAGAGGGGAGTGGGTAAGGTTCTCGAAAATAGCACTACTTTCAAGTTCAGTAAATGTTTGACCCTTTTTCGCCCTCCAGTGTCTTCTATAGGGTGTGCGAATTTAAAATCACTACTTGCACTCACTTGAAAATTGCAAATTTTCAAGTAAGACCGTGCAACTGAGAAAAAGTGTCATTTTTTTAATTATAAAAATGTTGCCAAAAATCTGAATTTTTTTCAATCTCAGTAACTGTTTCACATTTTTTCGCCCTCTAGTGTCTTCTACAGGGTGTGCAAATTTCAAGTTGCTACTTGCTCTTGATTAAAACTTGCTTTTTTTAAGTGAGACCGTGCAGTTGAGTAAAATTAATTTTTCTCATCACAAAAAGGTCGCCAAAAATAGGATTTTTTTTCAATCTCAGTAACTGTTTCACAATTTTTCGCCCTCAAGTGCCTTCTGCAGGGTGTGCAAATTTCAAGTTGCTACTTCCGTGCGATCGCGCAGTTGAGTAAAAGTGTTATTTTTCTCATCATTCAGAAGGTTGTCAAACATTGTAATTTTTTGCAATTTCAGTGAATGTTTCACACGGTTTCGCCCCCAAGTGCCTTCTGCAGGGTGTGAAAATTTCAAGTTGATACTTGCTCTTGATTAAAACTTGCCATTTTTAAGTGAGACCGTGCAGTTGAGTAAAAGTGTAAGTTTTCTCATCATAAAAAGGTCGCCAAAAATCGGAACTTTTTTCAATCTCAGTAACTGTTTCACAATTTTTCGCCCTCAAGTGTCTTCTACAGGGTGTGCAAAATTCAAGTTGCTACTTCCGTGCGATCGCGCGGTTGAGTTAAAGTGTTATTTTTCTTATCATTCAGAAGGTTGTCAAATATTGTAATTTTTTGCAATTTCAGTGAATGTTTCACACTTTTTCGCCCCCAAGTGCCTTCTACAGGATGTAAAAATTTCAAGTTGCTACATGCTCTTGATTAATTTTTTAAGTGAGTCCGTGCAGCTGAGTAAAAATGTAATTTTTCTCATAAAAAGGTCGCCAAAAATCGGAATTTTTTTCAATCTCAGTAACAGTTTCACATTTTTTCGCCCTCAAGTGTCTTCTACAGGGTGTGCAAATTTCAAGTTGCTACTTCCGTGCGATCGCGCAGTGAGTTAAAGTGTTATTTTTCTTATCATTCAGAAGGTTGTCAAACATTGTAATTTTTTGCAATTCCAGTGAATGTTTCACACTTTTTCGCCCCCAAGTGCCTTATACAAGGTGTAAACATTTTAAGTTGCTACTTGCTCTTGACTAAAACTTGCTATTTTTTACGTGAGACCGTGCAGTTGAGTAAAAGTGTAATTTTTCTCAACATAAAAAGGTTGCCAAAAATCAGAATTTTTTTCAATCTCAGTAACTGTTTCACGATTTTTCGCCCTCAAGTGCCTTCTACAGGGTGTGCAATTTTCAAGTTGCTACTTCCCTGCGATCGCGCAGTTGAGTTATAGTGTTATTTTTCTCATCATTCAGAGGGTTGTCAAACATTGGAATTTTTTGCAATTTCAGGAAATGTTTCACACTTTTTCGTCCCCAAGTGCCTTCTACAGGGTGTAAAACTTTCAAGTTGTTACTTGCTCTTCATTAAAACTTGCTATTCTTTAAGTGAGACTGTGCAATTGAGTAAGTGTAATTTTTCTCATCAAAAAGAGGTTGCCAAAAATCGGAATTTTTTTCAATCTCAGTAAATTTTTCACAATTTTTCGGCCTCAAGTGCCTTCTACAGAGTGTGCAAATTTCAAGTTGCTACTTCCGTGCGATCTCTCTTTTGAGAAAAAGTGTTATTTTTCTCATCATTCAGAAGGTTGTCAAACATTGTAATTTTTTGCAATTTCAGAAAATGTTTCACACTTTTTCGCCCCCAAGTGCCTTCTACAGGGTGCAAAAATTTCAAGTTACTACTTGCTCTTGATTAAAACTTGCTATTTTTTAAGTGAGACCCTGCAGTTGAGTAAAAGTGTAATTTTTCTCATCATAAAAAGTCGCCAAAAATCGGAATTTTTTCCAATCTCAGTAACTGTTTCACATTTTTTCGCTCTCAAGTGCCTTGTACAGCGCGTAAAAATGTCAAGTTGCTACTTGCTCTTGATTAAAACTTGCTTTTTTGAAGTAAGACCGTGCAGTTCAGTATGAGTGTAATTTTTCTCATCATAAAAAGGAGCCAAAAATCGTAATTTTTTTCAATCTCAGTAACTGTTTCACATTTTTTCGCCCTGAAGTGTCTTCTTCGGGGTGTGCAAATTTCAAGTTGCTATTGCCCCTCGATTGAAAGTTGCAGATTAAAAAAAGTCTTATTTTCTCATTCAGACGGATATCAAAAATCGGATTTTTTTGCAATTTCGGTGTTAACGCAGTGGCTTTCGCGCTGGTTTTCTCTCTAACTTGCCTTGATTTTTTCGTAATTAATTAATTCATTTTACTTGTGCATTAGAACAGAACCCACTTTAAGAAAAAAACTACAGCATTTCTGGCGTTAATTGTGTTTTTATGGCAAAAAATGGGCAAAAAACAGTGAAAGTTGATGGTTCTAATCGTGTCGCTTTAAAAAAACAGTCACGAACTGACATTTTCCTTCTGAAAAATGATCGCTTTTCGCAAACAATTCCCCAGCGAGCAGAGTGCTTCATTAATAAAAATACCATATAAAGAACTTGCTGCTCGATTCAAATCAGAAATTTTTGACAGAAAAAGTCGGCGAATTTCAGGTCAGTATTCTGCTGAAAGCCAGTTCAGACCAATTCGATTCGAAAGCAGCAATAAGTCGGAAATTTACACAGAAAGTGCTGTTTTCACATTTTGTAAGATAGAACGGAACAGTGGAAAGACTCGACAGTTTACTGAGCAGGCGAAATAAAAAAGCTCTGCATACTGCATTTTGAGCTATCGAATTTCTTACATTAGAAAATTGAGAAAAAGGGCTTCAATTGGTCAATCTTCAAATGCTGTGTTGTTAAAGTCTTGCAATGATTACCTGAGCTTCAGGCAGAAAATGCAGCATTTTTGAGAAAAAATAGGAATAACTCAACATTCTGATTTAAATTCAACATTTTTTGCCAGAGTTCGCGGGTATGTTATCGACTTACCTAAAGACCCTAAAGAGAAAAACGGCGGTTTCTTCGCCGGGCTGAACTCGCTCAAATCGCCGTTTGGTCGGGAGGTTTGAGGCGAGTTTTCCCTGGAAATAGTCAGCGAGGACAGGTGCTCTTCAATGGAAACGCTGAGAGAAGGATTTTTTTCGAAGTTGTCGTTCTGCACTCTGACCATTTGGACTTTTTGCAAAAAACACACCTGAAAACAGATACAATCCAGCTGCAATCAGCTACACAACAAAAATAAGTTACCAAGTTGTTCAACTCCTCTTCAGTGAACAGCATGATGTCGCGCACAACCTCAGGGCTGGTGTCCACTGGCGGATCACTCGAATCCATGTCGAAAAAGAGCAATTCCACAAAGTTGCTCATGCTGTTTTTGTCGACATTTTCGAAAATATCCAGGTACTTCTTGTCGATGCCCTCGAACTTGTACAGCGCCAGAATCTGCATGATTTTCCCCACCTGGATCAGATTGTGCCGCACCATTTCGCTTGTGACTGCATTGGCAATTCCGTATTGTTCCGGATCGACAATCACCGGGCAAATGAACAGGGTGAACAGCAATTCGGTGATTATTGAGTTGGCCTATCAATGTTTAGTGTTTTTTTCTTATTAATTAAACCAAGCTCCAGTTACCTGTTTAGCGCAAAAATTATTCTCAATCATCTTGTAGATATGGAATGCTATCCAGGCCAAAGCCCTTGGAAAACTGCAAACATTTTCCAGGAGCGACTGGACGAAGCTGTTAGTAAACTGCGCCAGTTTGGACGCAACATCGTTGCGATACTCGACAGCGTCTTTGTATATCTTCAGATTCTCATCCTGCCTGAATCTGCAAGGCAAAAAGTTGTCAAGGGGCAGTTTATTGGTGGGGCTGCGCTTGCCTCATTATAGTCTTATCATGGTCGATGTCCAAGAAATAATCCGAAAAGGACAACAGCTCCAAAATGGGCATCTCCAGGGCAGCGCTGAGGAAGAACTTAGCCGGCTGGTAGATTTCATGGAACAGGAAGTACAGATGCCTAAAGGAGCAGGATCTTTGCTTGATTATCCTGCAAAAGAAATCAAATTATCCCCATTCCAAGCGGGTGCACTGAACGGTACCTTCGTGGGTTGTCGCTCGTCAGTAGCTGCTTCTTGGCCAGCTCAAACAGCAAGGTTAGTAGCAGTTTGGTGTCGTCGGCAAACACACACCCGCCATAGAGACCATTGAGCAAGCTTTGCAAAATCAACGGGTGTTGGACAGCGTCATCCTTAACAGCTTCGCCTGTAATGAGCCAGTTGGCCAGCTGCTTGGGCTGGGAGCGCAGGATGTGAAGCAGATTGGAAATTTTCACGGAATTCTACAACAAAATCTCATCAATTTTTTAGGGCATTGAGTGCCAGAAAAAAATCAGACCTGGAACCCCAAAGTGTTCTTCGCCTCAACAAACTCGGAGTTGCGAACAAAGTCGAAGCGCTGACAATTCTGGCTGGAGACTCGTCGCTCAAACAGCAACAGCTTCTGCTTGTTGGTCAGCCAAGACGCCTTGATGACTGTTTGGGTTTTGCCTCGGATCAGCTCGTTCAACTCTTGAATGTCGAGCTTTTCGCTTTTAATGAAGAGCTTTTCTTGGCGCAGCTTGCAGATGAACGTGTAAATGTCCGAGTCGTCGTCCAGCGTGTCGTTCTTCATTTTGCAAACTGGAAATCGATTTGTGAGTAACTACAGTAGAACCTCTGTAATTCAAAATTATTGCAAGCGCAAATTCCGATTTTTGAGTTCTTCGGATTAACGTTTTTTTAAATGTTACTCTAATTAAAATTTCTTCATTTTTTGTGCAAATTTTATTAGCTAAATTGAAAATTAAAACACTTTTAAATGGAAACTCCTATTTCTGTATCAGATGGACAACAACTGATGTCGGTGCCTGAGCCTCAATTGTTATGACGAAAACCGTATGTCAATATCTCTATTAGGCATGGATAACACTGAGTTGAATGCCAGTTTCACAGCGCATCTGTACACATCGGCACACAAATCTTAATTGACAAGCGAGATTTAGAAACCAAGGTTTTTGTCGCCACCTATGTTCGAAGCGCGAAACCTGAAATGTTTGGAATGATAGTAATTTATCCAATAATTGTTTTCTGATGATTGCATTCACCAAGTTTTATCAGGCCGAAAACTGCAAGTTTCACAAGCAGTTATCAGTCTGATAAATATATCATAAAATCAATAAAAGAAAACGTATGTATTCGGCAACACGGCATGGTGGTGCCATCTAAAACCGAACCGTAAAACGAAGGACAGCAGCATCTCAGTTTACCCGTATTCAGTCACAGTTCTAAGAGGAATGCGCTGTAAAAGCGCCATTGAACCAGATGCAACTCAATGTTACCCATGCCTAATCTCGAACAGTATCAGAGATACAGGGTCTTTTCCAGAAATCTGCACTTTTGGAAAAGCTCTCTAACTCTTGTGACTCATGTGAGTTTTTCAACTTTCTTCGGAAACATTTCCAACGCACTTTTTCACGTATCCGATAATGTAAATTTCATTTGAGGTGAGCAAATATTTTCCTAGTTATTATCAAAAAATATATATTTTTAAATGGTACACTCTGTATATTTTGTCATATTGAACTTGCACTTGAAATTACCTTTACAAAAATATAGCACATTCTATGTTTTGCCTAAGCATTCTATGAAATATAGAGGCAAAAGCTCAAATAACCATAGATAAACACAGAAAGTGAGGTTGAAATGCAATGAAATAGGTTAGGGTGACGGATATCAACAAAAACATCCTGCATAAGGTTATGAATCAATGATCTATTTACAATTAAGTTGTTAAATCACAAGAGATGTTTGAAGTTCTGCCCGTTTAACTCCAAACATGTTTGTGCCCTTGTAATCGCTTTATTGTGAACTCTTCGCAGCATTACTAATTTCCATTTTGAGCAGATTCTCGTATTCAGTAAACAACCAAATTTATGACAGTTCTTCTTTCCTGGCCTTACAACTCTGGGTGAGTCTTAGCCTCATCCACTATTGCTCTCCATCTCCTAGGATCTTGTGCTTCCAGTTGCCACCGCTGGACTCCCATCCTAGAAATATCTGCTGCGACAGCATCCTTCCATCTTTTTTCTGGGTCTACCTATTGATCTTCTCGTGAAGTTGAGCTACCCATCGGACGCGTCCCCAGGTGGCGGATAGGGGGAAGGCCGGGCAGATACATCGCTCTGATGATCAAACCGGTTAGTGACGGCCATAAGTGAAAGTCGTGGAATAAAACCCGCTGATCTAGATCAAAAGAGAAACCGCCTGCATTGCAACGACTCTCGTGGCTACGGCCTCAGGAAAGGTACTGTAGGGGGCGCGGGGATCTTGTCTTTTCTGCCCAGATCGCGTGATGAGGTCACTATGACATCTCCCAATTCTCACGGTATAGTGCGCGCCAAGAGATGCAAGGCTGGGGGGAAGCCCAGCCAATAGCGACTAACCTTGAGGCAACAGGCGCACCTCATTGTATCAGCCTTACCCACACATGCGGGGCTCTGTGTGGGCGGACCTAACCCTTCCCCAGCTGCTCGTGGGAATGTTATGGAGACAGAAACCAACACAAAACCACTAAATACCGGCGGGGCTTCCTCAGAAGCAGTCGGGCTCCACAGCTGGCAAAGTATCGAAGGGTGGTAAAAAATTCTCGGGGGCCGCCAGGCGGAAGTCAAAAAAGAATAGGGAACAACAAATGTTGGAACCTACCAAAAGTGTGCCAAGTAGACCCTCAGGGGAACCAGCACACCCCAAAACGAAGCTGCGACGACAGCGACGCAAAAGCGACATCGGCCGGATAGCAGAACACCAACAAAATCAGCACCTAAGCGGCTGCATGTGGGAATTTCCGTAAGGGAAGGAACAGCACACAAGTCGTACAAGGATGCGGCGTCCGGGATTACGATGGCCATAGCGGCGGTCGGATATCCCGGAAAGAACTTTTCTCCTCAGCAGGGAGAACTCATAAAGAGGCACCTGCTTGGGAAAATCGACGAGTTGCAGCCAGGGATGATAAGTCCTAAGTTTGCAGAATGTCGCTACCAGGGGGGCGCCCTTCTGATCACCTGCTCTGAACACGCCACTGTGGACTGGATCGGGGCAGTGGTGAGGGAGGCGAAACCCTGAAATGAAGCAGAGCTTGTGCTTGTGGAGACAAACATGCTTCCAAAGCCAATGCGGACAATAGTGTTTATCCCGGAGATCACGCCTCCGGAGAAGACACTACATAGAATTGGTGTCCAGAATAATCTGAACACCAGTACCTGGAAGGTTGTGGGGTTGGGGAGCGAGCAAGCCAGCGGTAGCCTGCTGACGATCCTCATGGACCAGAACTCCTCATGGACCAGAACTGGGAGGGAGGTACCTGCCAGTACCGGAGGAAGCCAGCAACATGCTGGCACCTCGGGGGGGCAAGTCAACATCCAATCCCCACGGCTATGGAGGTGGAGGAGAGACCGCCCAGTACCGGGGAAGACCAGAAATATGTCTCCTCGAGGGGGCGGGTTGGCACTCCAGCCTCTACCGCAGAGGCGCAGGGACAATGTCCTAAAGCACCCACTCCCGTGGTGGAGCAGGGGGCACAGGGCGCAGACACCTCACCACCTCTGCGGAAAGCCTGACTGGCTGGACGACTCGCTTGTGTGCGGGTCGTTCAGATAAACCTTCACCACTGCAGGGCGGCTTTGGCTGCCCTGCAGTGGAAACGGAATTATTGACCTCTACAAAGTGAGTTTGGATAGTCTCTTTACCAGCTATTCAGATTTCAATATTTTTCAACAAAAACCTCTCGTATGTCTCTTGTTGAATGAGCCACTGTATCTATGCCATCAGCAAAGACCAACAGCAGTTTTGAGCCTTGATGAGCACAACCTTCTGTTTGATCCGACTGTATTTCGCTAACTGCATATTCCAAGGCACAATTAAATAACAACGGTGATGGGGGGTCTCCTTGTCTGAGTCCTGATGTTACCCTGGATGGCGTTGATGTTCTATTTCCTACCCTTACCTGTGCATATGAGTTTAGGTATAATGACGCTTCCGTTCCACTCTTTACGTATTCTCTGTTGCTCTCATATTTTTACAATCATTTCAGATATTCTTTGGTGAGGAAAGTTTCCTCCTTTTTTAGCAGTTCTCCATTTATACCATCGTTGCCTGGCGCTTTGTGGTCTTTGAGAGATGTTATCGCATTCTTATCTTCTTGAGGTGTTGGTGTTGGTACTCTTACATCTGCTGAATGGTAGGTAATGTTTTCTTCCTCTGTCTCACTCGCAATATTTAGTAACTCCTGAAAGTACTCCTTCCATTTTCCCACTACTTGCGTTTCCGTCGTTATTAGCTCGCCTGTTTCATTTCTCATGGCTTTTGTTTCTCCAACACTTCCACCTTTTCTTACTAGCTTTACTTCCCTACAGAATTTCCGTACTTGATTCATATGTCGATTTCTGTCTATTTCCTATATTTGTTGTTCTGGGTGGTTCTTCTTTTTAGTTCTAAGCAATCGTCTCTGTTCTTGTCCTGTAAAATCCTTCCCTGTTCTCATCTGTAGGGTTTGCTAGCATTATCAGTCGTTTTTCAGTTTTTATCTCTAACGCTTCCTCGCATTCTCTGTCGAACCACTTCCCTTTTGGGCGTTTCTTCCTTCTTCCAATGGTTTCTGTCACTGCTTCTTTCATGATTGTTGTTTATTGCTGCCATGTCTCCTTCAGCTCTATGTTGTCATCCTCTTGTGCCTTAGATAGTCAGATTTGTTACTATCAAAAAGCCTTTGATTGTCAACTTCCTTATTCGGTGTTTGAAAAGCTTCTAAGTTCCATCCTGCCTTTCGTTCATTTTGCTCCGTTTTCTGTGTTGCTATTCTTTTTCTCAACTTGGTTTTAACCAGGAAATGGTCAGTATCGCTGTCTGCGCCTCTCATACTTCGTGCATTAATCATGATACTAAAGTGTGGTGTTTCTATAAGAACATGGTCTATTTGGATACGAGTTCTTCCAGCGTTTGAAATTCATGTGACTATATAAATGTTCTTTGGCAATCATATTATTAGCGATGGCAAACTGTGTTAGCCGGTGTGGATAACCTGATAAACCCTGCCGAAGACTGGGTAACCAACCCCAGGGGAAGGTGGGGTCAGGGCTGACCAGGAAGTGAGAAATGGTCCTCCGAAAAGGGGGTTTTGCTATGGACCAGCGATCCATACATGGAAAAAAGATACTGCTACGAAACAGAGACGGTAATTGGTATAAACGACATAAGCAACGGAATAAGGATATTCTTATAGGAACATGGAATGAGTTAAGCTGGCACAGACCTGGAATAGCAACAAGAGCAATCAAACAACTTGAAAAATATAACATGGATATAACTGGCATACAAGAAATGAGATGGACAGGAACTGGGAATATGGAGATGGAAAACACTCTAGTCTCCTGGTCAGGAAGTGAGCACCGACATGAATATGGATGTAGCTTTGTCATAGCAAAGAGGCTAAGAGCAGCAGTGAAGGATTTCAAACTAGTTAGTGAAAGAATTTGCTATGATAATTAGTAGAAACGATAGTCCACACACTCGAATTCACGATAATGGAGAGAACTTCGACCATCGCCACAATTTAACACCCTGGGATGCATGATTAACGAAGGATGGAATCCAGGTCTAGAGATCAGGTGCCTACTAATACAGAGAATACGAATACAAGAGGCAAAAACTGTCCTTTATTTCGCCACTTTGACCACACAAGAACCCTGAAAGCCACGCTCCCTTACGAATGGTTCCCGGTATCGCACTATTTTTAGAACCGACACACAAGTGAAATCCTCCTCCCCAACGTTGTCGTTGTGCTGGAACAGATATAGGATGGTAAAATGCTATCTATGTCAGGTCCGCTCTGCCGTACGGTGCTGAGTCGTGGCTGTTGAGGGCATCAATTATCAACAAAAGTCTTCGAAATGTGTATCCTCCGGCATATGTTGATGACCGTATCTTGAGTCGCTTATGTGAGTTACGAATATGTTCTCGGAAGAGGCGATCTGGCGGAACGAGAGAGGTGACCTCCTTCTGCGTGGAGAACGCTGCCACTTTCAGCGCCTCATTCTTTAGAGGAAGATTGAGGGAATGAAGAATAGAAGAGGAACAGGCAGAAAAAAGCTGTCGTGACTAAGAAACTGTCCGTCAATAAACGGGGATAAGACTTCCAAACATTACAAAGTGCTGCAATCAATAGAATCATCTGGACTTTGTTTCGAAGCAGTTCTTTGAATGGCTCTACGGCTCCCTCGTCACTGTCTACTTTTTCGCCTGTGATGGATAGTTAGGGAACCTCATATCGGTTTGTAAATTTATCAAACCATCCAGCACTCGCTTTAAAATTTCGGCTATCGTAACTTTGATTATAAAAAAATTGGGGTTTTTTCCTTAAAATTTGTCCTGACATTGCAGAACAAACATTAGGAAGTGAGGGAACGATCTCGACCCGCACTTTTGGGATAAACAAATTGTTGTTCGGACTTTAGCGGCCGCTTCCGGACGTTCGGATTCAAGGGGTTTTACTGTTTATCATCAGACTGGAAACAATAATGGTTTGAAGGCTTGAAGAATTGAAAGTTGAAATGCACTCCTTCCATCTGCCACCTAGACACAATTCAGAAGACTGAACTGGACTTAACAAGAGGGCTATTCTGGTGTTTTTTGCCCCGAAAAAGTACCCATTTTATTCATCCACCTCCGCAAGAAATCCAAAGTTAAACATGTGAAAATTTCGCTGAATTCACCAACAACCAGAGCAAACTGGTGTGTTGATTTCTCTTGCAGCCTATTAAACACATCCGTTCCCAATAGGTGAAGATATTTTACAATTGCATAATTTTCGTACATTACCTGGCTTATTTCGCCTCGACAAAGTGCATTTGCGTTCAATGGGGCTTGTTTTCCTCGAGATCAGCTCATCTGAACTAGTAGGAGGCAACGCGCTTAGTTTGACAACATTTTATCCACCTACTTTTGCTCAGTATGTTTTTATTTAACTTTTTTAATTGATAACAGTAAAAACAAATAACATTCACTGTCACCGATCAACTGCGAATGATGATGACTGTTTTGACAAGTGACAGTGACTTTGGTAGACCGAGCGGAACCAATGGGTGTTGCCAAATAATATCACTAAAGCCACAATGGCGGATATTTCTTAATTATTTAATTTCGTCTTTAACTAGCGATAGAGTTTAATGGAAAACCACCAGCCATTGAAGGTAATCAAGGGAAAAATTATAAGGATTTTTTTAACTGCAAAGGACCCAAACGGCATCAAAACCTTTAATAGACAAAAAACTAAGCTATAACAGGGTTGGTTGGGCCATACTGTTGACATATTTTCAAAAATTCCGCTTGCTTCTGCTTTAGGGCCGTGATAAATGGATGCTCTGGATGGGCGTCCTTCAATTGGGACAGATAGCGATAGCTCATCTAAAACAACAGCATTAATCAACCACCTAAGCTTTGAAAGGCTTCAAAATTCACCTCAGGGCCTTTATTCACATGCTTTTGCAAGGCAATCATGTTGATGAGGACCTCTGCGTTATTGGAATCCCTGTCCAAAGCCTCTTGAAGCACTGCATCGGCTTCCTCATACTTCCTTTGCCCTATAAAAGTAACGGCTTGGCCATTCAACAGCAAGGGCGTAGCCCCGAATTTATCCACCAGCTCCTGGTAGATATAGTAGGCGTCCTGCAGCTTATCGCCACCCTAAAAGCAAAGCTTTTGAACCTTAAGGCTCAACAGTTGTTTAATCCCACTACTAACCATTGAAATGTGTATCCAGGCTTGGGCCATCTGAGTCAACGTGGCATCGTCATCCTTCTCCTGCATTTCCTTCAGCTTCTTTTTGGCAAGGTCGACTCGATTCAAGGCTAGCAGGATGTGCACCATATAAGCCAGAGCCTCGAGGCTTTCGGAAGAATGCAAATATCGATAGGCCGCATCCAGGTTGCCTTCATTAATGTATATGATGGCTGCGACCAGAATTAAGGTTTCATTGCCAGCTACAGTGTCAACCTCAATAGCAATCTGCTCCAGAACTGCAGCTCTATTTGACTTCGAATGCTTATACTCAGCCAGCATTTTCAAGGGCCGAATTTCCGGGGCGGAGGCTGCATTGATTTCATCCAGAACTACCAAGAACTTCTTCTGGGCAATGTAGGAGCGATAAGTGAAAATATCCCGAAGAGTCGCGACCTCAGGGGTGGATGGCTGGAAGTATGCAAACCTTTGGCCAAGGGCCCTGATGTTTCACTTCAGATTAATACCTTGCGGATCTTGGCAGCCTCGTTGATGCACTGCTGGAAGTTGCCAGTGTAGTAGAAGTTCTTCACTTCGAACAGCTCGTCGATATCAGGCTGGGTTCCCATTTTTTGGGGCTCTAAACCACTGCTAAGTGTAAGTATAAATTTTAACACGAATGTGACACATAAAAAATTAGGTTGATGATTGGATTGATGACAGTAGTGACAATTTGGCAATGTTGCTTAGAAGACCTCTGGGTATTTTTGTTTTTACTGTAGCGTATACAGGGTGTTTCCTAATTGAGTACAAAAATTTCAAAGGTGTGTTCCTGAGCTGATTTTATGAGAAAAAGGTAAAATGAACATGTGGTCTGAAGTGTTTCGTTTCCGATCTACAGGGTGTTAAATTTAATAAGATTTTATGGTTTTTATTTTTTAAATAATTATTTTAATAAAATATTTTAACGGCTTATTAAACCTACAATTTAACTCTTAAGAAAAGTTATCTTTCGCGTTTTTTCATTACCTGCCTCCGTTTAATCACAAATTGCGATTGTTCTTAGGCAGTTCTTTTGATAAAATTATGATAAAAACAGTTACGAAATACAAAAACCAAGCGCTTGAGCAAAATTAAACAGAATAAAAAAACCATTTGAAAAATACCACAGACTATATTAAAAGTCGAAAGTAAAGAAAAAAATTAATTTGTTTTAAATTATTTTAATTAAATTATCGGGAAAGTTAATTTTAGAAATAATTTCATTATTTTAGTAAAATTATCGGGAAAATTTAATTTAGAAATAATTTCATTATTTTAGTCAAATTATCGGGAAATTTTAATTTAGAAATAATTTAATTATTTTAGTCGTTATAGGAAAATTTTGCCGGCGGTACACGTACGGCATCTTTGAGCGTGTTCTGGAGAATTTCCAAAGAAGAGCTGAATTTTAAGGATTTTTGACCCCACGTTCATACTCACATTTTCTCTAAAATAAGCTGAGAAACACGCCCTTGAAATTTTTGTACTCCATTAGGAAACACCCTGTATAGAGAGTTTAAGGATTTGAAAACATTTAAATAGCGGTTTTCTGAGGAGTTCTATCCAGATTTGTCTTAAATGGTGCAAAAAAACTGATTGTTCCATTAGAGAAAAATTTGTTTTTTGCGCTGCAACTTTTCTGACGCACTCTGTATAATTGTAAATATTTTTAAAATATGCACCTTTAGTTTTACCTACAATATAACAATGCGAATTTTGAAGCAAATAATATCGATTACTCGTAAACTTACTTTACTCTATCATTGAGACACCCTGTACGTCCGATGAATAATTCTGCAAGTAGAAACAAGTTTGTTTTATTTAATTGTTTATTTTCCAGGCAATGTTACTGTTAATTAAATGGAAATGGCAGATTTTTTCACATTCTCGTTTTGTTCTAGAACGTGTCGTAAGGTGGCACAGCGTACTTCTGGTACAAATCCTCCCAAAAAATGTACTTTTCCGACTTCGGATATCCATAGGTCACCTCCAAGTCCTCCCCAATGTCTAGATATTTAAACTCGTTAGGTTCCACTGGTTCCCAGGTGATGTATTGGAAAATCTCCTCATCCACTTCAGCGGGAGTGGGGTTCCTAGAAGCAACTCATTTTGAGTAAAGGGAAATTGAGGGTGGACACCCCCCACTTACAGATACTTAGCAAAATCCGTCCACAGCGCCATGATGCGGTTGTGGACCTTCTGGTCGGATTCCGGGAAATAAGACATGTCCGTATTGTCCGGGATGTCGTCGCTGTACCATTTGCTGAAGAAATAGTTGACTTCTTCAGCGTGTGTAACATTCCCGCAGCCTGAAGGATATCAACCATCTTAAAATCTCCCTAAATCCATAAATCCACTGTTGAACACTTACCAGGCACATAGTACTTGGGATCGCCCATTATGCCGCTGTAGGAAAACTGGTAAAACCACACCGTGCTGTGGTTGGACATCAATTCAGCCTGCTTGATGTGAGCCTTATCGAAATCATGCACACTGTGATACTGAAATGTTAACATTGCAAAACCCTCCAAGAGGCACCCTGAAAAAACACCCACCTTAATCCCCGTGGCGTCGTCGTTGTTAAACCCGCTTTCCTCAGTAAAGAAGTTGCGAATCTCCGACCCGATGGTCTGCTTCAGGCCGGGATCAGTAACATGCAGATCAAAAGGGACTAAGATGCTGGGTTGTGCATCGTAGGCGTTCCACAGGACCGACAAATCTGGAAAAAGCTGCTGGTGAGTTCTCGCCCAAGCTTACAGCTAGTGATGGACGCGACTGGTCTTGGTCTTGCAAAAAAGACCAATAGTAATGGGGAAAGCAAGACCAAGATTAAGAATTGCATGGTCTTGGTCTTGCACACAGAGTCTTGGAGTTGGTCTTGTAGTCCTCGCAAGTCTTGCTTTTAAGTAAGACCAAGACCAAGACCATGTTCTGCCAGACAAAGACTTTTGCAAGACTCTCGCAAAATAAAGTATTTCTTAAAGCAGACTTTGCAAAGTAAACTTTCGCAGACCAAGACCAAGACCAACACTGCCTTTTGGTGAGCAAGACCAAGACTATGTGTGCAAGAACAAGACCATGCAAGTCTTGGTCTTGCTTTGCTTATCACTACTTACCGCCATTGGCCAACAGTCCTAGCGACTCCTCATTGGTCATGCCGATAAAAGCCGGCACCTGATTGTAATCGCCTGCTTCGAACAGCCCATACTGAAGCTCGGTTAGAAAGGGGTCAGCATTAGGCGCTTCCACCACGGGGCCATAGAAAAATCCTTTGGAAATCTGATAATCTGCAGGAGATTCCTGAAAAACCTCCATCAATCAACGCTTGTTAATAAGCAGGGTGTTTTTTTACAATTGAGCTGGACAATGCTAGGGAGGCGTTATCGATAGCTGCCGCAGGCACGCTTTGTAGAAACTCCAAAAGTTCACTAGAATTCCGGCTAGTGAAACTTGGGTCAATTAACTGCGCAGTTCGATAAGTGATTTCCGTCTGGTTCCTCTGGTAGGCCCATGGAGAGAGGGCGGAGCCGCTTTCCATAATAGCTGCCCTGAATAGGCCTGAAAAATCTCATTATAAGCCTCTAGATATCAAGGACCAGCATTAGAAGCTACCGTTAGAAGAGGGACTGAGCAGCTGATAGGAAACGGAGGCGGAGCCCGCGCTTTGTCCAAAAATAGTCACTTTATCCGGGTTCCCTCCAAAATAGACGATATTTTTCTTCACCCATTTCAACGCTAGCTGTTGGTCCTTCAAGCCCAAGTTTCCAGGCAGGATTTCATCGCCACTTGACATAAAACCTACAGGAAAACCAAATAAATTTAATAAAAGAAACCCTAATAATCCCCAGGACGTCGCCAAAAAAACCTTAAAATGAGCTAGCATCAGAACCTCAAACGATCGACCAGCCTAAATCTTACCAAAAGGCCCCAACCTATAGTTGATTGCAACAAAGACCACATTAGCATCCATAAAGAACTTTGGCCCCACACCGCCTTCAGGTTGGTAAGCAGCCCCAGATATGAAACCTCCGCCATGTATCCAGACCATAACAGCCAGCTCAGAAGCAAATGAGGTACTCAAATCCTGCAAAGCCTCATCTGTATAACAACCTGCTCTAGCTTACCGGTTTTAGCTGCTTACCACTGGCGTGTAGACGTTGGCAAAGAGACAGTCCTCATTCTCCTTATAGCTGTCCTCGTACACTTGATAACAGACGTTCTTCTCAACAGTCCCATCGTAGATTCCCTCCCAAGGCTCGACCATTTTTGATGGCTATGCCATTGCACTTTAGTTGTGTTCTTAAGGGACTTACCAGCTTACCTTGAAGCGCAAAGTGCCGACTGGAGGCTGCGCATACCTCAAGGCGTAGAAACTGTGATATGTGACTCCATTCCGGGTGGAATCCTTTGTGCCTTCCACTTGACCATCAGGTAGTTGGATGGTTATCCCAGTTGAAAGCTGTGATGTTTACAGGGATGATGACCAGTTGAAGGTGGACACAAGAAATTTACCTGAATGAGCACCAAGCTAACCAAGACGTGCCTCAACATGTTGCTGATTGCCACGGTGAACGTGTGGCCGTTGTAAAGACAAGTGTTTGATAATGGCACTTGAAAATTGTCGGTCATATCAGGAAACTTTCCCAAACACTTCAACCTTATCAACTACTTGAGGTTTTTAGCTAAAACTTTGGATTATTTGAGGCAATCATGGCCTTGCAGCGTGGCGTTCAGTTTCTTTTCCTACTGAGTGCTCTTTGGCAACTCCCCGCGTCATATGGGGAGGTGTTGGTGGATTTGCCCAATGGTAGAATTCAAGGCCTCACTCAATACACATACTCAGGAGTGGAATATAACTCATTTTATGGAGTGCGGTATGGCCGAAGCCCGGTAGAAGAACTGAGATTTCAGGTGAGCACTGGTGGATGCCCTTAAAATGGCTCCAACCCTGTAACCGCCTCATTCCAGCCCCCACAAGCAGTGGAGGCTTGGGAGGATGTGTTCGATGCAACGGAGGAAAAGGGGATTTGCTTTCAAGTGCCCGGCGACTACGACTTGGAGACTGAAGACTGTCTCCTCTTGAACTTATATACGCCTGTTGTCGTAAGTTTTGTGGAGGATGTTTGCTGGAAATTTGCTGGATTGATGGCTGATTCAGGATCTACAGAAGAACGCCTCCGCTGGACTGCCGGTAATGTTCTTCATCCATGGAGGCGGATTTGTGGAGGGCAGCGGAATCCTTAGTTGGGGCGTGGGGCCTCAGTTTTTCATGGAATATGGAGTCATAATGGTCGCAATCAATTATCGAATTGGGCCTTTTGGTGAGTGAACTTTCCAGATAATCTGGTGAATATTTCCAAATCCTTTCAGGTTATTTATCGACTGGGGACGAAGTGATTCCTGGCAACGTCGGGTCAAAGGACCAAATCCTGGCCCTGCAGTGGGTGAAGGAAAACATCCGATTCTTCGGCGGCGATCCGGACAAAGTAACGGTCTTCGGCCAGAGTGCAGGCGCAGCCTCCATTTCCTATCTCCTGCTTAGTCCGTTGGCTGAAGGTGCGCCCCCAACTAGTTGAAATTGAGGTTTACTTACCTGCTAGCGGTTTAGGGTTGTTTAGGGCGGCGATATTGGAAAGCGGCTCCGCCCTCTGTCCTTGGGCCTACCAGCGGGACCAAGTGGAAATCACCTACCAAACCGCCGCTCTCTTAAATGCGGAGTTTGAAACCAACAGGAACAGCTCGGAGCTTTTGCGGTTTCTCCAGACTGTGCCTGGAAAGGAGCTGGATGCCGCTTCTTATGCCATCAGCGAACAGTTGGTAAAGGTGCAACTTAAATGCGAAGGTATTGGGTAAATTGAGGTTTTTGCAGGATAATCCAGGAAATTTGCAAATTTCCAAGGGATTCTACTGGACGCCAGTGATCGAGGCCCCACATGAGGAGGCCTTTCTCACCCAAAGACAGTATGAAGGTTTTGAGAGCGGCAGCTTCATTCGGGTGCCGATTTTGATTGGTTTCAATGCGGAGGAAAGCATGTTCATGTTGTCCAGTATGTAATGGATTAATCTGTGAAATTCAACAGGAATATTTAAACTGATTCAGGCACTTTTGAGACCACGCTCAAAGCCTACGATGAAAACAGCAGGTTTTTGGTGCCATTCGACTTCCATGTGGAGGACCAGCAGATGCTTTCGGAAATTGGGGATGAAATCAAGGAGTTTTACTCCCCTGATAGCGAGTTAGAGGATAATACCCTGGGGGGACTCCAAGTGAGGAATTAGCTAGTTTGTTGAAATTGTGGGGATTTTGAGCGGTTTTTCAGTATCATTCCACTCAAGACTTTGATAAGGCCGTGATCAAGCAGGCGGAACTGGCTGCTGCCTTTGTCCCGGTTTACCTTTACGAGTTTACCCACAGTGGGCCGATGGGCAACAACCAGTATAAATTGGAAGGTACTGGATTTTTGTCTATTTTCAGTATAGTTTTGTTGAAGATTCAGCTTCGGCAGGTTCTGGCGCTGTTCGGCATGGGGAAGAGCAAAACTACATCTTCAACCGCTGGTATAGTGATGAGATCCCCGATAATTCCGACTTGAGCAAATTTCCAGAGGCTGATGCCAAAGTGCGATCCAGATTTTTGACGCTGTTCACCAACTTTGTCAAGGAACTGTGAGTGTTTTCCCCATTTTTGGACCCTTGATTGCATCTAGTGATTTAAGCAATCCCACTCCTGGTCAAGAGGAGGTGCTGCAAGACATCATCTGGCCAACACTGCAGCCAGATGATTGGCAATATCTGGAAATTGGGGAAGACTTGACGGTGCACGCCACTGTGCCCAAAGCCGCCATGTACAGCTTCTGGCAAACCATCTACAACACTTACGCGCAAAAGCCTTTGGATACTTACTAAGTGGCAATGAAAGCCGGATGAATGCATAACGCGTGTAATAAGCTATTGCTACAAATACGCTTTTAAATATATCCATAAATAAATCTAGAACATTATACAAGATCGTAGTCGAAAAATGGCAAGTTTCGGAACGGTGAAAGAACACTTTTGGGTAGATTTAGTGGAGACAATTTGATGCCCTTAGCGCCCGTGTTTGAACACTAAAAGCACACCCTGTATGTAATTTTCCCCCAGCTAGTCGATGTTGGGTTTAAATGCGCCAATCACTGATCAAAGCCTCACACAGCGCTTAAATAATTAATTAAAGGTGAGTAACTGCGACTTAACTAGCACCATTTGCAGAAGTATGTACAAGCGCCTCTTAAATGTTTAAAGTCGGTTTGAGCTCCATGAACTGGAAAGGAACGTGCAGCGTGTGGTTTTTGTGCTCCACTATGAGGTGGCCTCTTCTTTGGGATGCCCCAACCACCAGGACAGTTTCCCCCTTGTAGAAAACTGGGCCATCGCCTGAAGCGTCCTCTGGATAGGACATCTTCATCACCCTGGTTTGAGGGTAACCTGAAAACATGGAATTGGTAGAGAATTGGAGGTCTTTTGAACGGTTTGAGGCAACCAAAGTCAGACATACAAATTAGGTCACTATTGAAACATGCAGGGATGTTTAAGAGTGTGTTTCTTTTTTTTAGTCTTCAATAAGACTAGGACTTGAGGTTGGGGTGGTTTGATTGCCTAACAAGTAAAGTACCAAGTTTAGTGTTTCCAGTGACTGTATAGGAGCGACTGGGCGGGACAGGGGGCGGCCGCTCCAGGTCCAGACCGAAGAGGTTGCAGGTTTGCTGGATGATTTTGGCGTCGCATTTTTCGCCCATATCCGGGGGAGGCGTGCCGGCAATCGGTTGGGGGCGGGGCCTCGGCCCGGGAGTAGCCCCTGTTCGACTGGGCGCTGCTTTGCCAGCTGCGACACCATCAGGCGTAGGCTTGTCTCTGCGTAGCGTCGTCCAGCGATATCTGGTCGATTTCATTATTATTAGTAGTTGGAGCAGGATTTCGACGAAATCCTCCCGCACTCACCGACATCGCCAGCCTTTCCACGTGGCCTGGATGAGGGTGGCCGCCCTTTGGCGCGTCTCATTGCGCAGCTTTTCCAGCAGCTGCCTGATACCTTCGCTCAGGAAAATGTGCCGCTTGCCCATCGCCCAGCTGGTGGACACAGCGCTGATGGCCTGAAACCAATCGCAGCTTTAGAATTACATTAAAAAACGAGCTATAGGTGGTACCTCTTTCTTTGCGAGTAGATCCGTGGCGTACTGCAGGATGGTTTTGCAATCGTCGGTGATTTTCTCCTCTGTGCGACTCAGCTCTGCAAAAGGCGCCAACAGGCGATAGCGCGAGTTGAAGGCTTTGTATCTCATCCGATGAGGGAAGCCTGAGATAAGGAAACTTTAGCAGTTGAAGAGATGGTTCAAGTCAGTACCTCCAGCCATGAGATTGACAGTTTCGAGGACTTGGAGGGAGCGGATCTGCCTCACTACAATGCCGCGGTCAAACCGGTTGGCTCCTTCTTGGCTGTTGCTGCAGATGCAGCGGACAAAGTGAGGTCGAGCATGCACTAAAGTGCGCAGCAGATTGTCCAAGCGGGTGTGGAAGTCTTGAGTGAGCGTGGAAACCGGCTCATCCCCATTGAGGAGATCCGTGTGTGAGGTTGGCGATATTCTGGAATTTCGATTGATTTCAAATCAAAATATGTTTCATTGTCGCAGAAACATTCAAGCAAACGTTATAGACACGGCGAATGCTGAAATGATACAAAATCTATCTAAAAATGAACATTCCCAGCCAAAACTCACTGGAGGAAAGTACGAACTTGAGGGTTTTGCGTGAACTAGCAGATAGTTGTATGCAAGAACTGAGAAATTTTCATTGGAATCAGCCTAGATTCTGACTCCAGCGGACTGAGGGACTGAGGAGTTGAGCTCACCTGAAGCTCACTCCTCGAGGCACCGTCTCCACTGAGTAGAGGGCCTTCAGCTCGCTTCCAAAAAGGTGAGTGGCGAAGCCAAAGTTGCACGTTTGCTTGTAGAAGACCGCCACCAGATCATCAGGCACCACGTCCTTGTTGGTGTCCAGGAAGTCGGCAGCATCGTACATCACTTTGCCTGCAAAGTGCTGGATACCAAACAGGCGCGGGTCGATGGACTTTTGTTCGAAGAGCCGCTTGTTGTTCTTGTGCTGGACCTGCTCGAGAAACCCATTTTTAGATACAGCAAAATACGGAGGTGAAATAGAAGGGAGGCCTAATTCGATCGAATATATATAACATCAAACAGATGTTACCTTGATTTTGGCTATGTATGACTCAGCAGTGCCTCGAATGGAACACTCAACATCCAACATGCTCAACAGCCCAGTTCGAAGAGAAGAAATCAGGTCGATGCAAGGGACGTTGTCCACATAATCCACCTCAACTTCACAGCAAACGCCCTCATCCCTAAAAGTGATTTTTTCGGATAAATCAGCACCTGGACCCTCCGACGGTTGATGCTTACCTGCAGGACTCAATGCTGGACTTGAAAATGTGCGTGTTATAAAAATGCTGCATGGTTTCAGCGCAGAGATTGATGCAAAGGTGCTCCAGCTGAGCGGGCTTGGGGTCCTCAAACCCAAACATATCCAGAATGCCGATAAAGCCGTCAGTAGTGGCGTGTCTCACCGCGTTGTTCAGAGCTACCATGGACTTGCTTCCGCCTGAGCTACTGCTGTTCCCCACAGTCGAAGCTTGCTGGCTGGTAACCTGGAACAGAGTTGATTGAGCAAAGGATGGCATAGAAATCTAGACTGGATCGGGTACTTCTGCTTGGTTGTGGACGGACTCGTTGGAGTCGGAGCTGAGGGTGCCCAGAGTGGAACCAAGCCGTTTCAGACTGTTGGCTCTGCGCACTATTGTCGCCACTGTTCTACAGTAGAGCGCCTTGGCTAGACAGTCTCTGGTCATGTTGGACATGTTAGCGTCGCAGATCTAGATTTTGAGTTTTAAATAAAACCTTTGGCCTCAAAGGGAGTTACTTGCAATCAAAGTAACGACTAGCTGAAATGATTAATAAGCACAGTCACTTACGGATTTGACTAATTGGCCTCTGGCATTATGAGTTCTAGAGGTCAGTCCTCGGAACAAAGCGGCACCAGATACTCCCAGCAGTGCCGCTACAGCGTTGAGCTCGGTTTCGCCCCTCACATCCACCTCAATTCCTGGAAAATGGCCACGAATGGACTGAGTGTTTGAGCCAAACCCAGATGCTTTGAGGCTTTACCTTTTCCATCTGAGAACTGCACGTTTCCTAAGAGCAACACGGCGGCAAGCACGCGCACCACATCCAGAAAGGGAATGCCAAGCACGCCCAAGCAAGTTTTCCAGGCCTGGAATCTAATACGGTAAAGTTCAGTTTGAGCAATCAAGCGTTTGATGAGTTGGACACGTTACTGCAGGTGTTGAAAACGTTTCTATGCGTTACCCAAAAAGACTAGTTACTCGAAGAGTAATTATTTGATTACGATAAGTCTTACTAGTGCCTGAGTAACGGATAGTCCAGAGTAACGACACTCAGCACCTACCTTGTGGCATCCTCAGCTACATCCTGCCGTACATCGCCCTGCTGTAGGTACTTCAAAGTGGACGGTTTGTGGCCATCCAAATTCAGCTTGGTGCGCTCTTCCGCAGCCAGTCCGGCAAGCATTTGGTAGAAAATGTGGTAATTCTTCTCACCTGGTAACGGCCGTATAACTCTGGTTTGGTCGAGGAAGTAGCAATGGATTTTGGTGCGATATAGCGCACCATCGGTCACTTGCACCTCAATAAACTGCCCCTGGAAGCAATTTAGTGAGGCTTTTTCGAATCCTTGCCTCACTCGTTTACTCACTATGCGACTCGATTCGGAATTGGTCAAAGTTTTGGCCGATCCCAGCGATCTTAAGACGGTAAAAGCGGCGGCCAGATGCTTGAAGGCGTCGGTTTCCGGGCCTCCTCCCGCCACAGCAAACAGTTGCCTCAAAAGTAGCATTGAGGCGTGGCTTTTGCCCGATCCACTCGTGCCTGCATAATGAGGAGTGGTAAGCCTCATTTACCTTGGATTTTTCTACTGAATGCTTACCGGATAGGATGATGGCTTGCGGATACCCAGTTTCCGACTGTTGACGCACCGCCTCTTGAACCACTTTATTCAGCTGCGGACTTAACGCTAGGCTTCTTGTACTGTTGAGGGTGAGCGGATTGCCCACGTCCCGGTACGGGTTTACGCAAAGTATTATTGGCCCAACATTGGTCTGGAATTTTGAATCCAGGTTTTATTGGTTGAAGCCACCACGAGCTAAATACCCACATAAAACTGATTGACTGCAAACCGCGCCTGTAGACACTTCATGACGGCATCTTCAGTCAAAAGCCCCGGAAGATGGATGAGATCTTCAATGACGGCGGTTGCGGTGTTTTGAGGCGGCTGAATAAGGGAGGCTGGGATGGATTTTTGCGTGGAAACCTGCAATGGATCTTCAGTTAATTTTTCATTTTTCCACTCGTTCATCTGGTTGTACCACTGCAGGCACTTGAGGGTTGTACTGGTTTCCTCTGGGAGGAATGTGCGGCTGTTTGACATTGGAATGGTTCAGTTTTCCAGAGCCTTGGCTGGACGTGGTGTGGTTGGCCCCAGGGCCACCTTTTGTGGGCGACTGTTGGCCGCCCTGCACATGAAGCCGGTTGCGAAGAGTCACCAGCTCGGTGCTTAAGCTGCGCAGCCTCTGCTGAAGATGGACGGCTTCGTTCGACGATGAAGCATCTGGAATTTTTGGTTTGGTGAGGAAAAAACAGTGGTGCCAGTTAATCAATTTGTTTAATGTTAGTCACTAGTTTGCTTCTATCGCTTTACAGCTTAAGACTTTCTGATGCAATTTAATGAGTACAAGTTTTGCTTGTTAAAAACCGCTCTTTCAGCTGATTACATATTTTCTTTCGTTCTGATAAATGAAGGTTTCTCCTAAAATTCATTTTGCGTAAATTGTGCTAGCTGATATCACGCTTGATGCAAAGTTAAAAAGAGAAAATCTTGCTTTAAATGCTCTGAAAGTTTAATTTTTCGCAGAAACTTGGTGTTGATCTTGTTGTTGAAGTTTCTTCAAAAGTTCATCCTGAAAAAATTAGACTAGATGGAGGAGAGCTAATATTATCATTTTAAAGACAAAATTTCGCTTTAAGTGTCCTGAAAGTTTCATTTGCCTCAGAAAATCTAGTGAATATTGGCGGATGGTTGATTAAGCACTTGTTGAGCGCTCCAACGCATCTCTTAGTTGCGTAACAGTTTCTTCAAAAATTCATTTTACAAAAACTGGTTTGAACAGAATCGCACTTGTCACATCATTTTAAAGACACAATTTCGCTTTAAGTGTCCTGAAAGTTTCATTTGCTTCAGAAAATCCAGTGAATATTGGCGGGCGGTTGATTCGGAACATGATGAGCACTCCATCGCATCTCTTAGTTGCGTAAAAGCTTCTTAAAAAAATCGTTGTGAAAAAATTAGACTAGATGAAAGCACGCTGGTCGCCTCATTTTAAAGAAAAAATTTCGATTTAAGAGTCCCGAAAGTTTCATTTGCTTTAGAAAATCTAGAGAATATTGGCGGGTGGTTGATTCGGAACATGATGGACGCTCCAACGCATCTCTTAATTGCGTAAAAGTTTCTTCAAAAATTAATTTTATAAAACTTGGTTTGGACAAAATCGCACTTGTTACATCATTTTAAAGACAAAATTTCGCTTTAAGTGTCCTGAAAGTTTCATTTGCTTCCGAAAATCCAGTGAATATTGGCGGGTGGTTGATTCGGAACATGATGAACGCTCCAACGCATCTCTTAGTTGCGAGAAAGCTTCTTCAAAAATTCATTTTACAAAAACTGGTTTGGACAGAATAGCACTTGTCACATGATTTTAAAGACAAAGTTTCCCTTTAAGTGTCCTAAAAGTTTCATTTGCTTTAAAAATTTAGCGAATATTGGCGGGTGGGTGATTCAGCACTTGATGGGCGCTCCAACGCATCTCACAGTTGCGTAAACGCTTCTTAAAAAAATTGTGGTGAAAAAATTAGACTAGATGAAAGCGCGCTAGTCGCATCATTTTAAAGAAAAACTTTCGCTTTAAGTGTCCCGAAAGTTTCATTTGCTTTAGAAAATCTAGTGAATATTGGCGGGTGGTTGATTCGGAACATAATGGGAGCTCCAACGTATCTCTTAGTTGCGTAAAAGTTTCTTCAAAAATTAATTTCACAAAAACTGGTTTGGACAAAATCGCACTTGTCACATCATTTTAAAGACACAATTTCGCTTTAAGTGTCCTGAAAGTTTCATTTGCTTCAGAAAATCCAGTGAATATTGGCGGGTGGTTGATTCGGAACATGATGAGCTCTCCATCGCATCTCTTAGTTGCGTAAAAGCTTCTTCAAAAAATCGTTGTGAAAAAATTAGACTAGATGAAAGCACGCTGGTCGCCTCATTTTAAAGAAAAAATTTCGCTTTAAGTGTCCCGAAAGTTTCATTTGCTTTAGAAAATCTAGAGAATATTGGCGGGTGGTTGATTCGGAACATGATGGACGCTCCAACGCATCTCTTAATTGCGTAAAAGTTTCTTCAAAAATTAATTTTATAAAACTTGGTTTGGACAAAATCGCACTTGTTACATCATTTTAAAGACAAAATTTCGCTTTAAGTGTCCTGAAAGTTTCATTTGCTTCCGAAAATCCAGTGAATATTGGCGGGTGGTTGATTCGGAACATGATGCGCGCTCTAACGCATCTCTTAGTTGCGTAAAAGTTTCTTCAAAAATTCATTTTACAAAAACTGGTTTGGACAGCATCGCACTTGTCACATGATTTTAAAGACAAAATTTCCCTTTAAGTGTCCTAAAAGTTTCATTTGCTTTAAAAAATCTAGCGAATATTGGCGGGTGGGTGATTCAGCACTTGATGGGCGCTCCAACGCATCTCACAGTTGCGTAAACGCTTCTTAAAAAAATTGTGGTGCAAAAATTAGACTAGATGAAAGCGCGCTAGTCACATCATTTTAAAGAAAAACTTTCGCTTTAAGTGTCCCGAAAGTTTCATTTGCTTCAGAAAATCTAGTAAATATTGGCGGGTGGTTGACTCAGAACATGATGGGCAATCCAACGCGTCTCTTAGTTGCGTAGGAGTTTCTTCAAACATTTATTTTGCAAAAGCTATACCAGATGGAAGCACGTTGGTCACATGATTTAAACGATAAAATCTTCCTTTCAATGTCCTAAGAGTTTTATTTTCGAAAAAAATTCTGAGGAGATTTGGCGAGTGTTTGATTAAGCACTTGATTTCTTGATGAGCGCTCCAACTTCTTAGATGCGAATGAGTTTCTTTAAATAAAACATTGTGCAAAAACTGGATTAGAGCAAAGCTCGGCTGTAACAAAATTGAGAAGAGAAAACTTCTTTTTAAATTCCCTAAAAGTTTAATTTCCTGCAAAAAATCGGGTGAATATTGGCGAGTGTTTGATTAAGCACTTGATGGGCGCCCCAACGTAACTCTCAGATGCGTAGGAGTTTCTTCAAAAATTTATTTTGCAAAAATTGGACTAGATGGAATCGCACTTGTCATATCAGCTGAAAGAGAAGACTTTGCGGTAAATGATGAAAAAGTTTCAATTTTCACAAAAAATCTGCTGAGGATTGACCAGTGTTTGATTCAGCATTTGACGGGCGCTCCATAGTATCTCTTAGTTGCGTAGGAGTTTCTTCAAACATTTATAATGCAAAAACTAGACCGGATGGAAGGACGGTGATCATATCATTTAAACGACAAAATCTTCCTTTCAATGGACGAAAAGTTTCATTTTCGAAAAAAATTCTAGAGCGTTTTGGCAAGGGTTTGATTCAGCACTTGATAAGCTCTCCACCACATCTCGAAGTTGCGTAGGAGTTTCTTCAAAAAATCATTGTGCAAAAATTAGACTAGATACAAGCACATTATCCACATCATTGGAAAGACAACATCTCGTTTTAAATGGCCGAAACGTTTCATTTTCTTCAAAAAATCTGGTGAAGATTGGCAGGCGTTTCATTCAGAACTTCATGGACGCATCAACGCATCTTTAGTTACGTAGTTGTTTCTTCAAAAAATCATTTTTCGAAAGCTGACTTTAATGGAAGCGTGCTGGTCACTTCATTTGTAAGAGAGAACTTTTCTTTAAATGCTCTGAAAATTTGATTTTTCGCAAAAAATCTAGTGAACATTGGTAGGCCTTTGATTCTGCACTTGATGGGCGCTCCAACGCATCTTTTAATTGCGTAGAAGTTTCTTCAAAAATTCCTTGTACAAAAACTAGACTAGATTAAAGGGCGCTTCTCACATCATTGGAAAGGAAAAACTTCGTTTCATATGCCGCGAAAGTTTCATTGCCTACAAAAAACCTGGTGAGTTTTGGCAAGGGATTGACTCTGCAGTTGAAGAGCACTTCAACGCATTTCTTAGTTGCTTAGGTGTTTCTTCAACAATTTATTTTGAAAAAAGTATGCGAGCTGGAAAAGCACTTGGCATCTTATTGAAAAGAAAACGCTTCGGTTTAAATGCCCTAAAAGTTTCATGTTTGGCAAAAAATCGTGTGAATAATGGCAATGATAAACATATAGCTGAAGCGATGGTAAACGAAAAATAGTGCTTTCCCACTAACCAGTGAAAGCTTTCAAGCAAAACACTTCTGAGGATGCAAACCACTCGTGCTTGCGAAACGTCAGGAATACATTGTTTTCCACACCCGAAAAACTCACCAGTTTTAAGCAATGGCTGCTGAAAGCATTTTTTTCAGTGAAAAACAGATTTTCTAAAAAGAAAAGAGGTTTTCTTCATAGAAACTGGATGCTAACATTACAAGGTCGGCTAAACCAAAATTTCCTTCTGGTTATGGCTGGTTTTCTCGGCTCGACGCGGCCATTTAGCCCAACCGTTACATTACCATACGCAGACCGCATACTCGAACAGGTTCTTCAATAAAGATACCATTCCGAGCCTGCGGGCTCAAGTGTGCTCTTCACACAAGCCCTCCTCATATGCTTCACATATCTTCGAGGCGCGCACCACATTTACCATTGGAAAATCCTGCTAATTAATCGGTACTTTTGCGCACAACCTTTGTGTCTAACCCACTTCAATGGTCCGAAGTGGTTTGGCTACTTTCTTCGGCGGGTTTGCCAATTGTTTAGCCGAAGAAAATCGAAATGAAAATTGAGAAAATCATGTTTTGAATTCCTGCAACTTGTATGGGCAGGCAATTCCTGCGGCCGCATTCTCGCTCGACAAAAAGCGGTTGAGACAAATTGGACGGGCCATCAAAGTGTGGCGATAAACTGAATGGCCATCGGACTTGGCGAAGGAAGAAAAAAACAAAATTTACGAAAATAAATGCCGAACAATAGGCTGGAACCAGATCTAGCGGCGACTTTCACCAAGCGCACCTAAAGGGGGGCAAAAGTGGCTGTGCCCCCCACACACTTTGATCCCATAATGATGAAGCTGAATTCGAATCCAACGGCAATCTTGGTACCGAGAAATGGTACCCTGCGTGTCCGATTCAGATTACATTGCAGGATTAGGCACAAATTCATATTATTAAGTACTGAGCAGGCAGTACCGTTAGAAGACCTGGCGAAGATAGAAAGCACACCTGACACATCAAACTCACTGCGCTGATTCTTCATTGGCTTCCTTCTTTTATTTTTTTCGTGAGCAGGAAAAACTGAAATCAAATTAACAAAAAGCTGCAACTAACTCGAACACGCCGATAAAAACCTAATGGTTAAATAATCAGATAAACGATCGACTCTTCAGCGAAACCTGTTCTTCAATCGCGTGCATTAATTGCCGTTTACCTGAAATAGAATGTGTAAACTGCAAATGACAAAGTGCGATTCCTGCAACGAATGGCCATCAGTCAATAACTCAATTTTTCCGTTTTGAGCGCACAACCTTTGAATTCCTGTGGCAGTTTGAGGAATTTTAAAACAGTCATTGACCAGCTGCGTTCACTCGCATGCATCGCAGGAATTTTAAATGCTTTCCTCATTATTTACCTCAATTTCGAAGATTTAGCAGCCAATTTCTGGCATTTAGAGCAATTTCCGCAGGAAAACTGTGCTAACTATAATCATGACTGAATTTTTGGGTTTCATCAGCGCCAAAAGTCCTTCACGAATGAAGAAGCAGAGAAAAAGAGCGGCTGTTTCTCGTCTCAAAGGCTTTATCCACCTAATTGGTGTTATCACAACTTCCTAATTAGGATTTTCCTCTGAAAGGAAGTTAGAACCTCCTTTCAATCTTCTTTGTTTTGTTTACTAGATTTTATAACCTCTAAACAAACAGAGGCAAAATTGGACATTTTTATACATATCTTGCAAAACGTTTAAAGATGAGAACAACCATTGGGACCTTTTCAAAAGCGCGTCTCAAAAACTACACTTTCTTTTTAAGATTTCATCAAAAATTCCTAACCTTTAAATAGTGAGAGTCAAAAATGTAAAGATTTCGAGGCAAATTCAAAGGATTATAACTTCCAAACGGTTAAATATATCCGAATAATCATTCAGAAATTTTCAATAGAGCATATTTAGGACTGTCTTTTCCTTACTGGTTTTCATCATACAATCCTAACCTCTAAAGAAACCGAAGCAAAATTGAACACTTTTATTCATCTTTCGCAAAACGTTGAAGATATCAGAACAACCATTAGGATCTTTTTCACTGCGCGTTTAAAGAACTGTATTTTATTAGTAAGGTTTTATCAAAAATTCCTAACCTTTCAAAAGTCAAAATTCCGAGCCTTTAAAACTTAGGGGCTTATAGCTCCCAAACGGTTAAAATTTTTGAAATTATTATTCAGAACTTTTCAATAGAACGTCTTTTCTGATTAAGGTTTCATCAGACTCAGATCAGATCAAGACTAACCTTTAAAAAGCTAGAACGAAAAATGTCAAAATTCCGAGCCCCCGAAACTTAAGAGCTTGTAGCTCCCAAACGGTAAAAATATTGAAATAATCATTCAGACCTTTTCGATAGAACTCCTCAAAATATATGTTTTCTTTTAAAGATTTTTTTTTTAATTCCTAACCTTTAAGGAGTTAGAACAAAAAATGTAAACATTTCGAGCCGTCGAAGTTCACCAGCTTCTAACTTTGAAACGGTTAAAAATATCCGAATAATCATTCAGAGATTTTCGATAGAGCGTCTCAAAGTATATATTTTCGTGTTACTATTTTATAAAATATTCCTAACCTTTAAGGAGTTAGAACAAAAAAATTAAACATTTCGAGCCTTTGAAGTTCAACAACTTCTAACTTTCTAACTCATTAAGAACTTTTCAATAGAGCATTTCTAGGACTTTCCTTTCCTTACTGGTTTTTATCAGAAAATCCTAACCCCTAAAGAAACCAAAGCAAAATTGAACATTTTTATTCATCTCTCGCAAAACGTTGAAGATATCAGAACGACCATTAGGATCTTTTTCACAGCGCATTTCAAGAACTATCTTTTGTTATTAAGGTTTTATCAGAAATTCCTAACCTTTAAAAAGCTGGAATGAAAATATCAAAATTCCGAGCATCCGAAACTTAAGAGCTTGTGGCTCCCAAACGGTTAAAAATATTGAAATAATCATTCAGAGCTTTTCGATAGACCGTTTCAAAGTGTATCTTTTCTTTTGAATATTTTTTTATGAAACTCCAAACCTTTAAGGAGTTAGAACCAAAAATATAAACATTTCAAGTGGTCGAAGTTCAAGGGCTCGTAACTTCCAAACGGTATAAAATATCCTAATAATCAGTAAGTACTTTTCAATAGAACATATTTAGGACTGTCTATTCCTCACTGGTTTTTATCGGAAAATCCTAACCTCTAAAGAACCCGAACCAAAATTGGACATTTTTATTAATCTCTCGCAAAACGTTAAAGATATCAGAGCAACCATTAGGATCCTTTTTAACAGCGCATCTCAAAAACTGTCTTTCCTTAGTAAGGTTTCAGCAGAAATTCCTAACCTTTAAAAAGCCAGAACAAAAAATTTCAAAATTCCGAGCCCCCGAAACTTAACAGCTTCTAGCTTCCAAACGGTTAAAAATATTGAAATAATCATTCAGAGCTTTTCCATAGAGCTTCTCAAAATATATGTTTTCTTTTGAATATTTTTTAAAAATTCCTAATCTTCAAGGATTTAGAACAAAAAATGTAAACATTTCGAGCCGTCGAAGTTCAACAGCTTCTAACTTTCAAACGATTAAAAATATCTGAATAATCATTAAGAACTTTTCGATAGAGCATCTCTAGGAATTTCTTTTCCCTACTGGTTTTTATATGAAAATCTTAACCCCTAAAGAAACCAAAGCAAAATTGAACATTTTTATTCATCTCTTGTAAGACGTTGAAGATATCAGAACGACCATTAGGATCTTGTTCACAGCGCATCTCAAGAACTATCTTTTCTTATTACGGTTTCATCAGAGATTCCTAACCTTTAAAAAGCTAGAATGAAAATTGTCAAAATTCCGAGCCCACGAAACTTTAGAGCTTGTCGCTCCCAAACGGTTAAAAATATTGAAATAATAATTCAGAGCTTTTTCATAGAGTTCCTCAAAAAATATGTTTTCTTTTAAAGATTTTTTAAAAAACTCCTAACCTTTAAGAAGTTAGAACAAAAAATGTAAACATTTCGAGCCGTCGAAGTTCAACAGCTTCTAACTTCCAAACTGTTAAAAATATCCGAACAATCATTAATAACTTTTCGATAGAGCACCTCTAGGACTTTCTTTTCCTTGCTAGTTTTATCAGAAAATCGTAACCCCTAAAGAAACCAAAGCAAAATTGAAATTTTTTATTCATCTCTCGCAAAACGTTGAAGATATCAGAACGACCATTAGGATCTTTTTCACAGCGCATCTCAAGAACTATCTTTTCTTATTAAGGTTTTATCAGAAATTCCTAACCTTTAAAAAGCTGGAATGAAAAATGTCAAAATTCCGAGCATCCGAAACTTAAGAGCTTGTGGCTCCCAAACGGTTAAAAATATTGAAATAATCATTCAGAGCTTTTCGATAGAGCGTTTCAAAATATATCTTTTCTTTTGAAGATTTTTTATGAAACTCCTAACCTTTAAGGAGTTAGAACAAAAAATATAAACATTTCGAGTCGTCGAAGTTCAAGGGCTCGTAACTTCCAAACGGTATAAAATATCCTAATAATCAGTAAGTACTTTTCAATAGAGCATATTTAGGACTGTCTATTCCTCACTGGTTTTTATCGGAAAATCCTAACCTCTAAAGAACTCGAACCAAAATTGGACATTTTTATTAATCTCTCGCAAAACGTTAAAGATACCAGAGCAACCATTAGGATCTTTTTCACAGCACATCTCAAGAACTATCTTTTCCTATTAAGGTTTCATCAGAAATTCCTAACCTTTAAAAAGCTAAAATGAAAAATGTCAAAATTCCGAGCCCCCGAAACTTTAGAGTTGGTAACTCCCAAACGGTTAAAAATATTGAAATAATCATTCAGAGATTTTCGATAGAGCGTCTCAAAGTATATATTTTCGTGTTACTATTTTATAAAATATTCCTAACCTTTAAGGAGTTAGAACAAAAAATTTAAACATTTCGAGCCGTCGAAGTTCAACAACTTCTAACTTTGAAACGGTTAAAAATATCCGAATAACCATTAAGAACTTTTCAATAGAGCATTTCTAGGACTTTCTTTTCTTTACTGGTTTTTATCAGAAAATCCTAACCCCTAAATCATCTCTCGCAAAACGTTGAAGATATCAGAACGACCATTAGGATCTTTTTCACAGCGCATCTCAAGAACTATCTTTTCTTATTAAGGTTTTATCAGAAATTCCTAACCTTTAAAAAGCTGGAATGAAAAATGTCAAAATTCCGAGCATCTGAAACTTAAGAGCTTGTGGCTCCCAAACGGTTAAAAATATTGAAATAATCATTCAGAGCTTTTCGATAGAGCGTTTCAAAATATATCTTTTCTGTTGAAGATTTTTATGAAACTCCTAACCTTTAAGGAGTTAGAACAAAAAATATAAACATTTCGAGTCGTCGAAGTTCAAGGGCTCGTAACTTCCAAACGGTATAAAATATCCTAATAATCAGTAAGTACTTTTCAATAGAGCATATTTAGGACTGTCTATTCCTCACTGGTTTTTATCGGAAAATCCTAACCTCTAAAGATCCCGAACCAAAATTGGACATTTTTATTAATCTCTCGCAAAACGTTAAAGATATCAGAGCAACCATTAGGACCCTTTTTAACAGCGCATCTCAAAAACTGTCTTTTCTTATTAAGGTTTCATCAGAAATTCCTAACCTTTAAAAAGCTAAAATGAAAAATGTCAAAATTCCGAACCCCCGAAACTTTAGAGCTTGTAACTTCCAAACGGTTAAAAATATTGAAATAATCATTCAGAGATTTTCGATAGAGCGTCTCAAAGTATATCTTTTCTTGTTACTATTTTATAAAAAAATCCTAACCTTTAAGGAGTTAGAACAAAAAAATTAAACATTTCGAGCCGTCGAAGTTCAACAACTTCTAACTTTGAAACGGTTAAAAATATCCGAATAATCATTAAGAACTTTTCAATAGAGCATTTCTAGGACTTTCTTTTCCTTACTGGTTTTTATCAGAAAATCCTAACCCCTAAAGAAACCAAAGCAAAATTGAACATTTTTATTCATCTCTCGTAAAACGTTGAAGATATCAGAACGACCATTAGGATCTTTTTCACAGCGCATCTCAAGAACTATCTTTTCTTATTAAGGTTTTATCAGAAATTCCTAACCTTTAAAAAGCTGGAATGAAAAATATCAAAATTCCGAGCATCTGAAACTTAAGAGCTTGTGGCTCCCAAACGGTTAAAAATATTGAAATAATCATTAGGAGCTTTTCGATAAAGCGCCTCAGGGACTGTCTTCCTAAAGGGGTTTCATTAGGAATTTCTAATACCAAAAGAAATAAACGTAACATTTCGAACCATTTGAAGCATGTTAAATAAAACTCCAAAATAATAACAATTAAAACCCAAAAGTCAACATTTTTAACAGCCGTGCGCACTAAACAGTATCCTACTGCGTGTTACCGAGTTCATTTTTATATAAAATAGGCGGTTTTCATATACAGAAGGTGTCTAAAGCCACATGGATGCGCATTATCAGACGACCAAAGACATAAACATCCTTTTTCAAATTCTCGAATAAAAACAATACAAATAATTTTTTTTCAAAAAACCTTCATTAATGAGTTACCGATTTAAACAGCTTTAAATGGAAAAAACATACAGGGTGTACTGGACTTAATCGGACAACAGTTAGATAATCAATCATACATCCACTGGTTGGATTTTTTGTTTTTGTTCGTCTAGGTGAAAGCCATGTATAAAGAGGCCGTGCCATCGACACTCCTTAATCAAAGGGCGAACCAGTAACCGCAAAGTCATAAATGGTTCTGGTTGGAAATCGTGAGAAACAGCCAATTCGAACAGCGGCCTAATCCACCAAACACGTACCTACGCTAATTATTTTTATATTCAGATATATGCGAGTTTGATTTATCTCGGGCTGCAGCCTCGCAACCCATTGTGTAAGAGATCAAGAGCGGTAAACCCACGCTGTTGCTCGAATTGCGGCTGCTTAGGCTTTAGCCGAGCTATTTGTGTTAGGAAACCAGCCCTGTAGTTGAATGTTTGTTTTTTTGGGTTTTTTGGCGATTTCTTCAAAAATACCTTGCAGCTTCTTCTCCGTCTCCCAAAACTTTTGCAGCTCAGTGAAGTATTTGTCCAAAATGAAGACTTTGCTCAGTCCGAGAGTGGCCATGCCTACACTTCAACGATAGAGCCGCTTTGGATCCATATCCCCACGACACTCGCACATTTTTTATTCAACTCTTTGCCAAATGAACACTGAAAAGCACATTCGGCCGTTACTTGATGGGCGGGTGCGCTCGCTCTTCGGTACACGCAGATCGAACCTTAAGGAGCACTGGCTTTTCGTCGGACCGGTTGACTCTCTTGACCGCCTTCTACCTGTAAACTTACCTGGCGCCGTTGCCGACTTTTCAAAACAACAGCACTGTTTGGCTGCGGTTTTCCGTTCTTCAAGCACAGTCAGCTTGAAGAAATGGGTCTTCACCGTGTGCCCAAAGCACCTTCTTCAGCCAGCTTGAATTCATTCGGAATTTGCTTGTTTGGTGCCCGTGTGCGGAAGATATGGATAATGGACCACCCCAGTCAAGGTTAGCCCGTTGGGGGTCCACTCTCGAGCTGCGGGGGCCCATCGCAGACTCACAGAGCAACGTTGAAGAATCGAAGAATTTCTTCGCGGGTAGGAATACGATTCCATGGATTCGGTACCAACCATGGGTCGTACTGGCGGTTAGACGCTCAAGCGAGGCTGCCGTGTCTTGGATTTATCGCAGGCTTTTGGCTTTTCAGCGAGTGATTCTGCACTATAAAACCCTCTGTATTTCGGGTGAAATCCTGCTTTGCTACTGGGGGAGCGGTGGCATCGTAACATTAAAACAGCGTTTGAATGGATTCGTTTTTGGCGCATGAAATGGCGAATGAGCCCTGACACTGCAGCACCTATTCGCCTTATTATCCACTACGTTCTGAATAAAAAATTAGAAAACTGACGCTGCAGCTCTTTGTAGGTTTTCTAATATTTAATGCAGACTTTCGATTTTTACGTTCGATTAGGAAAAATAAATAAGAAACGATTGAGGCTGCAGCACGCTATTTGCCCATTCGCATCCGTTAACATTGGGCGATTATTATCGGATGACATTTTTACACCCGTTAGCTCTAATAAACAATCTTCACTTACGGTTGCCCTCTGAGACGGTTTGCTTATGCAGAGCGGTTATGTAAGCGTGCAGATTCTGGCGCAGCAGCTCCTTTTCCCGATACCTAAGAACCAAAATTGCGCTTTTAGGCAGAAAGGGGCGGGTTTGCGAAATGGCGTACTTGCAGAAGAAGTCTGGCCTGATGCGATGGGAGGCCAGGAAATGGTCGTAGGCTTCCAGCAGCTTGAGGCTGGATAGGAACCAAGCTTTTCTGGTCATCAGGTGTTTTTCGTAGGTTTCATCCGGTTGGAGCATTGTCAGCCTTCATTGTTAGCTGATGGAGTTGAAATCTACAAGGAAATTTGTGTGTTTGACAATTTTACTATTTTTATTTTAAATTAACGTCCAAAAAAATTTACAAAATCGGCACAATAAAGCATCTATATTAATTTTATTCAATAAACATTAGTGGGAATATTAAAAAATGTCCAATATTCCAAAAGATTTATTCAAAATATGTTTATAGAATAAATTTTGTTATCTGGGAAGAAATCCAGAAAGATGAAAAATTTGGAAAATATTTTCTATTTTCTAATATAGATCTAATATAGATAGATATCTAATAATAGAAATAATTTTTTTTTTGATAAATGTTCAATATTTGGTTACCAACAACTTCTTGCGCCAATCTATTTTGCAGACAATTTTTCAAAAATTAATCTGTCTGTATCGAGATTTGCTAGCAACTTGCATTTTTTTCAATGAGATAGAGCGAATATCGCTCTATGACTGCTAAAAGTTTCATTGCAATCAGAGTTTTAAGTGATTTTTTACGAATTTTCAAAATTTGGTTACTAACGGCATCTTTTTTTACTCATTCTGTTTTGCAGACCATTTTTCAAAAATGCATTATTCCTAAACGAAATTCGCTATCAACTCGCTGATTGGATTTTGCTGTTATATAGACAGGCCCACGCTCTATAATTTTGGTAAGTTTAATTGTGATCGCAGCTTTTGCTAATTTTTTACAAATTTTTAAAACTTATTTACCAGCGGCACGTTTATCGCTTACCCATTTTTCAGACAATTATTAGAAAATTCATTTCTCTCAAGCGAGACTTGCTAGAAACTATCTTTTTTGACATGAGATAGAGCCAACATTGCTCTCTAACGGTTTGTTAGAAATCAAGATTTGCAGTAATTTTTTAGGAATTTTCAAAACTTGGTTACCAGAGATGTCTTTACCCCCCATTCATTTCGTCGTTTATTTTGCAAAGATGAATTCTGTCACACAAATTTTTCCAGCAATTAGTTTTTTTTGCCATCAGATAGAGCAAATGTTGATCTATAACTGCAAAGAATTTCTTTGCGATCGGAATTTTCTCTGATTTTTTACGAATTTTTAAAATTTGGTTGCCAACTACATTTTTTTTCGTCATTCCCTTTTGCAGACCTGGTTCAAAAATACATTTCTCTTAAACGAGATTAGCTAGCAACTTGCTGATTTTTTCGTTTTATAGACAGGCCTTTGCTCGATTACTTCGGAAAGTTTAATTGGAATCGGATTTTTTTACGAATTTATAAACTTATTTACCAACGGCGTCCTAACCGCTCTTCTATTTTTCAGGCAAGTTTTCAAAAACTCATTTATCTCAAACGACACCTGCCAGAATTTACCTTTTGTGCCATCAATTTGTTTGTCTGAAATCAATAAATGCAGTAATTTCTTGCGAATTTTCAAAACTTGGTTACCAACGATTTCTTTACATCTCAATCATTTTGCAGGTCATTTTTCAAAAATTAATTCTGTCAATCAGGACCCGCGAACAACCAGGTCTTTTTGCCATGAATTAAAGCGAATATTGATCTGTAACTGCAAAAAATTTCAATGCGATTAAGTTGTTCAGTGATTTTTTACAAATTTTCAAACTTTGCTACCAACCACGTCTTGTTCCGCCAATCTATTTTGCACATAGTTTTTTAAAAAATTATTTATTTTTAACTAAACTAGCAAGAAAGTCTCTATTTCTTCCAGGAGGTGGAGTAAATGTTGCTCTATAAAGCCTTGAAGGTCAGTTGCGATAAGCTTTCTCCGTAAGGTTTTACGAATTTTGGAAAATTGGTTACCAACAACGTATTTACCTTCCATCCATTTTGCAGACCATTTTCTAAAAATTAATTTCTTTTAAATCAAACAGGCAACCACATTGCTCTGTTTGCACTCAAATTCCGCATATATTAGTCTATAACGTCTAAAAATTTGATTGCGATCAAAGTTTTCACTAAATTTTTACTAATTCTCAAAATCTGGCTAGTTATAGACCCGTCCATTTTGCAGACCATTTTTCAAAAATTCATTTCTCTCACAGTAAACTTGCAAGAAACTTGCCCTTTTGCTATGAGATGAAGCGACCATTCTTCTGTGACTGCTAAAAGTTTGATTGCGGTCAAGTTTTTTGGTGATTGTTTACGAATTTTCCAAATTTGGCGTCTTTTTTTGCCAATCCATTTTGTACACCATTTTCATAAAAATCATTTCTCGCAAGGTGGACAAGCAAGAAAGTTTCCCTTTTTGCCATAAAATGGAGTCTGTATAACTCTATAACGTCTAAAAGTTTAATTGCGATTGAAGTTTCCAGAACGTTTTAACGAATTTTCAAAGTGCGATAACCAATAAGGTCTTTTTCCGCCAAACGATTTGAAAGTCCATTTTTTAAAAATATATTTTTTTCAAACGAAATTTGCTAGCAACGAGCTTTTCCGGAAACTATATAGAGCAGACATTTCTCCATAACTTTGAGAAGTTTCATTGTGATGGCCGTTTGTGCCATTTTTTGAGAAATTTTCAAAATTTGGTTGCGAACGATGTCCTTTACCGCGATCCATTTTGCAAACTATATTTAAAAAAAGTTAATTTCTCTCAAAGTTGACTTGCTAGAGACTCGCTTTTTTGCAATGTGGTAGAACGGATATTGCCCTGTGACGCTTAACAGTTTAATTGGGATCAACATTTTCAACGATTTTTTTATGAATTTTCAAAACTTAGTTAACAATGACAAATTTATCGCCCATCCATTTTGCAGACTTTATTTTTCAAAAATTTCTTTCTCTAAAAGTCGACTTGCTAGAGACTTGCCGTTTTCGCCATGAGGTAGAGTAAATATGGTTCTATAACGTCTAAAAGTTTAATTCCGATTGGGGGTTTAAGTACATTTTAACGAATTTTTAAAATCTGGCTCCCAAAAAGGATTTTCTGCCCATCCATTTTGCAAACATTTTCTCAAAATTTTGTAAATTCGCTAGATACTTGCTATTTTTGGCATTGGATCGCACATAAGGCGGCTGTGGCGGCTAAAAATTTAATTGCCATGAACGTTTCCAGTAATTTTTTAAGAATTTAAGAAATTTGACTCCCACGAGTCAGGTATTGGCGCCAATCCATTTCGAAAATTATTCTCTCTTAAAGTGAAGAAACAAGCACGTTGTTCTGTTTGCCATGAAGTAGAGCAAATATAACTCTATCGTCTCTAAAAAGTTTAATTGCGATTAGGGTTCCCAGTAATTTTTTACAAATTATCAAATTTCGGTAACCAACGAGGTCTTCTTCCGTTAACCCATTTTGCAGATCGTTTTCAAAAATTCTTTGCCCTCAAAGTGGATTCGCTAGCAACGAGCTTCTCTGGCAATTATAGAGATAAGACATTTCGCCATAACTCTGAGAAGTTTAATAATGATCGCATTTTTTGCCAATTTTAGAGAAATTTTTAAACAGTTTGTTGCCAACGATGTCTTTTTCCGCAATCCATTTTGCAAACTATATTTTTCAAAAATGCATTTCTTTCAAAGTGGAGTTGCTAGAGACTTGCTTTTTTGGCCATGAGATAGAGCAAATGTTGATCTATAACTGCAAAGAATTTCATTGGGATCAGAGTTTTCTGTGATTTTTTTACGAATTTTTAAAATTTGGTTGCCAACTACAACTTTTTTTCGTCAATCCCTTTTGCAGACTTGGTTCAAAAATTCATTTCTCTTAAACGAGATTAGCCAGCAACTTGCTGATTTTGCCGTTATATAGACAGGCCTTTGCTCTATTAATTCGGAAAGTTTAATTGGAATCAGAATTTTTTACGAATTTATAAACTTATTTACCAACGGCGTCTTTACCCCTCATCTATTTTTCAGGCAAGTTTTCAAAAATGCATTTCTCTTAAACGACACTTGCTACCTTTTTTGACAACAATTTGTTAGTCTGAAATCAATAAATGCAGTACTTTTTAACCAATTTTCGAAACTTGGTTACCAACGATTTCTTTACCGCTCAATCATTTTGCAGGTCATTTTTCAAAAATGAATTCTGTCAACCAGAATCCGCCAGCAACCAGTTCTTTCTGCCATGAATTAGAGCGAATATTGATCTGTAACTGCAAAAAAAATTCCATGCGATTAAGTTTTTCAGTGATTTTTTACAAATTTTCAAACTTTGCTACCAACCACGTCTTGTTCCGCCAATCTATTTTGCACATAATTTTTCAAAAATTAATTTCTTTTTAACTAAACTAGCAAGAACGTTTCTATTCCTTCCAGGAGGTGGAGTAAATGTTGCTCTATAAAGCCTTAAAGGTTAGTTGCGATAAGCTTTCTCAGTAACGTTTTACGAATTTTGGAAAATTGGTTACCAACAACGTATTTACCTTCCATCCATTTTGCAGACCATTTTCCAAACATTCATTTCTCTTAAACCAAACACGCATCCACATTGCTCTGTTTGCCATGAGATTCCGCATATATTGGTCTATAATGTCTAAAAGTTTGATTGCGATTAAAGTTTTCAGTAAATTTTTACTAATTCTCAAAATCTGGCTTGTTATAGACCCGTCCATTTTGCAGACCATTTTTCGAAAATTTATTTCTCTCACAGGAAACTTGCAAGAAACTTGCAAGAAACTTGCCCTTTTGCTATGAGATGAAGCGACCATTGTTCTGTGACTGCTAAAAGTTTGATTGTGGTCAAGTTTTTTGGTAATTGTTTACGAATTTTCCAAATTTGGCGTCTTTTTTTGCCAATCCATTTTGTACACCATTTTCATAAAAATCATTTCTCGCAAGGTGGACAAGCAAGAAAGTTTCCCTTTTTGCCATAAAATGGAGTCTGTATAACTCTATAACGTCTAAAAGTTTAATTGCGATTGAAGTTTCCAGAATTTTTTAACGAATTTTCAAAATTCGATAACAAATGAGGTCTTTTTCCGCCAAACGATTTGAAAGTCCATTTTTTAAAAATATATTTTTTTCAAACGAAATTTGCTAGCAACGAGCTTTTCCGGAAGCTATATAGAGCAGACATTTCTCCATAACTTTGAGAAGTTTCATTGTGATGGCCGTTTGTGCCATTTTTTGAGAAATTTTCAAAATTTGGTTGCGAACGATGTCCTTTACCGCGATCCATTTTGCAAACTATATTTAAAAAAAGTTAATTTCTCTCAAAGTTGACTTGCTAGAGACTCGCTTTTTTGCAATGTGGTAGAACGGATATTGCCCTGTGACGCTTAACAGTTTAATTGGGATCAACATTTTCAACGATTTTTTTATGAATTTTCAAAACTTAGTTAACAATGACAAATTTATCGCCCATCCATTTTGCAGACTTTATTTTTCAAAAATTTCTTTCTCTAAAAGTCGACTTGCTAGAGACTTGCCTTTTGCATCATAAGGTAGAGTAAATGTGGTTCTATAATGCCAAAAAGTTTAATTCCGAGTGGGGGTTTAAGTACATTTTAACGAATTTTTAAAATCTGGCTCCCAAAAAGGATTTTCTGCCCATCCATTTTGCAAACATTTTCTCAAAAATTTGTGAATTCGCTAGATACTTGCTATTTTTGGCATTGGATCGCACATAAGGCGGCTGTGGCGGCTAAAAATTTAATTGCCATGAACGTTTCCAGTAATTTTTTAAGAATTTAAGAAATTTGACTCCCACGAGTCAGGTATTGGCGCCAATCCATTTCGAAAATTATTCTCTCTTAAAGTGAAGAAACAAGCACGTTGTTCTGTTTGCCATGAAGTAGAGCAAATATAACTCTATCGTCTCTAAAAAGTTTAATTGCGATTAGAGTTCCCAGTAATTTTTTACAAATTATCAAAGTTCTGTAACCAACGAGGTCTTTTTCCATTAACCCATTTTGCAGATCATTTTCAAAAATTCTTTGCTCTCAAACGGGCTTCGCTAGCAACGAGCTTCTCCGGCAATTATAGAGAGCAGACATTTCTCCATAACTCTGAGAAGTTTAATTCTGATCGCATTTTTTACCAATTTTAGAGAAATTTTCAAACCTTTGTTGCCAACGATGTCTTTTTCTGCAATCCATTTTGCAAACTATATTTTTCAAAAATGCATTTCTTTCAAAGTGGAGTTGCTAGAGACTTGCTTTTTTAGCCATGAGATAGAGCAAATGTTGATCTATAACTGCAAAGAATTTCATTGGGATCAGAGGTTTCTGTGATTTTTTTGCGAATTTTTAAAATTTGGTTGCCAACTATAACTTTTTTCCGTCAATCCCTTTTGCAGACCTGGTTCAAAAATTCATTTCTCTTAAACGCGATTAGCCAGCAACTTGCTGATTTTGACGTTATATAGACAGGCCTTTGCTCCATTACTTCGGAAAGTTTAATTGGAATCGGATTTTTTTACGAATTTATAAACTTATTTACCAACGGCGTCCTTACCGCTCATCTATTTTCCAGGCAAGTTTTCAAAAACTCATTTATCTCAAACGACACCTGCCAGAATCTACCTTTTGTGCCATCAATTTCTTTGTCTGAAATCAGCAAATGCAGTAATTTCTTGCGAATTTTCAAAATTTGGTTTCCAACGATTTCTTTACCGCTCAATCATTTTGCAGGTCATTTTTCAAAAATTAATTCTGTCAATCAGAATCCGCCCGCAACCAGGTCTTTTTGCCATGAATTAGACCGAATATTGATCTGTAACTGCAAAAAAATTTAAATGCGATCAAGTTTTTCACTGATTTTTTACAAATTTTTAAACTTTGCTACCAACCACGTCTTGTTCCGCCATTCTATTTTGCACATAGTTTTTTAAAACATTATTTATTTTTAACTAAACTAGCAAGAAAGTCTCTATTTCTTCCAGGAGGTGGAGTAAATGTTGCTCTATAAAGCCTTGAATGTCAGTTGCGATAAGCGTTCTCAGTAAGGTTTTCCGAATTTTCGAAAATTTGTTACCAACAACGTATTTACCTTCCATCCATTTTGCAGACCATTTTCCAAAAATTAATTTCTCTTAAATCAAACACGCAACCACATTGCTCTGTTTGCACTGAAATTCCGCATATATTGGTCTATAACGTCTAAAAGTTTGATTGCGATCAAAGTTTTCAGTAAATTTTTACGAATTCTCAAAATCTGGCTTGTTATAGACCCGTCCATTTTGCAGACCATTTTTTGAAAATTCATTTCTCTCACAGTAAACTTGCAAGAAACTTGCCCTTTTGCTATGAGATGAAGCGACCATTCTTCTGTGACTGCTAAAAGTTTGATTGCGGTCAAGTTTTTTGGTGATTGTTTACGAATTTTCCAAATTTGGCGTCTTTATTTGCCAATCCATTTTGTACACCATTTTCATAAAAATCATTTCTCGCAAGGTGGACAAGCAAGAAAGTTTCCCTTTTTGCCATAAAATGGAGTCTGTATAACTCTATAACGTCTAAAAGTTTAATTGCGATTGAAGTTTCCAGAATTTTTTAACGAATTTTCAAAATTCGATAACAAATGAGGTCTTTTTCCGCCAAACGATTTGGAAGTCCATTTTTTAAAAATATTTTTTTTTCAAACGAAATTTGCTAGCAACGAGCTTTTCCGGAAACTATATAGAGCAGACATTTCTCCATAACTTTGAGAAGTTTCATTGTGATGGCCGTTTGTGCCATTTTTTGAGAAATTTTCAAAATTTGGTTGCGAACGATGTCTTTTACCGCGATCCATTTTGCAAACTATATTTAAAAAACGTTAGTTTCTCTCAAATTTGACTTGCTAGAGACTCGCTTTTTTGCAATGTGGTAGAACGGATATTGCCCTGCGACGCTTAACAGTTTAATTGGGATCAACATTTTCAACGATTTTTTATGAATTTTCAAAACTTGGTTAACAATGACAAATTTATCGCCCATCCATTTTGAGGACTTTATTTTTCAAAAATTTCTTTCTCTAAAAGTCGACTTGCTAGAGACTTGCCGTTTTCGCTATGAGGTAGAGTAAATATGGTTCTATAACGTCTAAAAGTTTAATTCCGATTGGGGGTTTAAGTACATTTTAAGGAATTTTTAAAATCTGGCTCCCACAAAGGATTTTCTGCCCATCCATTTTGCAAACATTTTCTCAAAAATTTGTGAATTCGCTAGATACTTGCTATTTTTGGCATTGGATCGCACATATGGCGGCTGTGGCGGCTAAAAATTTAATTGCCATGAACGTTTCCAGTAATTTTTTAAGAATTTAAGAAATTTGACTCCCACGAGTCAGGTATTGGCGCCAATCCATTTCGAAAATTATTCTCTCTTAAAGTGAAGAAACAAGCACGTTGTTCTGTCTGCCATGAAGTAGAGAAAATATAACTCTATCGTCTCTAAAAAGTTTAATTGCGATTAGGGTTCCCAGTAATTTTTTACAAATTATCAAAGTTCTGTAACCAACGAGGTCTTTTTCCATTAACCCATTTTGCAGATCATTTTCAAAAATTCTTTGCTCTCAAGCGGGACTCGCTAGCAACGAGCTTCTCTGGCAATTATAGAGAGCAGACATTTCTCCATAACTCTGAGAAGTTTAATTCTGATCGCATTTTTTGCCAATTTAAGAGAAATTTTCAAAACTTTGTTGCCAACGATGTCTTTTTCCGCAATCCATTTTGCAAACTATATTTTTCAAAAATGTATTTCTTTAAAAATGGAGTTGGTAGAGACTTGCTTTTTCCGCCATAAGATAGAGCAAACCCATTTAAAATTATAGCGCAAAAAAGTTTAATTCCGACCGCGGTTTTAAAAAAAATATTTTTTTTTGAAAACAGCATTTTTTTACTCATATATTTTGCAGACTATAATTCTTTTTATTGTGCTTTTTAATACATAATTAATCGAGTTAAGGTTCGAAAATCAAAGAAAATTGACACAAGGAAACGACTTCATTTTCCTTCCCAGAAATCGAGACATTAAAGCCAACTAGTGGTTAAAAAACGGTTAAAAACACCTAAGTTTTGTTCAGAAAGTGAGCAAATCTTTAAAAAAACCCGCAAAGTTTTAAACTGTTTTCTGTAATTGCAAACCCAACACGACAACGCAAACTCGCACCTTCCTTGAAAAGAAGCCAAAGTAGATGCAGATCTCTTCACAGCACGCCCATATACAGGGTGTTTGGAGGAAAAGACGGGTGTTTCGTGACAACATTGCATGAAAGTCCGTTTCCCACAACAAATTGTGGGAGTTCGTCTTTTCATTCCACACGTGGTCTTTAGCGATGATTATGGACAAGATGGGCCGCAGATAATTGGGCGAAGAGCACGCTCAAAGTGAAGGTGAAATATTTGCAGCGCACGAGGGTTGCATTTACGTATAATTATATCGAGGAAAATACACGATTGTTAGTCGAGATAATGTCAGGACAGCGTTACATATACTTGAGGCCACGTTTAGTTTATTGATTTATTTGGCTCGGTTTCTTCCCAGCCCAGCTATTTAATGTTTAAACATTAACTGTCCATAAACCGCGCGAATTATACAAAATTCTTCCGTTAGGATCCAGGAATTCTCTGACGAATTTGAAGCCATTCACGGAAACAGATCTGTTAGCGCATAAAAGACGATAAATCTAAATAATAAATGTGGTGTTTCTGAAGATGAATGTCTTCGCATGAAGCAAGATATGGGCAGGAATAAAAAAATGTAGAACGTGCGCCGACAGTTGTATGTGAAGCTGCAGCGCCTTATTTCTTCTATGGGGATTTTTCAAAATTCTTCCAAGTCTTACCAACTAGAAACGTGCGTCCACACGGCCCATTACACCTAATCAAGACCGTTAATTAATCGAATCACACATTCAATCAATCACTTTGGAAACCCACACACAAAAGTCCGTGTCGCTTTTGAATTAAATCCTCGAGTATCGCGCCGCGCCGGATTAAAATCAACAATCGAGCCGTGCTTTGAAGAGCGACATGAAGATCCAAATAGTTTTTACACGCAGTTCTTCGGGGCTTTTGAAGAATGCGATGTTGTCAGCAGGGTCAAGATGTCTCAACCTCGACTTCTAGGAGGTATGGGGGAAGAACAGATGTATGAGGAGTAAAACTGTACGGATTTTCTACTGGATTTTATTAGATTTAGTGCCAATTGTTTTCGAGCTTCCGACTAGTCAAAATCGGACACGTCAAAAATTGGTGAAAATTTGGGTCAAAATCCAAAAATCCCCAGGAGCCACTTATCTTTCACTTTGGAGAAAAACTGAATACCAACTTTCTTATGTACTTTGACCTCATCTACCCAGTGGTGCGCTCATAATTGTTTTAGTATTTTTCGTTTAAACGATGTATTGGTTTTTTTGAAGACAATTTTGAAATTTTCTCGAAATGCAATACAGGGGAGATTTTGAAGTTCGCCCTGATTGGTTTTTGATCTCGCAGTCTTTTTTCAATAGTAACTTTTTGTGTTAAGATGTTTTGTTTTCGCGAAAAAAACATTCAAAAATTCACTAAATTTATGAAGTCTGAAACTATCCGTTTTTGAAAGTTTTCCACTTTTTCCGCGCAATTTTTATAGTTTTCGAGCTTACCACTAGTGGAAAGTGATAAATTAACTTCAATTTGGCACGTCAAAAATTGATCAAAATTTGGGCCAAATTCCAAAAATCTGCAGAAGCTCGCTTATTTTTCACTTTGAGAAAAAAGTGAACACCAGCTTTTTTATGCAGCTTGATCTCATCTATCCAGCTGTGTGTTCAAAGTTGATATACTACTTTTCATTTAGGAGATATTTTTGTTTTTTGGAAAAAATATTTTTTGCATTTTCTCAAAAATGCCATAAAGGGGAGATTTTAAAAAGCTGTCACTGAATGACCTTTGACCGTGCGATCTTTTTACCAAGAGCAACTTTTTTTGCTAAAACGCTTTGTTTTCGAAAAAATATATAAAATGCGAAAATTCTCTAAAATCCCTAATCCTGAAAATGGCCGATCTTTGAAAGGTTTCATCATGTTCAGAGCAATTTTGATGCTTTTAGACCTTCCCACTAGTGTAAAGTAAAACATTGACTTCGGCACATAGAAAATTGGTCCAATTTCGACTGAATTCATGGAATTTCCTGCAGTTCGCTCGCTCTAAAGCTCGCTTATCAGCCACTTTAGAGAAAAAGTTAGCACAAGCTTTTTCATACAGTTTCACCTGTGGTTTCACCTAATCTATCCGGTGGTGTGCCCACAATTGAGTTAGCATTTTCCGTTTAAGAGGCATTTTAGTTTTTTTGAAAAAACTTTTACGACATTTTTTCGAAATAGCCATTCAGGGAAGGGAAGTTTAAGCGAGAAAAAGTGAATGTTTTTAGACTTTGCACGTCAAATATTGGTCCAATTTCGACTGAAGTCATGAAATCTCCAGCAGCTCGCTTATGAGCATCTTTACAAAAAAAATTGGCTTTTCGCCATGCGGACTTTTTATCTAGAGCAACTTTTTCTGCTAAAATGCTTCGTTTTCGAAAAAAAGGCTAAAATTCACTTCTGAATTTAAAACTGTAGAACTTCCCCACTGGGGCAAATAGCAACTTGGAACTTTCCCAGTTCATAGAAGACAGTTCACTCTAGTAACGGTGAAACTTGCATGAAAATCCCAAACAATCCTGATTTTTACCAGCCGGGTAAAGTTTGGGCTCGAAATGGGTGTTTCCAGCCAGCTGCGCCTTCTGCTGTAAAACTCTAGAACTTCCCCACTGGGACAAGTATCAACTTGAAACTTACCCAGTCCTTAGAAAACAGTTGTCTTTAGAAACGCTGAAATTTGAATGAAAATCTCACAAAATCCTGATTTTTACCAGCCGAGTAAAGCTTGGGCTCGAAATGGGTATTTCCATCCAGCTGATCCTTCTGATTTAAAACTATAGAACTTCCCCACTGGGACAAGTAGCAACTTGAAACTGTCCCAGTCCTTAGAAGACAGTTGTCTTTAGAAACGCTGAAATTTGCATGAAAATCCCACAAAATTCTAATTTTTACCAGCCGAGTAAAGTTTGGGCTCGAAATGGGTATTTCCAGCCAGCTGCGCCTTCTGATTTAAAACTATAGAACTTCCAAGTAGCAACTTAGAACTTTCCCAGTCCATAGAAGACAGTTCACTCTAGTCACGGTGATACCTGCATAAAAATCCCACAAAATCCTGATTTCCTCCAGTCGAGTAAAATTTGAGCTCGAAATGAGTTTTTCCAGCCAGCTGAGCCTTCTGCAGTAAAACTCTAGAACTTCCCCACTGGGAAAAGCAGCAACTTGAAACTTTCCCAGTCCTTAGAAGATAGTTGTCTTTAGAAACCCTGATATTTGCATGAAAATCTCACAAAATACTAATTTTTACCAGCCGAGTAAAGTTTGGGCTCGAAATGGGTATTTCCAGCCAGCTGCGCCTTCTGCTGTAAAACTCTAGAACTTTCCCACTGGGACAAGTACCAACTTGAAACTTTCCCAGTCCTTAGAAGACAGTTTACTTTAGAAATCCTGATTTTTACCAGCCGGGTAAATTTGGGGCTCGAAATGGGTGTTTTCAGCCAACTGTGCCTTCTGCTTTAAAACTCTAGAACTTCCCCAATGGGGCAAGTAGCAACTTGAATTCTCTCGCCTCTCTAGCAAACAGTTTATAAGCCCTGAAATTTGGATCAAAATCTCACAAAATTTTGATTTTCACCAACGGAGTGAAGTTTCGGCTAGAAATGGGTGTTTTCAGCCAGCTGCGTCTTCTGTTTAAAACTCTAGAACTTCCCCCACTAGCGCAAGTACCAACTTGGAACTTTTCCAGTTCTTAGAAGACAGATTACTCAACACACACTGAAATTTGTATAAAAATCCCAAAAGATTCTAATTTTTACCAACCGGGTAAAGTTTCGGCTCTAAATGGGTGTTTCCAGCCAGCTGCGCCTTCTGCTCTGAAGCTATAGAACTTCCCAGCTGGGGCAAGAACCAACCTGAAAATTTCCTCACTCTTTAGCAGACAGTTCACTCTATAAACCTTGAAATCTGCATGAAAACCCTATAAAATCCTGATCCTGATTTTCACCAGTCGAGTAAAATTTGAGCTCGAAATGGGTTTTTCCAGCCAGCTGAGCCTTCTGCAGTAAAACTCTAGAACTTCCCCACTGGGAGAAGTAGCAACTTGAAACTTTCCCAGTCCTTAGAAGACAGTTGTCTTTAAAAACTCTAGAACTTCCTCATTCGGACAAGAAGCAACTTGAAACTGCGCAGTCCATAGAAGATAGTTCACCCTAGAAACGGTGAAATTTGTATAAAAATACCAAAAAAGTCAAATTTTTACAAGTCGAGTAAAATTTGGGCTCAAAATGGGTGTTTCCAGTCAGCTACGTTTTCTGTTTAAAACTTTAGAACTTCCCCACTGGCGCAAGTACCAACTTGGAACTTTCCCAGTCCGTAGAAGAGAGTTCACTCTAGTAATGGTGAAAGTTGCACAAAATGCTAATTTTCACCAGTTGAATAAAATTTGATCTCGAAATGGGTTTTTCCAGCCAGCTGAGCCTTCTGCAGTAAAACTCTAGAACTTCCCCACTGGGAGAAGTAGCAACCTGAAACTTTCCCAGTCCTTAGAAGACAGTTTTCTTTAGAAACCCTGAATATTGCATGAAAATCTGACAAGATGCTGATTTTACCAGCCGAGTAAAGTTTGGGCTCAAAATGGGCGTTTTCAGCAAACTGTGCCTTCTGCTTTAAAACTCTAGAACTTCCCCACTGGGCAAGTAGCAACTTCAAACTTTCCCAGTCCTTAGAAGACAGCTTACTTTAGAAACCTTGAAATTTGCATGAAAATCCCACAAAATCCTGATTTTTACCAGCCGGGTAAATTTTAGGATCGAAATGGGTGTTTCCAGCCAACTGTGCCTTCTGCTTTAAAACTCTAGAAATTCCCCACTGGGGCAAGTAGCAACTTGAAACTTCGCAGTCCATAGAAGATAGTCCACCCTAGGTGAAATTTGTATAAAAATACCAAAAAATTTAAATTTTTACAAGTCCAGTAAAATTTGGACTCGAAATGGGTGTTTCCAGCCAGCTGCGCCTTCTGCTTTAAAACTGTAGAATTTTCGAGCTGGGGCAAGTAGCAACTTGGAACTTTCCCAGTCCATAGAAGACAGTTCACTCTAGTAACGGTGAAACTTGCATGAAAATCCCAGAAAACTTTGATTTTCACCAGCCGAGTGAAGTTTGGGCTCGGAATGGGTGTTTCCAACCAGCTGCGCCTTCCGCTTTAAAACTCTGGAACTTCCCAGCTGGGGCAAGCAGCAACTAGAAACTTTCCCAGTACTTACACCCTTCACTACCCACAAAGTTTCATTAAAATGTATAAAACCGTTTGGCAGAAATTTATAATTTTGTATTTTTAAAAGTAAAGTTTGACGCCCTGTATTTCGAAAACGAAGCTTTAGCGGACTCATGTATATTGTGATTTTTTTCATATTAGGCCAAGGAATTTTTCCCCCTGAATTTGCGGTACTCATTTCTGAGACACACTGTATATATTTTTGGAAAACGTTATTGGAATTTTCTCAAAAACTCTTTACAGGAAAAGTTTGAAAATTTGCCACTCGACGCCTTTTAACTGTACAGACTTTTAACCAAGAACAACAGTTTCTGCTAAAAATCTTCGTTTACGATAAAAAAATTTGCTTGCAAAATTCCATCAAAATCCTGAGATCTGTATGATAAAATTTATAGGCAGAAAAAAAATAATTGCAAAATTTTCTGTACAGAGGGGTTTATATGAGCAAAGTAAACTCCCAAATCAGCTTGTATGTTTTACAAAAAAAACACATCGAGCTAGGACGGAAAAACTGAAATTATTTCACAGGCTCTTGAACATCGGAATAAGATACCGATATTTCAGAGCGCGATTTTTCTGGTATTAAAAAAAAATAATTGAACTGCAGGACTACAAAACTAGCACTTTTGCTAACCTGAATTTTTAATTCAGAAAAGCACAAATAACGAATCCGTAATTTGCTGCGTTGCAGAAGACCCGCCCTGTTTCAATGAACCGGCAACGCCGCTCATTAGTCAGGTTGAAAGCTGCGGCATTGACAGTCCTAGTCAAGTTGTCTGTCCCATTTCTTCTGTCATAGTTTTTCCGGTAGGATGAAGTAAGTTTAAAGAAATTTGTAAATATCGCTTTAATCCTGAGCTTTTTCCAACCCAATGGGAAAATCCAGGCTTTCTAGCAAATCTCTCCAGTAGTCTCAATACGTATTTTCTATTTTAGGATTGGACTTTGCGCGTATAGCGGGTACAAAACGTACCCAGGGCATGGAAAGACCCTGGTCAAGGTTGATGGAAAGGTAAGTCTCAAAAAATCAACCCGAATCCACCTCAATTCTCTCAAGTCAATCCCCCGATTTGAGGCTTGAATTGTTGCTTTCTCAATCTTGTTAAGCATCATAACATTATCTAACCTCATTTCAGAATTTCACTTTCCTCAACTCGAAATGTGAGCACGCTCACTTGATGAGGAGGAACCCCCGTAAGGTCACATGGACGGTTCTATACAGGCGCAAGCACAAAAAGGGCCAGGAGGAGGAAACTGCCAAGAAACGTACCAGGAAGACTCAAAAGTTCCAAAGAGCCATCGTGGGTGCTTCTTTAAACGACATTATTGCCAAGAGGAACCAGAGACCTGAGATCAGGGAGGCTCAAAGAGAGCAAGCCATTCGGTAAGTACATGCTTTTTCCGTATCCAAATTTCCGTGATGTTGTTTTTTTTCAAAAAAATCTGCTTGATGAAATATTGCTTGCAGTCGGTACGATTAAATGACGGCAAAGTCATTTAACAGTTTAAAAACTGCATAAAGTAACGAGACTTCTTACCACTGCAACCGAACTACAGGTTTGCAGATCATTAAAAGTCCCCACATTTCAATAGGCTCCTAAGAGCCAAAAAACAAACGTCTGAACAGCAAATGAGTCGAACTTTTGTCCCAATAGTGCGGCTAAAGAGGCCAAGAAATCGACCAGAACCGCCAAAAAGGCAACCCAACCAGCCAAGGCGAAGTCGGCAACCACGAAGGTTGCCCAAAAGAAGGTAGCCAAGGTGGTTCAAAAGGCTGCACCCAGAGTAGGAGGCAAACGATAGAATTGTGGTTTTTTAACAAATACATTCAGTTAAGACCAACAGCTCTTCAACAACGTTTTTTTTTTCAATCAAATTCCTCTTAAACTCGATCCTTCCAAGTTGTGCGATATCCTGCTCCCTTCATTCTACTAATACCTAAAATTGGTATTCCAATCTGATATACTATCTTACATTTATTTTCCTGTTTAGTTCGGTTGTGTTCTAGTAGAGACATTGGGAAAAGGAAGCGGGATTGTCTGTTATGTCTTTTAAGGCAAAGGGGTTCTGAAATAGTCCATTTGTGGGTGTAGATTTTTCTTATTTTATCTGTAGCTCAGTTTTTTTTATATCTTTGTGCTTTCGCATACTACATAATTGATTTAAAGGATTGTTCAGTGGGTTTTGAGGATGTCTTATTGCGATTTGTTCCGTTGCGTTTGCTCTGTTGAGGTGTATTCTTTAAATTATTGTAGCTGTTTGCAGGTCAGCGGTCGAGAGTGTTTTGTGCTCTTCGTGGTGTCGTTTTTTAGGTTTTCTGCGTGCTTTGTTTTTAACTTTTGAATCTGTTGTACTCTGCCCAAATACTCGTGTGCTTTTAGTTCGGTCTGTTTGCATGTAAGTGAGGGCGTCCGCTTTAATTGATGATTTTTCAGTAGGACTTGATTGTCGGGCTTGCTGTTTGGCTACGGCCTTATGTGTGGTTTTGTCATGTGCGATCAGTGCAGTGTCGTCTGCATATTGTAGTTTATTTTGTCTTGTAGGTTGTGATTATACAGGGTGTCCCGTAAGGACATGATCAAAAGGGTACTGCGATACTCTTTGGATAGAAGAATAGAAGACGATCTTCTTTGTATGCCGTGCTCGGTCTCTCCAACGTTGGCTGTTGGACTGGCACACTGTCGAGAGTGCATCTCTGCCTTCTGAAAAGTTGTCCAGAAGACTAGGATGCAAAGGCATCCTAGTCCAGTCTCTAATATTCCTCAGCAATGACAATTTTCAGTTGTTCAGTTTGTCTATTTATTCAACATAATACAGTTTGTCACTCCGAATCACTGAAATGATTGGAATTTTGTGGCACAACAAACGCCTCATGATGATAAGGGTATAGTTGAAAAGTTCCGACTTTTTTGCCATCTTCAAACATGTAAGACTTGCAGCAGTTGGTGCAAAAAAACGCTCGTCTGATCGGCAGTCGGTCGCTATGTAGAATCAGCCAGGTCGCATCGGTGATTTTGCAAATGAAGCAAAAAGGGCTGAGAATGCGCTTTATCGACTCTGTAATTGGATATCTGAAACAAACACCAAATGTACCCCCAAAAGGGTCTGCGGGGGCTCAACCTACATCTTTGATACTAAACAGTCGGTGGTCTTGAACAGCCTGATGTCCGAGAAGCAGATTATATGTTCGCAACGTCCTTGATGGATGTAAACGTATCCATAGCCCAGGCGGAGTTTCAAAGAGCCGACTGTAACCTGGAAATTTTCGAGTAGAGATGGATTTGTTTGTTTGAATCACCCACCCCTGCCATGGATTTGGATTGGAAGTTGCCGATTTTCTTGTCCAAGGCCCACTGTCGCACCACTTTCGAGTAGTCTCTGGCATCGGGATGCGACATGTCGTTGTAAAAGGTGTTTTCTATGAAAAAGCACCGCGAGGGGTATTTTCCCTGGAACAGTTACAAATTAGAACAGATATTTTAAGTGAACCTGATTTTTGCGTTTCACCTTATTGCCCTCAAACTCCTCCCGATTAATGTCCAGGTTTTGGACTTCCCGCATGGCAAAGGCATCGGTGGCGCATTTGATGGAATCGGCCAGCTCCATTAGGGTTGTCGTGTGGACAACAGTCAATTCCATGTTTACCCTAATTTGGTCCGTAGTCATTTTTATCTCAGATGTTGTACTGAAGGGCAGATAGGCTAGCACATTGCAAATGAAGCCATCATCAGCCTGCAGGTCCTCCACGTAGTTTGTGTCCTTTTGGAGTTTGCCCTCCTTTAAGGGGACTATTCTGTAGCGCTTTAGATTGCCCTCCAGGTGCCGGTCGGTTTTTACAAACTCCTCCATACATTTGGCCGTGTTCAACGTTCTAGCCCGGTCATTAATGGGGTGTGTGATGGGAATGAAGTCCACATCCGGTGGGCTTTGCAGGGGCAGCTTCTCATTCTCAGTGAGCACTTTCAGTTTTTCAATTCTGCAATTTACCAACGGTTTTTGGGCGGAAACCACTATAAACTATCGCTTACGAGCACAGCTGCTCCAAAGCTTCAACATCCTCCAGATCTAGGGCTAAATCAAACTCGTTTTTCAGCATTTCCATTCTTTGGGTGCAGACATCCTTGGAAGTGTCGGCGAATATCGTGCATTCGGCCCGGTATTCTTTGAAGTATTTATCGAAATCTTTCACATCAGTTGAGCCGTAGTTTTTCGGGTTGTATAAATTTTCCATTTTTTAAATGGTGAGCGAATTTGTTTATTTATGTGCCGCTGTTAACCTTAAAATTAGGTTGACAGCGATTCCGGAAAAAATTGAGAGAAATATTGCATTTGACTTGGCAACAGGGCAAATGGGCCAGATTAATGGTTTTATTCGAATGATTACACAATTTATTTCTTGTTCATTTTTGAACTGCGGTTTTTGCGGTAACTTTTAGCGAAAAATAGCGACAATTGAAGAACAGTTCAGTTGCTCTATTTGAATTGTTTTACACTTTTTTCTTGCTTGGTTTGCAAGATATTTTTACAATCCATGGCTTTTCATAGTCAAAATTGTAACTTTCAGTCGCGTAGTTAATACTTTTTTTAATTCCATGATTTTTGGATTTTGGAAAGCTGATTTTAACAGTTTGAAACGATTGAAGTAACCACAAAAGCTGATAATTTTTGTGTGTTCCAAAATTTTATTGCTTTTCGTTTTTAAACTGTGATTTTCGTGGAAACTTTTAGCGAAAAATAGCAGCAATTGAAGAACAGTTCAATTGCTCTATTTGAATTGTTTTACCCTTTTCTCTTGCTTGGTTTGCAAGATATTTTTACAATCCATGGCTTTTCATACGCAAAATTGTAAATTTTAGTCGCGTAGTTTATACTTTTTTTAATTCCATGATTTTTGGATTTTGGAAAGCTGATTTTAACAGTTTGAAACGATTGAAGTAACCACAAAAGCTGATAATTTTTGTGTGTTCCAAAATTTTATTGCTTTTCGTTTTTAAACTGTGATTTTCGTGGAAACTTTTAGCGAAAAATAGCTACAATTGAAGAACAGTTCAGTTGCTCTATTTGAATTGTTTTACCCTTTTTTCTTGCTTGGTTTGCAATATATTTTTACAATCCATGGCTTTTCATACGCAAAATTGTAACTTTTAGTCGCGTAGTTTATACTTTTTTTAATTCCAATGTATTCCTGGGTTTTCAGTCAATTTTATTGTCACTAATTATGGTGTTATGTGATGAGCCCTGCGTTTCGTCCCGGGTCTACCTATTGGACTCGTCAGTAAGACTTAGGTAGACCCTGCCTTATACGCCAGACATCGGTTCTACGTGTTCGGACGTAAATGAACCGTGCCGGTATAGATCTTCTGCGGTGAGAAAAAAAAAAATTTTTTAATTCCATGATTTTTGGATTTTGGAAAACTGATTTTAACAGTTTGAAACGATTGAAGTAACCACAAAAGCTGATAATTTTTGTGTGTTCCAAAATTTTATTGCTTTTCGTTTTTGAACTGTGATTTTCGTGGAAACTTTTAGCGAAAAATAGCTCAATTGAAGAACAGTTCAATTGCTCTATTTGAATTGTTTTACCCTTTTCTCTTGCTTGGTTTGCAAGATATTTTTACAATCCATGGCTTTTCATACGCAAAATTGTAAATTTTAGTCGCGTAGTTTATACTTTTTTTAATTCCATGATTTTTGGATTTTGGAAAAATGATTTTAACAGTTTCGAACGATTGACTTAACCACAAAAGCTGATAATTTTTGTGTGTTCCAAAATTTTATTGCTTTTCGTTTTTAAACTGTGATTTTCGTGGAAACTTTTAGCGAAAAATAGCGGCAATTGAAGAACAGTTCAATTGCTCTATTTGAATTGTTTTACCCTTTTTTCTTGCTTGGTTTGCAAGATATTTTTACAATCCATGGCTTTTCATACGCAAAATTGTAACTTTTAGTCGCGTAGTTTATATTTTTTTTAATTCCATGATTTTTGGATTTTGGAAAACTCATTTTAACAGTTTGAAACGATTGAAGTAACCACCAAAGCTGATAATTTTTGTGTGTTCCAAAATTTTATTGCTTTTCGTTTTTAAACTGTGATTTTCGTGGAAACTTTTAGCGAAAAATAGCGGCAATTGAAGAACAGTTCAGTTGCTCTATTTGAATTGTTTTACACTTTTTTTCTTGCTTGGTTTGCAAGATATTTTTACAATCCATGGCTTTTCATACTCAAAATTGTAACTTTTAGTCGCGTAGTTTATACTTTTTTTAATTCCATGATTTTTGGATTTTGGAAAGCTGATTTTAACAGTTTGAAACGATTGAAGTAACCACAAAAGCTCATAATTTTTGTGTGTTCCAAAATTTTATTGCTTTTCGTTTTTGAACTGTGATTTTCGTGGAAACTTTTAGCGAAAAATAGCTGCAATTGAAGAACAGTTCAATTGCTCTATTTGAATTGTTTTACCCTTTTTTCTTGCTTGGTTTGCAAGATATTTTTACAATCCATGGCTTTTCATACGCAAAATTGTAACTTTTAGTCGCGTAGTTTATACTTTTTTTAATTCCATGATTTTTGGATTTTGGAAAAATGATTTTAACAGTTTCGAACGATTGACTTAACCACAAAAGCTGATAATTTTTGTGTGTTCCAAAATTTTATTGCTTTTCGTTTTTAAACTGTGATTTTCGTGGAAACTTTTAGCGAAAAATAGCAGCAATTGAAGAACAGTTCAATTGCTCTATTTGAATTGTTTTACCCTTTTCTCTTGCTTGGTTTGCAAGATATTTTTACAATCCATGGCTTTTCATACGCAAAATTGTAAATTTTAGTCGCGTAGTTTATACTTTTTTTAATTCCATGATTTTTGGATTTTGGAAAACTGATTTTAACAGTTTGAAACGATTGAAGTAACCACAAAAGCTCATAATTTTTGTGTGTTCCAAAATTTATTGCTTTTCGTTTTTGAACTGTGATTTTTGTGGAAACTTTTCGCGAAAAATAGCTCAATTGAAGAATAGTTCAATTGCTCTATTTGAATTGTTTTACCCTTTTTTCTTGCTTGGTTTGCAAGATATTTTTACAATCCATGGCTTTTCATACGCAAAATTGTAAATTTTAGTCGCGTAGTTTATACTTTTTTTAATTCCATGATTTTTGGATTTTGGAAAAATGATTTTAACAGTTTCGAACGATTGACTTAACCACAAAAGCTTATAATTTTTGTGTGTTCCAAAATTTTATTGTTTTTCGTTTTTAAACTGTGATTTTCGTGGAAACTTTTAGCGAAAAATAGCGGCAATTGAAGAACAGTTCAATTGCTCTATTTGAATTGTTTTACCCTTTTTTCTTGCTTGGTTTGCAAGATATTTTTACAATCCATGGCTTTTCATACTCAAAATTGTAACTTTTAGTCGCGTAGTTTATATTTTATTTAATTCCATGATTTTTGGATTTTGAAAAACTCATTTTAACAGTTTGAAACGATTGAAGTAACCACAAAAGCTGATAATTTTTGTGTGTTCCAAAATTTTATTGCTTTTCGTTTTTAAACTGTGATTTTCGTGGAAACTTTTAGCGAAAAATAGCGGCAATTGAAGAACAGTTCAATTGCTCTATTTGAATTGTTTTACACTTTTTTTCTTGCTTGGTTTGCAAGATATTTTTACAATCCATGGCTTTTCATACTCAAAATTGTAACTTTTAGTCGCGTAGTTTATACTTTTTTTAATTCCATGATTTTTGGATTTTGGAAAGCTGATTTTAACAGTTTGAAACGATTGAAGTAACCACAAAAGCTCATAATTTTTGTGTGTTCCAAAATTTTATTGCTTTTCGTTTTTGAACTGTGATTTTCGTGGAAACTTTTAGCGAAAAATAGCTGCAATTGAAGAACAGTTCAATTGCTCTATTTGAATTGTTTTACCCTTTTTTCTTGCTTGGTTTGCAAGATATTTTTACAATCCATGGCTTTTCATACGCAAAATTGTAACTTTTAGTCGCGTAGTTTATACTTTTTTTAATTCCATGATTTTTGGATTTTGGAAAAATGATTTTAACAGTTTCGAACGATTGACGTAACCACAAAAGCTGATAATTTTTGTGTGTTCCAAAATTTTATTGCTTTTCGTTTTTAAACTGTGATTTTCGTGGAAACTTTTAGCGAAAAATAGCAGCAATTGAAGAACAGTTCAATTGCTCTATTTGAATTGTTTTACCCTTTTCTCTTGCTTGGTTTGCAAGATATTTTTACAATCCATGGCTTTTCATACGCAAAATTGTAAATTTTAGTCGCGTAGTTTATACTTTTTTTAATTCCATGATTTTTGGATTTTGGAAAACTGATTTTAACAGTTTGAAACGATTGAAGTAACCACAAAAGCTCATAATTTTTGTGTGTTCCAAAATTTTATTGCTTTTCGTTTTTGAACTGTGATTTTCGTGGAAACTTTTAGCGACAATTGAAGAATAGTTCAATTGCTCTATTTGAATTGTTTTACCCTTTTTTCTTGCTTGGTTTGCAAGATATTTTTACAATCCATGGCTTTTCATACGCAAAATTGTAACTTTTAGTCGCGTAGTTTATATTTTTTTTAATTCCATGATTTTTGGATTTTGGAAAAATGATTTTAACAGTTTCGAACGATTGACTTAACCACAAAAGCTTATAATTTTTGTGTGTTCCAAAATTTTATTGTTTTTCGTTTTTAAACTGTGATTTTCGTGGAAACTTTTAGCGAAAAATAGCAGCAATTGAAGAACAGTTCAATTGCTCTATTTGAATTGTTTTACCCTTTTTTCTTGCTTGGTTTGCAAGATATTTTTACAATCCATGGCTTTTCATACGCAAAATTGTAACTTTTAGTCGCGTAGTTTATATTTTATTTAATTCCATGATTTTTGGATTTTGGAAAACTCATTTTAACAGTTTGAAACGATTGAAGTAACCACCAAAGCTGATAATTTTTGTGTGTTCCAAAATTTTATTGCTTTTCGTTTTTAAACTGTGATTTTCGTGGAAACTTTTAGCGAAAAATAGCGGCAATTGAAGAACAGTTCAATTGCTCTATTTGAATTGTTTTACACTTTTTTTCTTGCTTGGTTTGCAAGATATTTTTACAATCCATGGCTTTTCATACTCAAAATTGTAACTTTTAGTCGCGTAGTTTATACTTTTTTTAATTCCATGATTTTTGGATTTTGGAAAGCTGATTTTAACAGTTTGAAACGATTGAAGTAACCACAAAAGCTCATAATTTTTGTGTGTTCCAAAATTTTATTGCTTTTCGTTTTTGAACTGTGATTTTCGTGGAAACTTTTAGCGAAAAATAGCTGCAATTGAAGAACAGTTCAATTGCTCTATTTGAATTGTTTTACCCTTTTCTCTTGCTTGGTTTGCAAGATATTTTTACAATCCATGGCTTTTCATACGCAAAATTGTAAATTTTAGTCGCGTAGTTTATACTTTTTTTAATTCCATGATTTTTGGATTTTGGAAAACTGATTTTAACAGTTTCGAACGATTGACTTAACCACAAAAGCTGATAATTTTTGTGTGTTCCAAAATTTTATTGCTTTTCGTTTTTAAACTGTGATTTTTGTGGAAACTTTTAGAGAAAAATAGCGACAATTGAAGAACAGTTCAGTTGCTCTATTTGAATTGTTTTACACTTTTTTCTTGCTTGGTTTGCAAGATATTTTTACAATCCATGGCTTTTCATACTCAAAATTGTAACTTTTAGTCGCGTAGTTTATACTTTTTTTAATTCCATGATTTTTGGATTTTGGAAAACTGATTTTAACAGTTTGAAACGATTGAAGTAACCACAAAAGCTCATAATTTTTGTGTGTTCCAAAATTTTATTGCTTTTCGTTTTTGAACTGTGATTTTCGTGGAAACTTTTAGCGAAAAATAGCGACAATTGAAGAACAGTTCAGTTGCTCTATTTGAATTGTTTTACACTTTTTTCTTGCTTGGTTTGCAAGATATTTTTACAATCCATGGCTTTTCATACTCAAAATTGTAACTTTTAGTCGCGTAGTTTATACTTTTTTTAATTCCATGATTTTTGGATTTTGGAAAACTCATTTTAACAGTTTGAAACGATTGAAGTAACCACCAAAGCTGATAATTTTTGTGTGTTCCAAAATTTTATTGCTTTTCGTTTTTAAACTGTGATTTTCGTGGAAACTTTTAGCGAAAAATAGCGGCAATTGAAGAACAGTTCAATTGCTCTATTTGAATTGTTTTACACTTTTTTCTTGCTTGGTTTGCAAGATATTTTTACAATCCATGGCTTTTCATACGCAAAATTGTAACTTTTAGTCGCGTAGTTTATATTTTTTTTAATTCCATGATTTTTGGATTTTGGAAAACTCATTTTAACAGTTTGAAACGATTGAAGTAACCACCAAAGCTGATAATTTTTGTGTGTTCCAAAATTTTATTGCTTTTCGTTTTTAAACTGTGATTTTCGTGGAAACTTTTAGCGAAAAATAGCGGCAATTGAAGAACAGTTCAATTGCTATATTTGAATTGTTTCACAATTTTTTCTTTCTTGGTTTGCAAGATATTTTAACAATCCATGGCTTTTCATACGCAAAATTGTGGTTTTTAGTAGCGTGGTTATTTATTTTTTAATTCCATAATTTTTCGTTTTTTGGAAAACGCAAAAGCCGATAGTTTCTTGGGTGCTTGAATCATCAATTCAGTTCGTTAATGAACTAAATACATGGCAATTCATTCGACCTTTTAGAGTGGTATTGAGAGCCTTATCATAGATGAGCGTTATCTTGTTTATTTTCTTAACCTTCACCCAGTTTTGCTGCGATGAAAATTTCCACCACTAGTGCATTGAAAACTCAATTAATTCTCTGCGTATGCAAGAAGAAAAGCAAATTTCCAGACTTTGGGAAATTTCTCTAAATGGGCAGTAAAAACAGTGCGAATTCTCCAAAACATCGGCGACAAAACGACGCAATAAATTACCGATGCAGCATATATTACGGCATATTTAATTCATTATGCACTTTTGCGAGGTTGTGCCTGAATATACAGGTCGCCTATTAATCACATTTGCTCTGTTATGAAAGGCTGAAATCTAGTTCAGCGGGCCGACAATCTGCATTTTTGATAATGGATTTCGAATCGAATAAAAAATGCAGGTAATATGCGTCTCACTCGATTTGGCTGAAAAAGTATGTCTCGTTATCGATTTCAGTCCCATGGAAAATTGCTTTAACAACATCTGCAATTACCCTCCAATTTGCTGCTTTAAACTCCTCGAAAAAATTGGTCTAGAAACGAAAAAAAAAATCAAAGCAAGTCAGTAGGCAGATGCGTCGCGACGCTATCGGGCGCGTCGTTTCGAAACGGTGTCATGCGTGCATTCTAATGCAGTCCGACCCTGAAATGCACGTCAGGGCCGTAGGCCCGAATTATTGCGAAAGGCGCCGTCATAATGGTCAAGGTAAAAACCTCCCTCCCGAAAAAGCGGCGCGCCGATGTATAAAATAATGCTTCCTCAAACATTGACTTATCAGTTCCTCTTTCCATCTATTTACTACCCGATCTCGGAAAATGGCGAACAAGTGTTTAGTGTTGTGCGCCCTCTGGGCAGTAGTGTGGAGGATCACCCTTGCGGGGCCTTTGCAGGTAAGTGCGTGAAAGGACCAAATTCCAGTTCCTTTTTGGGCTTTTGCAGGCGAACTCCCCAAGGAGCCGATCAGGGCGCAGCTATTGCAACTGCGGTAAGTGCTCTGGATCAAACTTTGTCTCCTAAACTCCCCCTAATTCCTTTGGTAGAATGCGGAGTGGTGAAGAGAGAGAGTCGGGTAGTGGGAGGAAACGTGACCAATTCCCACGAGTTTCCTTGGCTTGCCGGCCTGAGCCACGCAGGGGAGTTTCACTGCGGAGCTGCGCTCATTTCCAGAAAACACGTGATTACTGCTGCGCATTGCGTTAATGGGTTAGCCGATGCGCCCCCCACTAACCAGAGTGGAGATAAAACTGCCCTACTTCCAGATTCGAAAAGCGCGACTTGATGGTGACTTTGGGGGATCACGATCGGGACTCTAGGGATAGATTCAACCACATCGAGGTGCGAGGAATCAGATCAGTGCGCAAACACGAACACTTTGACCTGGCTACCTACAACAACGACATCGCCATCCTGGAGCTGGACATTCCAGTGAGCTTCAACGAGAAAATGAACCCAGTGTGCCTCCCCAGCAACTGTAAGTCTCCACTAAAGCCCCCATAACTCCCCAATAAACACAAAGTTCCTGCTGCAGCTCCTCTGGACTACACGGGACGCGTGGGGATAGTGGCTGGATGGGGCAGGATTAATGAGCGGGGCGACACGTCGCAAGTGCCGCGAAAAATCGCCGTTCCCGTCTGGAGCAGGGAGCAGTGCTACAATTCTGGATACGGAGAGCACAAGATTTCGGGCAATATGTTTTGTGCTGGATACCAAGAAGGCCTGATCGACGCCTGCCAGGTAACGACCCTGAGTTGAGCTCAGCTGCTGGATTTATCTGAGTTTTTTTTGCCAAAATTAGGGGGACAGTGGCGGCCCGCTGCAGCTCAGCAACCACTTGGGGGACATGGAACTCATTGGTGAGTGGGTTTTTCTCACTGGATTGGACTCCAATAAATCCACTTTGAAATTTAGGGGTGGTTTCCTGGGGGAGAGGCTGCGCCCGCCCAAATCTGCCCGGCATCTACACCAAAGTAGCCAATTATCTCCACTGGATTGAAGAGCACTTGGAGGGCGAATGCGCCTGCCAACGGCCCACTGCCAAGTTCTTTTAGAACTTCAATTTTTGCCCAAACTCTAGTCAATTATATTTATTTATTTATTTATTGAGCTGCGAACAATGCAATGAAACTGCGGAAGCAGCCGCAGTTATGATGATTGTATTCAAATGAAGACAGTTGCATTGGCTTCAAGGAAAGGTCGTCAGAAATTGATCTTGATTATTGTTATACAATCGACAAGTTTACACGTTTTACATAAGGATGTCGCGAAACTTTGTGGTTTTAAATGATTAACAGTCGGAGACAAAAAGTGTCTTTTGACTGTTGCCATTGACCCGATTGCCGCTGTTGTTCTAACAGGCTTTCAATGCCGTTTTGTCACCAAATGTGCCAATATTCACCTTTCCTTTTTGAGTTATGTTAAGGATCCATCGATGGACAATGTACCAAAGAAATACATTAGTTAATTAGCATTATTTTGTGGTTTTTCTCGTCCATATTCGCTCTGCTGCTGGCGGATTTTGGGACTGTAACTGGGGCAACGTGGGCCCTTTTCGTCCTGGAGATATTTTTATTATAAAGGTTTTGTAGCAGTTTTGAAGAATTTTCGGTTGCTATAAAGTTTATTGTATAGCCGTTTTCGCTACCTTTGTGGAACTTATTTTTCTACTTGAGTTTGTATGAACTATACCTTGTAAAGTACACAATATTCTTGGGTTTTTCAACACTAGGAGTTGAAACTGTCTCCAGTTTTGGTTTTCTCATCCTCTTCAATCTCCTGGTTTGCCTACGCCAGCCAAACAGATGCCAGAAACTCATGCAGTAAAATTGCTTAACTCCTTTAATAAACAGACACCACACCACAGACAAGATATATTCACCTAAAAAGGGTTTGGTATCAACACAAAGGACTCGATCGCTAGGCGCATATGGGCCTTACCCTTTTTATGACCCTTAATCTACTCACTCACTAACTGGATTTAAAAAAAAAACGACTTGCTCGACAGAGGTGGCGGGCTGATTCTTGACAGTGGTGTTCGAGGGCGGTCCGATAAGTACTTAGCCTACACGAAAAAAACAAAATTTTGGAAAAGTGGCAATTTATTTCTCAACATTTCCTTTTAATTCTATGCACTTGACCCAATGATGCTCCAACTTCCTTAACCCGACTGAAACATAAGTTTTCTCGAGGTCTGCAAAGTAGGCCTCCGTGGTGGCGATGAAATTTCTGCCCGGCGAGTGACTTTTTCATGTTTGGAAACAAAAAGAAGTCGCACGGGGCCAAATCTGGGGAATACGGTGGATCGGGCAGCAGTTCGTAACCCAATTCGACCAATTTGGCGTTGAAGTGGAAAGGAAGCTGTCCTCCTTGCGGACGACCGGAATACCGGTACCGACTCTGGGGGTACATGGAGCATCCCTCCAGCTGGTTGGGTGCCCTTGGGTGCCATATGGCGCGCACTTGCAATTGCAATCTGTGCTTCTGTGGCCTTCACCACCTGTACGAGAACCTAACTATATTCACGAACACAGAGGTCGAGTGGTCCAGAACGTCGATTCCGAGGAGATCCCCGAAATTGATAGGTCGGAGCTGAGAGCAGCAACAGAACAGATGAGAATTCCTAAAGCTCACGGAGGAGACCAAGTGACGAGTGAGATGCTGAAGACTGGAGGAGAAACTCTAGGCTCTTCTTCTCAAACACTTCTCACTCTCTTTAACAAGTGCCTCGAAGAAGGAAGTATTCCAGAGGCATGGAGAAATGCTGAAGTCACCATCCTTTTCAAGAAGGGCGTCTCTACAAACATCGAGAATAACCGGCCGATTACTCTCCTCTCCGTATTATACAAGCTCCTTAGCAAAATAGTCACCTACAAGCTCGACTACTACCAACCTGTAGAGCAAGCTGGATTCAGGAAGAGGTACAGCACGATAGACCACATCCACGCAGTTCGCACGCTGATCGAGAAATGCACTGCATACAACGTCCCACTACACCTGGCGTTTGTCGATTACCAGAAAGCTTTCGATTCTGTGGAGATCTGGGCAGTTCTACATGCGATGGACGCTGCGAGGATGATACTAGAATCTCATCAGAGATATATATGAACATGCCACTCTCCACGTTAAAGCCGGCGAAGACTTAGTCATCGGGAGGATCCCTATTAAAAGAGGAGTTAGACAAGGCGATACTATCTCGCTAAAACTGTCCACCCTGGGGCTACAGGACGTGTTTGAAAACCTGACATGGGAGAGAAAAGGCATCAATATCGATGGGAGGTTTCCGACTCACCTACGTTTCGCTGACGATATTGTCCTGGTGAGCGGTGATGCCGACGAGCTTGGACTCAAGCTGAGAGAGCTGAAGGAAGCTTCGGAGTCCGTGGGCCTGAGGTAGAACCTCCAAAAGACTAAGATCATGAGTCAAGGTAACATCCAGGTCACACTCGACAACCACACGGTTGAGGTTGCTGAAGAGTATGTGTATCTTGACACCATGCAGCAGTAATCACCAGTCGAATTGGTCTGACGTGGGTAGCTTTTGGAATACTTGACCACATCCTCAAGAAACCTGAAGCGGAAAGTATTCGACGCCTGCATCTGATCTGCCATGGCCTACGGCCTCGAAACTATGACTCTGACACAAAACAGGGAGAACCGACTCAGAGTGTGTCAACGGGCAATGGAACGTGCGATGCTGGGGATCAGCTTGAGGGACCGAATCATGAACGAGATCATCAGAGATAGAACTAGAGTCGTTGATCTCATAGAACGCATTGCCTCCAAGAAATGGCGCTCGACAGGGCACATCCCCAGGGATGACATCAAATGGATGAAGATCATAATGCAGTGGCGGCCCAGAGAAACTAGACGAAGTGTGGGGGCCACCACCGGCAAGATGGAGGGATGATATCCAGAGGAAGGCCGGTAAGAACTGGATTCTAAGTGCTCAGGACAGACCGTGGCGGTGGAGAAACATGGAAGAGGCCCATGTCCAGGAGTGTATGAGAACAGGCTGAAGAAGAAAAAGAAGAAGAATATACCATGTAATGGATGCAATATTGCTTGCGTTTTTGAACATTAGAAGCTAAAATTCTGTGCAATTCTCCAGTTTTGCGTCTTGCAACCAAACAGATGCACGAACTCTTGGAGAGTTTGATTGAACGGACCATGCGTTTGATGTCAATTTTTTTTAACTTCTAGATATAGAGGAAATACACTGAACTACTTTTCTGAAGAATCTTTTGGCAGTTTTTTTCTAGGAATTTTTCTTCATGGGTTTCTGGTGTGGAGGAACTCGACGATTTTTCATTCAAATTGAACAGTGTCAAAAAAATCAAATGATCGTTGTACTTCCATGAAAGTTCCCAGAGTTTTCGGCAAAATATCATTCTAAGTTCGAGCAGTATCGCAGTATCAGACCTGCTTTGGTTGGGGTTTGAAAGAATTTTTATTTATGGGTGTGCGATATGAAGTCCATTCATTGTTTCTTCAATATTTACGGCGTTTGAACAATCAGAGTGTAGCTAGATTTCCATAAAATTTTCCACATTTACCTAATAAGTGTGCTTTTAGCCTGAGGCCAAATTTTGGAATCCAGTTTCTGCTAATCCGTCTCCCAGTGAAGCAACTCAATGATTTTCGACTTAACTTCAGCAGTTCCTGAAAAAGCAGGAAGCCATTGAATTTTAATGAGAATTTCCTGGATTTACTGCAAAAGAACCTTCTAACTTTGGACATAATTGTCCGGATCTGGCCTACTCCGGCTGTGGTTGCAGGAATTTTTTGAAGGGTCTGTGGGAACACTTTCAAAGATTTTTTACTGAACTTTGACAGCGTCTCAAAAATCAGGGTGCAGCTGGATATCCATGATATTTTCCCGATTTAACCACTAAGTATTCATCTAACTTCAGGTAAAATTTCAGGATCGAGTCTACGTTTCCTGAGGATTGAGGATTTTTTTCTTAATGTGCGCATTGCGAGACAGTCGGTTTCCATGCGGTGTGAAGAAAGTCAATGATTTGTTCCGCTGAACTTTGACAGAGTCTGAAAAATCAGGTTGTCTCACGATTTTCATGAAATTTTCCAGAATTAACTACTAAGTATCCTGCTAGCCTCAGACAGGATTGCTTAATACGGTTTGCTTTGGTTGTGGCTTCACGAATTTTTTATGTGCCTGCAGTGTGAAGAAATTCAATGATTTTCGACTTAATTTCAGCAGTCCCTGAAAAAGCAGGAAGCCGTTGAATTTTAATGAAAATTTCCTGGATTTACTGCAAAAGAACCTTCTAACTTTGGACATAATTGCCCAGATCTGGCCTACTCCCGCTGTGGTTGCAGGAATTTTTTGAAGGGTCTGGGGAACATTTTCAAAGATTTTTTACTGAACTTTGACCGCGTCTCAAAAATCAGGGTGCAGCTGGATATCCATGATATTTTCCCGATTTAACCACTAAGTATTCATCTAACTTCAGGTAAAATTTCAGGATCGAGTCTACGTTTCCTGAGGATTGAGGATTTTTTCTTAATGTGTGCATTTCGAGACAGTCGGTTTCCATGCGGTGCGAAGAAAGTCAATGATTTGTTCCGCTGAACTTTGGAAGAACCTTCTACCTTTGGACATAATTGCTCGGATCTGGCCTACTCCGGCTGTGGTTGCAGGAATTTTTTGAAGGGTCTGTGGGAACATTTTCAAAGTTTTTTTACTGAACTTTGACAACGTCTGAAAAGTCAGGGTGTAACTGGAGATCCATGATATTTTCGCCATTTAACCACTAAGTATTCATCTAACTTCAGGTAAAATTTCAGGATCGAGTCTACGTTTCCTGAGGATTGAGGATTTTTTTCTTAATGTGCGCATTGCGAGACAGTGGGTTTCCATGTGGTGTGAAGAAAGTCAATGATTTGTTCCGCTGAACTTTGAAAGAGTCTGAAAAATCAAGTTGTCCCGTGATTTTCATGAAATTTTGCAGAATTAACTACTAAGTGTCCTGCTAGCCTCAGGCAGGATTGTTTAATACGCTTTGCTTTGCTTCTGGCTTCACGAATTTTTTATGTGTCTGCAGTGTGAATTCAATGATTTCAGACTTAACTTCAACAGTGTCTGAAAAAGCAGGAAGTCGTTGAATTTTAATGAAAATTTTCTGAATTTACTGCAAAAGAACCTTCTAACTTTGAACATAATTGTCCGGATCTGGCCTACTCCGGCTGTGGTTGCAGGAATTTTTTGAAGGGTCTGTGGGAACACTTTCAAAGATTTTTTACTGAACTTTGATAGCGTCTCAAAAATCAGGGTGCAGCTGGATATCCATGATATTTTCGCAATTTAACCACTAAGTATTCATCTAACTTCAGGTAAAATTTCAGGATCGAGTCTACGTTTCCTGAGGATTGAGGATTTTTTTCCTAATGTGCGCATTGCGAGACCGTGGGTTTCCATGTGGTGTGAAGAAAGTCAATGATTTGTTCCGCTGAACTTTGAAAGAGTCTGAAAAATCAAGTTGTCCCGTGATTTTCATGAAATTTTGCAGAATTAACTACTAAGTATCCTGCTAGCCTCAGGCAGGATTGTTTAAAACGGTTAGCTTTGGTAGTGGCATCACGAATTTTTTAGGTGCCTGCAGTGTGAAGAAATTCAATGATTTTCGACTTAATTTCAGCAGTCCCTGAAAAAGCAGGAAGCCGTTGAATTTTAATGAAAATTTCCTGGATTTACTGCAAAAGAACCTTCTAACTTTGGACAAAATTGCCCATATCTGGCCTACTGCCGCTGTGGTTGCAGGAATTTTTTGACGGGTTTGTGGGAACATTTTCAAAGTTTTTTTACTGAACTTTGACAACGTCTGAAAAGTCAGGGTGTAACTGGAGATCCATGATATTTGCCCGATTTAACCACTAAGTATTCATCTAACTTCAGGTAAAATTTCAGGATCGAGTCTACGTTTCCTGAAGATTGAGGATTTTTTCTTAATGTGTGCATTTCGAGACAGTCGGTTTCCATGCGGTGCGAAGAAAGTCAATGATTTGTTCCGCTGAACTTTGGCAGCGTCTGAAAAATCAGTTTGTGGCACGATTTTCATGAAATTTTCCAGAATTAACTACTAAGTATCCTGCTAGCCTCAGGCAGGATTGCTTAATACGGTTAGCTTTGGTTGTAGCTTCACGAATTTTTTATTTGCCTGCAGTGTGAAGGAATTCAATGATTTTCGACTTAATTTCAGCAGTACCTGAAAAAGCAGGAAGTCGTTGAATTTTAAAGAAAATTTCCTGGATTTACTGCAAAAGAACTAACTTTGGACATAATTGTCCGGATCTGGCCTACTCCGGCTGTCGTTGCAGGAATTTTTTGAAGGGTCTGTGGGAACACTTTCAAATATTTTTTACTGAACTTTGACAGCGTCTCAAAACTCAGGGTGTAACTGGAGATCCATGATATTTGCCCGATTTAACCACTAAGTATTCATCTAACTTCAGGTAAAATTTCAGGATCGAGTGTACGTTTCCTGAGGATTGAGGATTTTTTTCTTAATATGTGCATTGCGAGACAGTCGGTTTTCATGCGGTGTGAAGAAAGTCAATGATTTGTTCCGCTGAACTTTGACAGAGTCTGGAAAATCAGGTTGTCCCACGATTTTCATGAAATTTTCCAGAATTAACTACTAAGTATCCTGCTAGCCTCAGGCAGGATTGTTTAAAACGGTTAGCTTTGGTTGTGGCATCACGAATTTTTTAGGTGCCTGCAGTGTGAAGAAATTCAATGATTTTCGACTTAATTTCAGCAGTCCCTGAAAAAGCAGGAAGCCGTTGAATTTTAATGAAAATTTCCTGGATTTACTGCAAAAGAACCTTCTAACTTTGGACAAAATTGCCCATATCTGGCCTACTGCCGCTGTGGTTGCAGGAATTTTTTGAAGGGTTTGTGGGAACATTTTCAAAGTTTTTTTACTGAACTTTGACAACGTCTGAAAAGTCAGGGTGTAACTGGAGATCCATGATATTTGCCCGATTTAACCACTAAGTATTCATCTAACTTCAGGTAAAATTTCAGGATCGAGTCTACGTTTCCTGAAGATTGAGGATTTTTTCTTAATGTGTGCATTTCGAGACAGTCGGTTTCCATGCGGTGCGAAGAAAGTCAATGATTTGTTCCGCTGAACTTTGGAAGAACCTTCTACCTTTGGACATAATTGCTCGGATCTGGCCTACTCCGGCTGTGGTTGCAGGAATTTTTTGAAGGGTCTGTGGGAACATTTTCAAAGTTTTTTTACTGAACTTTGACAACGTCTGAAAAGTCAGGGTGTAACTGGAGACCCATGATATTTTCGCCATTTAACCACTAAGTATTCATCTAACTTCAGGTAAAATTTCAGGATCGAGTCTACGTTTCCTGAGGATTGAGGATTTTTTTCTTAATGTGCGCATTGCGAGACAGTGGGTTTCCATGTGGTGTGAAGAAAGTCAATGATTTGTTCCGCTGAACTTTGAAAGAGTCTGAAAAATCAAGTTGTCCCGTGATTTTCATGAAATTTTGCAGAATTAACTACTAAGTATCCTGCTAGCCTCAGGCAGGATTGTTTAAAACGGTTAGCTTTGGTTGTGGCTTCACGAATTTTTTATGTGCCTGCAGTGTGAAGAAATTCAATGATTTTCGACTTAATTTCAGCAGTCCCTGAAAAAGCAGGAAGTCGTTGAATTTTAATGAAAATTTCCTGGATTTACTGCAAAAGAACCTCCTAACTTTGGACAAAATTGCCCATATCTGGCCTACTCCCGCTGTGGATGCAGCAATTTTTTGAAGGGTCTGTGGGAACATTTTCAAAGATTTTTTACTGAATTTTGACAGCGTCTCAAAAATCAGGGTGCAGCTAGATATCCATGATATTTTCCCGATTGAACCACTAGGTATTCATCTAACTTCAGGTAAATTTCAGGATCGAGTCTACGTTTCCTGAAGATTGAGGATTTTTTTCTTAATGTGTGCATTTCGAGACAGTCGGTTTCCATGCGGTGCGAAGAAAGTCAAAGATTTGTTCCGCTGAACTTTGGCAGCGTCTGGAAAATCAGTTTGTGGCACGATTTTCATGAAATTTTCCAGAATTAACTACTAAGTATCCGGCTAGCCTCAGGCAGGATTGCTTAATACGGTTTGCTTTGGTTGTGGCTTCACGAATTTTTTATGTGCCTGCAGTGTGAAGGAACTCAATGATTTTCGACTTAACTTCAGCAGTGTCTGAAAAAGCAGGAACTCGTTGAATTTTAATGAACATTTCCTGGATTTACTGCAAAAGAACCTTCTAACTTTGTACATAATTGCCCAGGTCTGGCCTACTCCCGCTGTGGTTGCAGGAATTTTTTGAAGGGTCCGTGGGAACATTTTCAAAGACTTTTTACTGAAATTTGACAGCGCCTGAAAAATCAGCATGTAGCAGGATTTCCATGAGATTTTCCAAATTTAATTACTGATTTTTCTTCTAGATTCAGGAAAAACTGCAGGATTCAGCTCGCTTTGATTGAGGATTGAGGAGTGTTTTCGACTGAGTCTGCATTGTGTATCAACTCAACCAGGGTAAGTTGGGTCAAACTATGTTATGTTATTCGCTACTTTTCAGCTGAGTTTGCATGAACTATTTAGAGAAAATACTAAAACACAAACTTTTTTCCTAACTCAAAAAACGTGTGGGGCTTCATCCTCTTAAAACCAGCGCCTTGAAGCCTTGAAAGTAACCTTCACTTAGTTGAAAATCTCCCAGAATCAGAGATTTCGGGGGCAATTCTGATTTGGGTCATTTTTTGTGCAACTCTGCATATCGAATTCTTCTAAATCTTCTATGAACTTTAAGCTTCAACATCAGCTCTAGATAGTGAAACTTGAACCAAGAGACGAAAAGTTATCACTGCAAGACTAAAAAAAATATTTTTTGAGACCACCCGGTAAGTATAACAGATGGCCAAAAAAAATTTTTTTAAAGGATTTTTTCCAGTTCCAAAGTTAGGGCAAATCTGGTTGGCTAACGTTTATTTTGTTGAGCAGTTTAGACCAGTCCAATATGCTTCCGTCTTAACCGGCATTCTTAAAGGCTTAAACGCCCATTAGCTGGAAAACAATGGCGGTTTTTTTCCGGCGCAAAACAATTGAACGTTCTACATGTCCATCATCCAGTAGGGGTGCAGGCAAAGAGTAAATCTTGCACATTCAAAGCCATGTCGCAAATCCATCAATGTAGGTTCTCTTGGCCTTTCTACTTCTGCCCACCATCAATCATACCCGTGTGAATTATTGCGGCGCATTTGTTTTATTTGCACCGATACACCCTGTATACTTTCTGGAGGTTTAAGCCAATGGAACGAATGCTCAATAAATGGGGGCAAATCGACGTAAAATCCAACTGACTTGTCCTGCCGGAACAAAAGACATGCTTGCAGTTTGTAAATACGAAATTGGCTTCAGATTCCAGTCGAATGGATGGCTGTTGCAGCCAGATCCGCGATGCGCTTTTTTTCGTGTCTTTTGAAATCATCGCAAAGCGCAAATTAATGTTAACGGGACGACGCCGACGCCGACGTGAGGCTGCTGGCCCGGAAGCGATTGACTGCAACACAAAAACAAAAAAAAATATATGAGCATCTGGATCGCTTTGCTTTGGCCCGTCGCTTGCTTTGTTTGCCCCAATCAAACAAAGGATTGTTTGGTTTTTAGATGCGCTTAGTGCCGCAATCTAGAATGCCACGACTCAGTAACTGCAGCTTTAATCGATCGTTAAGCTTTGCGCTACATTGACGAGGGGATTTATCTGGATTGCCTGTAGTTTTTTTCTTTTTTTTTTTGAAGAGTTGAACGATTTTTTACCCAAGAATTCTTCGAGCAAAATTCAAGTCGGACCGGAAATCGCTCTCTGAATCAGTAGGTCGATGGGGTGCACTCAAGTTCCTTTTTCAAGCCGATTTCGGCAGGTTTAAATCGGGCGACGTCTCGCGTCGGCGTCGCGACGCCCGGTGTCATTCAATGCGCCCAGCGCACTCGGGCAGTGGGGCAAAGTGCCCTAGGTCGGGTCTGTTTGCGGTCGATGGTGCATCGCGGATTCGCCAGTCGGCCCACAGAGGGCATCACGGTGCTAGATCTGTCCATATGAAACAATGTGGGAGTGCGATTTTTCAACTGCAAGTTGGGTGGCGAATTCATGGTGTACAGGGTGTCCCATCTCGGTAATCGTAGTATAGGTGTCATTGTAATATATGGTTTATATTGGTATTTTGCACCATGGTGTGTTATATTAATGAAAACATGTCTAAATTAAAATATACAAGGTGATCCATTAAAAAAAATTAGTCTAAGTCCGATCACTTTTTTATCTGGCCCCGTACACTTATTCTGAAAACGGCAGATTATTCAACGATCACCAGGAAGAAACTTTTTCCAAAATTTTATTTCTGTATTTGTATTAACTAAAAACGTATAGGCTCATTTTGAAATTGACAATTTTTTGAAATTTTCCTGCATCTCTTAATACCAAACTTATAGAATTTTGACTTTACCAATTTAAGTTCGACCCAAAAAGAGCCCATGACACATATACCACTTTCAATTATGGAGGTATCCTGTAAAAGTGTTGAAAATGGAACACCCTGTATACTGTCCTCAATGAGGTCTGACAAGGTTCTCCTGTTGTTGGAGTTTTTCCTCTTCAAATGGCAAATTTACAATTTTTTTTTGTTTTCACTATTTTCGTATAAATCGAACTCCCGAAGTTCTGATTTTATAACTATTTTTAAAATCTCATTTATTTCTAAAAAATCAGAGTTGATGGATTTTCCTGGAATTTTCCAGGACTCGCTGCTGGACTTTCTGCCAGCTTCAGGTAAAATTGCAGAATCCAGTCTGCTTTCGTTGCGGTTGCAAGCATTTTTTTGTGGGAATCGAACTCCCTAAATTCTGATTTTATAACTGTTTTTTAAATCTGATTTATTTCTAAAAAATCGGACACATGATGGATTTTCCTGGACTCGCTGCTGGACTTTCTGCCAGCTTCAGGTAAAATTGCGGAATCCGGTCTGCTTTCGTTTCGGTTGCAAGTATTTTTTTGTGGGAATCGAACTCCCTAAGTTCTGATTTTATAACTATTTTTAAAATCTGATTTATTTCTAAAAAATCGGAGATTTGATGGATTTTCCTGGAATTTTCCAGGACTCGCTAATGGACTTTCTGCCGGCTTCAGGTAAAATTGCGGAATCCGGTTTGCTTTCGTTGCGGTTGCAAGCATTTTTTTGTGGGAATCGAACTCCCTAAGTTCTGATTTTATAACTATTTTTTAAATCTGATTTATTTCTAAAAAATCAGGGAGTTGATGGATTTTCCTGGAATTTTCCAGGACTCGCTGCTGGACTTTCTGCCATCTTCAGGTAAAATTGTGGAATCCGGTCTGCTTTCGTTGCGGTTACAAGCATTTTTTTGTGGGAATCGAACTCCCTAAGTTCTGATTTTATAACTATTTTTAAATCTCATTTGTTTCTAAAAAATCGGATAGTTGATGGATTTTCCTGGACTTTTCCAGGACTCGCTCCTGGCCTTTCTGCCAGCTTCATGTAAAATTGCGGAATCCGGCCTGCTTTCGTTGCGGATGCAAGCATTTTTTTGTGGGAAATCGAACTCCCTAAGTTCCGGTTTTAAAATTATTTTTTAAATCTGATTTATTTCTAAAAAACCAGAGAGTTGATGGATTTTCCTGGAATTTTCCAGGACTCGCTGCTAGATCTTCTGCTAGCTTCAGGTAAAATTGCGGAATCCGGTCTGCTTTGGTTGCGGTTGCAAGCATTTTTTGTGGGAATCGAACTCCCTAAGTTCTGATTTTATAACTATTTGTAAAATCTCATTTATTTCTAAAAAATCAGAGAGTTGATGGATTTTCCTGGAATTTTCCAGGACTCGCTGCTGGACTTTCTGCCAGCTTCAGGTAAAATTGCAGAATCCGGTCTGCTTTCGTTGCGGTTGCAAGCATTTTTTTGTGGGAATCGCACTCCCTAAGTTCTGATTTTATAACTATTTTTTAAATCTCATTTATTTCTAAAAAATCGGAGAGTTGATGGATTTTCCTGGAATTTTCCAGGACTCGCTGCTGGATTTTCTGCAAGTTTGGGGTAAAATTGCGGAATCCGGTCTGCTTTCGTTGCGGTTGCAAGCATTTTTTTGTGGGAATCGAACTCCCTAAGTTCTGATTTTATAACTATTTTTTAAATCTCATTTATTTCTAAAAAATCGGAGAGTTGATGGATTTTCCTGGAATTTTCCAGGACTCGCTGCTAGACTTTCTGCCAGCTTCAGGTAAAATTGCGGAATCCGGTCTGCTTTCGTTTCGGTTGCAAGCATTTTTTTGTGGCAATCGAACTCCCTCAGTTCTGATTTTATAACTATTTTTAAAATCTCATTTATTTCTAAAAAATCAGAGAGTTGATGGATTTTCCTGGAATTTTCCAGGACTCGCTGCTGGACTTTCTGCCAACTTCATGTAAAATTGCGGAATCCGGTCTGCTTTCGTTGCGGTTGCAAGCATTTTTTTGTGGAAATCGAACTCCCTAAGTTCTGATTTTATAACTATTTTTTAAATCTGATTTATTTCAAAAAAATCAGAGAGTTGATGAACTTTCCTGGAATTTTCCAGAACTCGCTGCTGGACTTTCTGCTAGCTTCAGGTAAAATTGCGGAATCCGGTCTGCTTGCGTCGCGGTTGCAAGCATTTTTTGTGGAAATCGAACTCCCTAAGTTCTGATTTTATAACTATTTTTAAAATCTGATTTATTTCTAAAAAATCGGAGATTTGATGGATTTTCCTGGAATTTTCCAGGACTCGCTAATGGACTTTCTGCCAGTTTCTGGTAAAATTGCGGAATCCGGCCTGCTTTCGTTGCGGTTGCAAACATTTTTTGTGGGTATCGAACTCCCTAAGTTCTGATTTTATAACTGTTTTTAATTCTCATTCATTTCTAAAAAATCAGGGGGTTGATAGATTTTCCTGGAATTTTCCAGGACTCGCTGCTCGACTTTCTGCCAGCTTCAGGTAAAATTGCGGAATCCGGTCTGCTTTCGTTGCTTTTGCAAGCATTTTTTTGTGGGAATCGAACTCCCTAAGTTCTGATTGTATATCTACTTTTAAAATCTCATTTGTTTCAGAAAAATCAGAGAGTTGATGGATTTTCCTGGAATTTTCCAGGACTCGCTGCTGGACTTTCTGCCAGCTTCAGGTAAAATTGCGGAATCCGGTCTGCTTTCGTTTCGGTTGCAAGCATTGTTTTGTGGGAATCGAACTCCCTCAGTTCTGATTTTATAACTATTTTTAAAATCTGATTTATTTCTAAAAAATAGGAGAGTTGATGGATTTTCCTAGACTTTTCCAGGACTGGCTGCTGGACTTTCTGGCAGCTTCAGGTAAAATTGCGGAATCCGGTCTGCTTTCGTTGCGGTTGCAAGCATTTTTTTGTGGAAATCGGACTCCCTAAGTTCTGATTTTAAAACTACCTTTTAATATCATTTATTTCTAAAAATCGGAGAGTTGAAGGATTTTCCTGGAATTTTCCAGGGCTCGCTGATGGACTTTCTGCCAACTTCAGGTAAAATTGCGGAATCCGGCCTGCTTGCGTTGGGGTTGGAGACATTTTTCTTCGTGGGTCTGCGGTGTGAAGAAATTCAATGATTTTTCCCTCAACTTTCACAGTGTCTGAAAAATCAGCGCTTTGCCGGATTTTGATAAAAATTTTCAGGATTAACTAACAAAGGTCCTGCTAGCTTTTGGAAAAAACTGCAAAATCCCACCTGCTTTGACTGTGGTTGCAGGGATTTTGTTTACGTGTGTGCAGTGTAAAGAAGTTCACTGATTTTCCACTCAACTTTGCCATGACCTCACAAAACAGGACAGTGTTGAATTTCCATGAAATCGTCCACGATTTACTGCCAAAGATCCTTCTGACTTGCCATAAAATGCAAGATTCTTGCTGCTCCGGTTGTGGATTGAAAAATCAGAATATTGCTGAATTTTCTAGAATTTTCTAGTTTTCCAGATTTAACTACGGAGTACCCTGCAAGTCACGAATTTTCTTATTATTTCCTCTTTAAGTTTGGCAGTGTCTTAAAAAATCCAGGTATAGTTGAACTTCAATGAATCCTTCCCCGTTTTACTATCAAAATTCCTGCTGTTTTGAAGCAAAATTGCAGGATTCTCTCTGCTTTGAATGTCGTTGCAAGAATTTCACAAAGAATCAACTTTCACAAAGGCAGAAAAATCAGGGCGTCATTGGATTTCCATTAAATTTTCCAGACCTTATTTCCAAGCATCCTTCTAGCCTCAGGCTAAATTAAGTAATTTGGGCCGCTTTGGTAATGGCTTCACAAATTTTTCTTTATGGATCTGACATGTGAAGCAACTCGATTCCTTTCCTCACAACTTTAGCAGTGCCAAAAAATCAAGGCGTAGATGCTATTTCCATGAAACCTTCCAGGATTTACTACCAAAGATCCTGCTGTCGTGACACCAAATTGCAGGATTTTGGCTGCTTTGGATGTGGTTCCAGGATTTTTTCTCAGCGGGTCAGCGGCGTGAAGAAATTCAATGACTTTTAGCTCAACTTTAACACAGTTTTAAAAATCAGCGTGTCGCTAAATTTGCAGGGCCTAAGCGATCGAGGCCTCGTTGGATTTCCATGGAACCTTTCTGGAGTTAAAAGCAATGATCCTTCTACCTTCATGCAAAATTGCACGCGCTTTGCTCCTCTGGTTTTGGTGTCAGGAAAATTTCTTTGTGGTCCTGCAGTGTGAAGTATGGCAATTATTTCCAACTCCAATTCAGCTGTTCCTAAGAAATCAAGGCGTAGCTGGATTTTCATTAAACCTTCCATGTTTTACTGCCAATAATCCAGCTGTCTTCACAGGAATTTTACTATTTCCTCTGCTTTGGGTATGGTTGCAGGAAATTTTCACTATGTGTTTGCAGTGTGAAGCAAGTCAATTATTCGCCACTCAACTTTAGCAGTGCCGAAAAAACCAGGGCGCAGTTGAATTTTCATGAAACTTTTCAGCAGTTACTACTAAAGATCCTGCTGTTTGCAGAAAAAAATGCAAAATTCTTGTTGATCTAACAGTGGTTCCAGCAATTTTTCTTTGTGGATCTGCGGCGTGAAGAAATTCAATAATTTTCCACTCACATTTAGCAATGCTGAAAAAATCAACGCATAGCAGTATTGCAACAAAACCTTCCAGCATTTACTACCAAGGATCCTTCTGCCTTTGGTAAAAATTGCAGGATCTTTGCTGTTCTGGTTTTGATTGCAGGCATTTTTTGTGGGTCTGCGGTGCCAAGCCACTCAAAGATTTTTACCACAATTTTGATAGCGTCTGAAAAGTCAAGGTGTATCTGGATTTCCATGAAATTTTCCGCATTTAACCACTGATTATCCTGCTAGTATCACGCAAAATTTCATAATTTGGACGGCTTTGGTTATGGTTTTACGATTTTTTTTTGATGGGTCTGTTATGTGAAGCAAGTCAATTCTTTTCCACAGAACTTTAGCAAAGCCAAAAAATTAAGGCATAGCTGGATTTCCATGAAACCTTCTAGAGTCCACTACCTAAGCTTCTTCTACCTTTTTGAAAAATTGCAGGACTTATCCTGCTCTGGTTTTAGATGCAGGAATTTTTCTTTGTGGGTATGCCGAGTGAAGAAATTCAGTAACTCTTTGCTCAACTTTGACAGAGTCTGAAAAATCAGGGCATCACTGGATTTGCAGGAAATTTTACAGATTTAGCCACTGAGTACCCTGCTAATCTCAGGAAGAATTCTGCAATTGAGCCTGTTTCGGTTGGACCTTAAACACTTTTTCTTCGTGTATCTGTAGCGTTAAGAAAGTTAATTATTTCCCACTACACTTTGGTAGTGCCAAAAAAAATCAAAGCACACTTGGATTTGCCTGAAAATTTCTAGGATTTACTGCGAAAGCTCCTTCAACCTGTCGCAAAAAATACAAAACTTTTCCTGCTCTAGTGTTGGTTGCAGGAATTTTTTTTAGTGAGTATGCGGTGTGGAGAAATTCAGCAATTTTTCACTCAGCTTTGACCGAGTCTTAAAAATAAGGGCGTCTCTAGATTTCGATGACATTCTGCAAACGTAACTACTGAGTATCCTGCTAGGCTCAGGCAATATTTCGTAATTAGGCCTGCTTGGGTTGTGGCTTCAAGAAATTTTCATGTTGTGACTGCAGTGTGAAGCAAATCAATTATTCCCCACTGAACTTTAGCGGTGCCAAAAAATCCTTGTTCACAGCAGGATTTCCATGAAACCCTCCAACATTTACTGTCAAAGACCCTTCTGAGTTGACACAAATTTGCAGGTTTGTGGCTGCTCTGGTTGCTGTTGCAAGAATATTTCTTTGCGGGTCTGTGGTGGGAAGCAATTCAATGATTTTTAACGCAACTTTGATAGCGTCTGGAAAATTAGGGTGCCACTGGATTTCCATGAAATTTTCAGGAATTAACCATTGAGTATCCTACTATCCTCAGGAAAAGCCACGTAATTCGGTCGGCTTTGGCTGCGGCTTCATGAATTTTTACTTCTTCGGCGGCTTCATGAACTTAGCAGTTCCTGAAAAACTCATTACGTAGCTAGATTTTCATGAAAGTTTGCAGGATATACTTCCAAAGATCTATCTGTCCTAAGACAGAATTGCTAGGTTCGCGCTACTCTGGCTGTAGTTGCAGGAATTTTTTTCCACTCAACTTTGACAGAGTCTGGAAAATCAGGGTGTCCATAGATTTCCATGAAATTTGCCACATTTAACTACTAAGGGTCATTTTAGATTTAGGCAAAATTGCAGGATTCTGGCTACTTTTCTTGAGATTTCAGGATTTTTTCTGCAGGTCTCTGCATTGCAGAGAACGTCGTTTCCAGAAGCTCAGCAGCTCCCAAAGCATCGAGCAGCTGCTCTATATTCTTCCTTCAAAATTAAAAAATTCCTAGTTTTTCCTGAATTAACCTCCTCTTTTGTGATATGCAGCTTTGAAAATCTGGCAATTACGGAAGAGTTTTAGAGGAAAACCCAGCAGTTATAATAAAACCCAGATGATAATTGCATAAAGTCCGGGCCGATTTGATTACCCGAATGACTACATGGTTTTCCTATTAGGATGGCTGGTTTGGGGTTTTAGCTGGCAATCTGAATGTCCGTTACGAATTCGCTGTTGGTGAGGTCAGCTATGTATAACTTATTAACTGGATGCCGATCGATTGGTCTGATGCTGGGCATCAGTTTCGAGCCAAATACTCTCGTAATGAATCAATCATAAGGGGCGCAAGTGGCGTGGACTGAATAAAACCCATCAGAACAGTTGAAAGACCAAAATCAACAAATTCAACCCCGACAGCTCGATAAATAAATTACCGTAAAACATTTGCCTCGCGTGTCTCGAAACGAGATAAATAAAGAAGGCGGGATTCACGTGTTTCATTCCACTGATGGTACGGTTCTCACCGCCAGGTACCGATTTATTCGTACCAACCAACAAATCAAAATCGAAGCCAATAAATTGCGAAACACAAACGGAAAAAAGCAAAAAGAAAAAAAACGAACCGATTTCCAACAACAATGCCGAAAATGGTGCGTCTAAAAGGCCGACGGCGTCGCAGGGTGAACGGCCGACGCCGACGCTAACATCGAAGAGTTTAAGGACCGTCGCGACGCATTTTGCGTCCGTCTTGCGCCTCCTGCCATGCACCGGGTCAAAAGGGTCATTAGGGTCATTGCATAGGGCTATTTCCAGGGTTTTCTCCTAGTCTGGCCCGTCTGGATGTCTCAATATTGAGTCTGGAAGACCGTGCCCTCAAAACAATGGCCTATGAATCATTCAATTTTTTCCCGTGTCTTTTAATTTTTCTTGTGCATTTATGTAATGTTAATGAACGGAATGTCTTTTGTATAGTTTGGCCCAAGCTTTTTGGCAGTGACGCAATAGTTGTTCTTTTTCTATTACTTTTGGGTGTGTGTTATTTTCGAGTACCGAAATTCTGAGGGCGAACAAGGATTCATTTTGCTCATATTTTCACCACCATCGCTTAGATCTTGTATGAGTTTCTCATTTTTTCTTCCATTTCCTTCATAACTCAACTGCAGAGGTTTATAACCACGAAAGTGACACAGTTTAGGTATGGATAACATCGTGTTGAGTTGCGCTTTTGAGTTGTTTTGCTGCATTGTGAGTTAAATCACCTAAAAAAAGGGCCACATCATTTTTTATGGGCAACGTTTTTTTTATCAAGTAGGTGACAGCAACGGAACTGCACCGATGAGTTACTGCGCCGGTGATTTGAGTTGGCGCACCAAACCATTTGCGCAGCACTGCGCCAATTCCTGAAAATTCACTGAGTTACCCATGCCTAACACACTCTAACACTCCCAGGTAACGCCCAGTACTGTAGAATTGAGGCAAATTTATATCCAAACTGAAAAAAAGTGACATATTTTTCCCAATTAATTGTTTATATTCTGCAAATTTAACCTCACTTTGCAACTTTAAATCATTTAAATGCTGTGTTGCCGACTGCTCTAGTAAAAAATAAATACGAATGACGAATGTTTAATTTATCAACAATGAAAAATAAAGATTTGCAAAAATTACGAACTTTCGATAAATGTCGTACAGGGTGGACAACAAAACAAGGCAAATTTTCTGGAAGTTTGGAATGCTTCCAGTTGATCAAAAAAACGCTTTTTTTTGGGACTTCATCAGCAAAGGCCTCATATCTCAAAACGGTTTTTGAATTTTTTGCCTATTTTTTTTTGTGATCTCAAAAATCAACATTTGCTGTTGAGGCGATAACTTTAACTTTCTCTTGAATCGATTTTGGAAATCTAGAACGCATTTTGAAGCCAAAACTTAATAATCGACAAATATTCTGTATACAGGGTTGCCTGATTGAGCGGATTATTTGAAAGTAAACTTCACTTTAATTGATGTCTGCCACATTTCGAGGGCAGTTCTCATTTGGGTCACTTTTATTGCAACCCTGTATATTGAATTGTTGCATGCAGTCGACTTTGAAGTGTCAGCTTTTGAAAATCGGTCCAGAAGGAAAATTGTTTTTACTGCAATATCAGAGAGTTGACTTTTTGCGAACACCCTGTAAATAAAAGAGATTCAAAAACCATTTTAATATATGAGGTCTTATCAATAGCAATTATACAATAGCTTGGGACAGCCTATAGGTTTAATAAACAAACACATTGTTGCCGAATTTCTAATTCAGTTTTTCTCGAATTTCTCAGTTTTTTGTAGCAATTATATTTTTTTAGGTTTTAGCAGTGCTATGTAAATACCCCCCCGAGAACTTGCGCCAACTTTCAAACATATTTTCATAATTGACGTAATAAATAAGAGAATCAGAACAGGGAACAAGCTCACTGCGCGCGAGTTTCAAACCAAGAATTTCATCCTCCGAACCAAGCGACGAAAAAAAAAATGAAAATTCAAAGAAAACAATAAAAAACATAAAAACGTGCAAGCAGCCCATTCCGGGTAATGCGACGCATCTGAGCTTCGTTATGGCGAATAGTCTGCATAATGTTCACTTAAGCAAGCGCTGCGTGTCTTATTAAAGCAGCAGCTCGATCCAAATGCGCTTGATGTCTTGTTCCCCAGCCGAAGAGGTGAAGAAAATGGCCTTTTTTTCGGAATTCGTTGCCTAATGGTGGCTGATGGCGAATTTTCGGCAATGCTTCCGTCCAAGGCCTCTTGGGGCTGATAAATCAGGTTCCTAAGAACCTCTCTCTAATCGGTTCGATCGGATGAGACGCCAGGCCTCGTGACACGTGCCCTCTCACGACCACTGGCTTCTTCTTATCGCCGATGGACCCACACACTGAATATTATTTACTGGCGCGGGATTTCGATAAAGATCAGGCGTGGTCATCCGGTGCTTGTCTTCGTGAAGCGTGACCACGTGGACGGTAGTCGAAGATGCTCATCGGGCGCAGATAACGGGCGCCCGTCTTCTGACATGGCTCCCGAAGACATAACCAACCCGATTTTATCTCTGATGGCGTTTTTCGCATTTATGGCATGCATCAAGCCTCCAATGTTACACCAGACAAGTGTGTTTGATCGGGTTTTCCTATCAAATTGGCCAATATTCTGGCGGGCTTGCGATTTTCGGGATGGCTGGTCAGGAGTCAGTGTGTCAAGTAGGCAATTGCCGTGTGAAATGGGGGGATTTCTCTCACTCACCAGTCTATGGGATGAAACTCACGCCAACGATGGAGCGAAATATGCTCTACAGTGTTGAGTCTACACTGTGGCCGAGATAAAGAAGGGCCAGTAAGGATACGAAGTTAGTTAAATGGGAAAAAAGATGGGGTTTCAGGAAATCTGAAATTTTCGAATTTCAATATACTTTTTTTCGGGCGTTAATATCAAAGCTGGAGCAACCGACTGCACTTTCTCATCTCAAGATGGTTTCCTGGAGCCGAAACGTCGGAGTATAAAACTTATAATTTATTTCTGTCGCTGATTTAAACTTGCTGTGAGAACGTTCAGTCGGTTTTGCTCCAGATTTTTCGGGGAAATTTCGGGTTTTTTCAGATAAATCAGAAATCTTTCAAAAATGTCTGCTAATTTTGAAAATTTCTTCAAAATCGCAGGTAAATGCCACTGTAATGAAATTTACAGCTAAGAGAGCGAGAAGTCTTCTCTATCAAAGGCAGTAAAAAGTATCTTCGTGCTTTCAAAGACTTCGGAGTTACTCAATTTTTTTTAGAGGCTCGTACATTTTGAGTATCTGCGCACCAATGAAGTTCAGAAAATTTGCCAAAAATTAGCATTATGGAAAGTAGTTTGCCTTATTTATGATTAATTTTCTTCAAAAGCCTAGAGGTAGTGCCATTTTTCAAAAATGTGCCCAAAATCGCACTTGAAACGGAGTTTGCTCCATTAAACCGATTGTGATATCAGTCCCTCAAAAGCTTCTGAGTGGCACAACTTTGTTCAGAGCTTTGCACATTTTGGATAGCTGATTTCGAAATTTCCCCAAACATGAACCAAAAATGTCAGTGACGTGAGGCTCACCGCATGGATAGCACGTAGATTCCTCTATCGAATGCTCTTTGAGACAACTTTCTAGCGTTAATGGTTCTGAAGTCATTTATTTTCTTCGAAGAACGGTACATTGGTCGTCGAATAAATTCCTGAGGCAAATATAAAAAATTCGTAAAAATCACCCATAAAAACCACTATTATGGAAGTTGCAGCTAACAGAGCCAGAAAGCTGTTCTATCCACGGCAGTGAAAAGTATCTTCCTACCTTCAAATGCTTCGGAGTTACTCTATTTTGTCTAGAGGCTTGCCCGATTTGAGTATCTGCGCCCCAATGATGCACTGACCAAAACACTGTGTTCGAAAATTTGCCAAAAATCAGCCAAAAACTTCGGAATTATGAAAATTATAACAGACATGGAGCAAAGTATAGCCTATTTGATCCTGAAGGGGCAAATTTGCAACTTTAACGGTTTTGGAGTAACTAATTTTTCTTCAAAAGCCTGCACATCTGGAAAAACATTGAGGAGCAATTTTTCAAAAAAGTGTTGGAAATACTCCATAAATGCTACTAGAGTGAATTTTGGACTTAAAGCGAAGTTTGCCCTATGAAATTGGTGAAATGGAACGGTCTATCCTCAAAAGTTTCAGGGAGATTGAGTCGTGTCCAGAGGTTTAAAGCATTTCCACATCTGTGCATCATGATGTTAAAGCGCTAAATTTGAACATTTGGTAAAAGTCATCCAAACTCTATAAAATTATGAAACTTGCCACACATATAGAGTAGAGGTTTCCTTATTTCCCAGTCTAACAGCCAATTTTTCAGCTGTAACAGTTTTTGAGCAATTAATTTTTCTTTAAAAACCTGCACATGTTGAAAAGAAATGAGGTGCCCTTTTTCAAAAATGTGCCTAAAATCGTCCATAAGCGTGACTCTAGTGATATTTCTGCTGAACTTAAACTGGAGTTTTTTCTATGAAATTGGTGAAAAGTAACTGTCCATCCTCAAAAGCATGAGAGATATTGAGTATTGTCCAGAGGCTTGCACCTTTTGAACATCCTTGCACTATTAATGTTAAAGAGCTATATTAAAATAATCACTAATAACTATCCAGAAACTTTAGAAGTTTTAAACTTCCAATAGATATAGACCGGAGTTTTCTTATTTGATTGTCTAAGAGGCAACTTTATAGCTGTAAAGGTTTGAAGCCGTAAAAATTTTTTCAAAAACCTGCACATCTTGAAAAAAAAATGAATGTGCCATTTTTCAAAAATGTTCCTGAAATCTTCCATAAGGGACACTGGGATGAATTTTGTGCCAGACTTAAAGTGGATTCTGCTCTATAAAATTGGTGAAAAGCAACTGTCCATCCTGAAATGCTTCAGAGAAAATGAGTTTCGTCCAGAGGCTTGCACCTTTTAAATATCTGCGCACCAAAGATGTAAATCCCTGTGTTCGAAAATGTGTGAAAAATCAGCCAAATAGTTCCCACTTATAAAGCTTAAACCAGATAGAGACCGGAGCTTGCCCTATTTGATGCTGTAAGAAACAACTTTGTACTTCTAACAGTTTTTGAGTAATTGGTAGTTCTTCATAGGCTTCCATATCTGGACGAATATTAAAGTGCCATTTTTCAAAAATGTGCCCACAATCTTCCATAAATGCCACTAGAATGAATTTTACTGCCAGGCTTAAAACGGAGCTTGCTATAGGAAACTGGTGAAGAGCCAACTGTCCATCCTCAAAAGCATGAGAGATATTGAGTATTGTCCAGAGGCTTGCACCTTTTGAACATCCTTGAACTATTAATGTTAAAGAGCTATATTAAAATAATCACTAATAACTATCCAGAAACTTTAGAAGTTTTAAACTTGCAATAGATATAGAACAGAGTTTTTGTATTTAATTCTATACGAGGCAACTGTACAGCTGTAAAGGTTTAAGAGCCACACATTTTTTTTCAAAAACCTGCACATCTTGAACAAAAAAGTCCGATTTTTCCAAAATGTTCCTGAAATATTCCATAAGGGACACTGGGATGAATTTTGTGCCAGACTTAAAGCGGACTTTGCTCTATAAAATTGGTGAAAAGCAACTGTGCATCCTGAAAGGCTTCAGAGAAACTGAGTTTCGTCCAGAGGCTTGCACCTTTTAAATATCTGCGCACCAAAGATGTAAATCCCTGTGTTCGAAAATGTGTGAAAAATCAGCCAAAAAGTTCTCACTTATAAAGCTTAAACCAGACATAGACCGGAGCTTGCCCTATTTGATGCTGTAAGAAACAACTTTGCACCTCTAACAGTTTTTGAGTAATTGGTTGTTCTTCAAAGGCCTGCATATCTGGACGAAAATTGAAGTGCCATTTTTCACAAATGTGCCCATAATCTCCCGTTAATCGCACTAGAATGAATTTTAGCGCCAGACTTAAAATGGAGTTTGCTATACAAAATTGGTGAAAAATAACTGTCCATCCTCAAAAGCATGAGAGATATTCAGTATTGCCCAGAGGCTTGCACCTTTTCAACGTCCTTGCACTATTGATGTTAAAGCGCTATATTAAAAAAATCGCTAATAATTAGCCAGAAACTTTAGAAGTTTTAAACTTCCAATAGATATAGACCGGAGTTTTCTTATTTGATTGTCTAAGAGGCAACTTTATAGCTGTAAAGGTTTGAAGCCGTAAAAATTTTTTCAAAAACCTGCACATCTTGAAAAAAAAATGAATGTGCCATTTTTCAAAAATGTTCCTGAAATCTTCCATAAGGGACACTGGGATGAATTTTGTGCCAGACTTAAAGTGGATTCTGCTCTATAAAATTGGTGAAAGCAACTGTCCATCCTGAAAGGCTTCAGAGAAACTGAGTTTCGTCCAGAGGCTTGCACCTTTTAAATATCTGCGCACCAATGATGTAAATCCCTGTGTTCGAAAATGTGTGAAAAATCAGCCAAAAAGTTCCCACTTATAAAGCTTAAACCGGACATAGACCGGAGCTTGCCCTATTTGATGCTCTAAGAAACAACTTTGCATCTCTAACAGTTTTTGAGTAATTCATTGTTCTCCAAAGGCCTGGATATCTGGACGAAAATTGAAGTGCTATTTTTCAAAAATATGCCTACAATCTCCCATAAATGGCACTAGAATGAATTTTACCGCCAGACTTAAAACGGAGTTTGCTATACGAAACTGGTGAAAAGCAACTGTCCATCCTCAAAAGCATGAGAGATATTGAGTATTGTCCAGAGGCTTGCACCTTTTGAATATCCTTGCACTATTGATGTTAAAGCGCTATATTAAAAAATTCGCTAATAACTATCCAGAAACTTTAGAAGTTTTAAACTTGCGATAGATATAGAGCAGAGCTTTCTAATTTGATTCTCCAAGAGGCAACTTTATGGCTGTAAAGGTTTTAGAGTCATACATTTTTTTTCAAAAACCTGCACATCTTGAAAAAAAAATTAATGTCCGATTTTTCAAAAATGTTCCTGAAATCTTCCATAAAGGAGACTGGGATGAATTTTGTGCCAGACTTAAAGCGGACTTTGCTCTATAAAACTGGTGAAAAGCAACTGTGCATCCTGAATGTCTTCAGAGAAACTGAGTTTCCTCCAGAGGCTTGCACCTTTTAAATATTTGCGCACCAATGATATAAGTCCCTGTGTTCGAAAATGTGTGAACAATCAGCCAAATAGTTCCCACTTATAAAGCTGAAACCAGAAAACTTTTCATCTCTAACAGTTTTTGAGTAATTCATTGTTCTCCAAAGGCCTGCATATCTGGACGAAAATTGAAGTGCCATTTTTCAAAAATGTGCCTACAATCTCCCATTAATGGCACTAGAATGAATTTTACCGCCAGACTTAAAACGGAGTTTGCTATACGAAACTGGTGAAAAGCAACTGTCCATCCTCAAAAGCATGAGAGACATTGAGTATTGTCCAGAGGCTTGCACCTTTTGAACATCCTTGCACTACTGATGTACAAGCGCTATATAAAAAATTTACTAATAACTATCCAGAAACTTTAGAAGTTTTAAACTTGCAATAGATATAAAACAGAGCATTCTAAGTTGATTCTTCAAAGCAGCAACTTTATCGATGTAAAGGTTTTAGAGTCATACATTTTTTTTCAAAAACCTGCACATCTTGAAAAAAAATGTCCAATTTTTCAAAAAAGTTTTTGGTGCCAGACTTAAAGCGGACTTTGCTAAGCCAGACTTTGCTCTATAAAATTGGTGAAAAGCAACTGTCAATCCTCAAATGGTTCAGAGAGATTGAGTATTGTCCAGAGGCGTGCACCTTTTAAATATCCGCACACCAAAAATGTTAAAGCCCTGTGTTTGAAAACTTGCCAAAAATCAGCGGAAACCTTTACAATGATGAAACTTACACCAGACCTAAAACGGAGCTTCTCCTCTTTGATGCTTTTTGCAGCAACTTTCCAGCTGTAACTATTTTTGAGTAATTTTGCGTCAAAAACCTGCACACATTGGGCAAGAAATACGTGCAATTTTTTAATACTTCCCCACAATCGCTCTAGAAAATCATCGAGATGAATACAGGCTCTTCGTAGAGCAAATGTTGCTCTATTGGGCTGATTAAAAGAAAATTTAGCATCTTCAACGTTTTCTTAGAAATTTCAATAAAAAATGACTGAAAATTTGCAGTTAACATCGAATTGATGATGAAACAACTTTCTGGATCTAACAAAGGCCATTGATACAGTAATTAATTAAGAAAAAATATGATGCTCGTGAAGATTCCCTTGAAGAAATTGACTCGAGCTGCTGGAAATTGTCGACAAGTGGCCTTATAAGGAGCCTTAATCTCGTCTAGGCGATTTGTCCTCAACGTCTATCAGTTCATAATCTACATTCTCTTTGTTCATGCTCTTGTTCTACTCCCATCTAATACCTCTCGGATTTTATCTGATATTTGCCCGTGCGTTGTAGGCGACATCCCGTTGCTTTATTTACGACTGGGCGAAGAAAATTTGCTTCTGCACTCGATGTGATTCAGGAAAATTCTTCTTCGCTGCTGCTGCACATGAAAACCCAACCTCTGCCTGGTCGGCTGATCAGATAAAGGCCGCGATTTTCTATTAGGTTGGGAAATAATAAGGCCTTCGTGCCATACACTCCCAGATTTCTGGCCAGTTTGCACGAACATCCACTTGATTTATTTCACTGGGTTTTTTTCCCAGTCAAATTGTCCACTATTTTCAAATGTTCCCTTCGCCAAACTGTCATTGAAGCAGTTTCGGCTAGTAATTTACCAACTGCAGGTAAACACAAAGAAGGAACCTTGGCTGGTACCGGAGCGCCCATAAACTTCATCGTTCTCATTTTGCGCCTTAGTAATAGTCGATAAAGTTGGTTGAGGGCTCATAATGAAGAGCATTAAGGCCACATCCATCAGTACTCAAAGCGAGGGCCGCAATGTGTGCGTGCTGTTGAGAGTCCGAGATCGTATTTTACTTTGCTTATTTATCGCAACAATTAACTCGACGATTGAAGGAGGGCTAGGTGGTGCCATCGAGGCAGTACCTGCAGGAATTTACCTTTATTTCTCTCATTTTCTGCGACTTTAAGCGAAAAATGTACTCATATAGTTTAACCAGTAAATTGGGGAAGCTCCTTCGAAGTTTTCAAAAGAAGTCTGCTCTAGTTTCACTTGATTGGAATTTCAGTTTACCCCCCAAAATTGTTTAAGATTTTCAGGTCTTTGGATAACAGTCATTTCCTATAAAACCTTTGAAAGCACGAAGTTATACTGTCCATCATTGGATAGAGCCAATAAAATTCTATATATATTATGAGTTTCACCTGGGAGACTCTTTTGGCTGATTTTTGGCAATTTTTAAAATCTAGCTCTTTAGCTTCGTTATTGATGTTGACTCAAATGTGCAGGCCTATGCAGAAAAGTCAGTTACTATAAAACCTTTGGGATCAGCAAAGAGCTTTTTGCACCACGAATTTGGAACAGCTTTGCTCTACTTTTGTTGAAAGTTTTATCTGAGTGGCATTTTTAGCTGATTTTCTGCGATTTTTCTAGATCAGCATTTTAGGCTTGCAGCATGCTTTGCTCAATCGAGCGGGGCAAAAGGATTTCTTATAATTTCAACGGTATTTTGGTAGTGCACTTTGTTTAGAAGTTCCGATGTCTGTGACCAACATAAGACTTTGATCCGAAACTCAAATTTTTGGAATTTACATCCAGAGTTTCACTTTGAGGACATAAGTTGGCTTACTTGTCCCGGATAGGCAAAAGGAGATTGAGTAGAGGGGCTTGCACCTTTAATAATGTTCGAAAATTTGCCAAAAATCGTATAACCACTTCACAAGTATGAAACTTATGAGAGACATCGAGCGGAGTTTCCCTTCTTGGATACTTTTTGAGGAAACTTTGAAGTTGTAACAGTTTTGGAGTAATTAATTTTTCTTCAAAGGCATGCACATCTGGAAGAAGGATTGAAGCACCATTTTTCAAAAATGTGTCTAAAATCGCCTCAAAAAGGCCATTGGGATGAATTCTCTGTCAGATTTAAAGCAGATTCTACTCTATCAAGGCGGAGAAACCCAACTCTCTATCCCAAAAAGTTTCAGAGATATTTCGTATTATCAGCGGCCTGCACCTTTTGAATAGCTGTGCACCAGGGATCTTAAAGCGCTAAGTTCGAAAATTTGTCAAAAATCAGCCAAACACGTTGCATTTATCAAAGTTACTGCCAGCAAAGAACGGTGTTTACTCTATTTGATGCTCTAAGAGGTAAATTTGCAGCTGTAACAGTTTTTGAGCCATTAATTTTTCTGCAGAGGCCTAAACATCTGGAATAAAACTGACGTGTCATTTTTTAAAAATTTGTCTTAAATGGCTTTGCCAAAAATGTCTCCAGCTGGGATTATTTTAGCAGATTTCAAGCAGATTTTGATCTATGAAAGCGGTAAAATGCAACTGTCCATCCTCAAAAGTTTCAGAGATATTTTGAATTATCCAGAGTTTGAATAGCTGTGCTTCAATGATATTAAGCGCTAGGTTCGAAAATTTGCCAAAAATCAGCCAAGAACTTCACATTTATGAAAATTCCTCGAAACTTAGAAGGCAGCTTCTCCTATTTGAGGCTTTTAGAGGCAACTTTGAAATCGTAACAGTTTTTCAGCAATTTGGTTCTCTTCAAAGGCCTGCACTTCTTGACAAAAATTGAAGTGCCATTTAAAAAAAAATGTGCCTAAAATAATCCGTAAATGCCACTACAATGAATTTTTTGTCAGATGTAAAACAGTTTCTTCTCGAAGAAATTGGTGAAAAGCCAACTGTGCATCCTCAAAAGTTTCAGAGATATGGAGTATTGTCCAGAGGCCTGCATCTCTTGAATACTTGTGCACCAATGATGTTGAAGCGCTATGTTCGAAAATTTGCCAAAAATCAACCAAACATTTCGCATTTATGAAACTTCCAGCCGGTAAAGAACGGAATTTGGACTATTTGATTCTGTAAGAGGCAACTTTGCCACTGTAAAAATTTTTGAGAAATTAATTTTTATTCAGAGGCCTGCACATCTGGAATAAAACTGAAGTGCCATTTTTCAAAATTTTGTATTAAGTCGCCCGAAAATGTCGCCAGCATGATTTTTATTACTAGATTTAAAGCAGATTTTGTTCTATGAAAGAGGTAAAATGCAACTGTCCATCCTCTAAAGTTTCAGAGATATTGTGTGTTATCCAGAGGCCTGCACCTTTTGAATACTCGTACGTCAGTGAATGTTCAAAAATTTGCCAAAAATCATTCAAAAACTTCACATTTATGAAACTTTCTAGCGACGTAGAACGCAGTTTCCCTTATTTGAAGCTTTTAGAGGCAACTTTGAAACCGTAACACTTTTTGAGCATTTAATTTTTCTTCCAAGGCCTGCACTTCTTGACAAGAATTGAAGTGCCATTTTAAAAAAATGTGCCTAAAATCATCCCTAAATGCCACTACAATGAATTTTTTGTCAGATGTAAAACCGTTTCTCCTCGAAGAAATTGGTGAAAAGCCAACTGTGCATCCTCAAAAGTTTCAGAGAGATTGAGTATTGTCCAGAGGCCTGCATCTCTTGAATACTTGTGCACCAATGATGTTAAAGCGCTATGTTCGAAAATTTGCCAAAAATCAACCAAACACTTCGTATTTATGGAACTTCCAGCCGGTAAAGAACAGAATTTCGACTATTTGATTCTGTAAGAGGCAACTTTGCTACTGTAACAATTTTTGAGAAATTAATTTTTATTCAGAGGCCTGCACATCTAGAATAAAACTAAAGTGCCATTTTTTAAAATTTTGTATTAAGTCGCCCAAAAATGTCGCCAGCATGATTTTTTTACTAGATTTAAAGCAAATTTTGCTCTATGCAAGTGGTAAAATGTAACTGTCCATCCTCTAAAGTTTCAGAGAAATTTTGTATTATCCAGAGGCCTACACCTTTTGAATATCTGTGCGCCAATGATATTAAAGCGCTAGGTTCGAAAATTTGCCAAAAATCAGTCAAAAACTTTGCAGTTATGAAACTTCCAGCAAACATAGAAGGAAGTTTTCCTTATTTGATTCTTTTAGAGGCAACGTTGAAACCGTTACAGTTTTTGAGTAATAAATTTTTCTTCAAAATCCTGCACTACTTGACAATTTTTTTTTCCAATTTTGTTCGAAAATTTGCCAAAAATCAACCAAACACTTCTCATTTATAAAACTTCCAACAGTGGTAGCACAGAATTAACGCTATTTGATTCTGTAAGAAACAACTTTGCTACTGAAACAGTTTTTAAGCAATACATTTTTCCTGCACATCTGGAATAAAACTGAAGTGCCATTTTTCAAAATTTTCTCGCCCAAAAATGTAGCTAGCATGGATTATTTTACCAGATTTACAGCAGATTTTGCTCCATGAAAGCGGTAAAATGAGAGTGTCCATGACAAAAGTTGCAGAGATCTTTTGTATTATCCAGACGTGAATTATCCAGACCTTTTGAATATCTGAGCTCCAATGATATTGATGCACAAAATTCAAAAATGTGCCAAAAATAGTCAAAAAACTTCACAAGTATGAAACTTGCGAAAAATGTATCACGTCGTTTGTCTTATTTGATGCTTTAAGAGGAAACTTTGCAACTTTATCGGTTTTTGAGTAATTAATTCTTGTTTAAAGACCTGCACATCTGGAAAAAACATTGAAGTGGCATTTTTCAAAAATGTGCACGAAATCACCCATAAATGTAACTGGGATGAATTTTCTGCCAAATTTAAAGCATATTTTTCTTTATGAAACCGGTGAAATGCAACTGTCCATCCTCTAAAGTTTCAGAGATATTGTGTATTATCCAAAGGCCTGCACCTTTTGAATACTTGTACGCCAGTGAATGTTCAAAAATTTGCCAAAAATCATTCAAAAACTTCGCATTTATGAAACTTTCTGTAGACACAGAACGGAGTTTCTCTTATTTCAGACTTTTAGAGGCAACTTTTAAACCGTAACAGTTTTTGAGTAATCCATTTTGGTGCAAAGGCCTGCACTCACTGAAAAAAATGGAAGTGCAGTTTTTCAAAAATGGGCCTCAATTCCCCCATCAGTGCACCTACAATGAATTTTTCGTCAGATGTAAAGCAGATTTTGCTCTATGAAATTGGCGAAAACCAACTGTCGATGCTGAAAAGTTTCAGTGAGATTTTGTATTGTCCTTTTAGGCTTGCACCTTTTAAATATCTGCGCATCAATGACTTTAAACCCTTAGGTTCAAAAATTTGCCCAAAATCAGTCAAAAATTTTGCAAATATGAAACTCACAACAGACATAGAACGAAGTTTTGCCTTTTTGATACTTTTAGAGGCAACGTGATAACTGTAAGGGTTTTTGAGTAATTAATTTTTCTCCAAAGACCTGCACATCTTGAAAAAATTTTAAGTTCTATTTTTATGTGTGCCTAAAATCGCCCCTAAAACTTCTGGCAAATATGGAATATGCTGTGCTCCATCGAATTTACTTTTAGTAAATTTTAGCAACAGAAGATTCAACGAAAACTAAATTTTTCCTTTACATCTAGAGTTTCACTTTGAGGACTCAAATTCGCTTCTTTGTCCCGTATAGACTGATGGCTCAGTTTCCATCATCAGAGGCAAATTTGCATAAATCGGTCGCAATCGTAAACATGCATCCGAGCAAACGTAAGACAGAAGAGCCCCAGAAGACGTTTAACATCTTCAAGTAGAGTGAAAAAGCGGGCGTTCTCACATTATTCCACGACGCAGACCATTAGTCACTCCTGTGGACGTGGTATCGCTTTCAATTAGCGCAGCCTGCATTGGAGGCTCTTATTTATGTCTTAATATTGACCCGAAGAGGTGGAAGCCATGTTCCTTTTATCCTGCTAGTCATCGCACTGAAAAAAGGCCGGGACATGAAACCCGGACACTCGGTACATGTCCGTCCAGCGACATCCCAGGAAGAATCTATTGGCTACGTTCACCTGCGGCTTTTCGCTTCAGATCTGCCATTATGCGGAAATTACGGCCATTAGAGGCATTTAGCACTTGCACGTGCTGTTTTACATCATACGCAAAATTGCCCTTAAGCCAACAATCGCACAACAACCAGCAGAAAAATCAGAGCATGTCCTAATTCAATTGTCCAATAAATTGTGAGTTATTGAGCACTGATTGCTACCAAGACGGCAATCTTTTCAAAAATCCCCATTGCAAAGCGCGCAAAGTTAATTAGTTTTTTTCTTATCCCCAGCCCAACCAGCAGTTCATTATAGTTAAGATTTACCGTATCAATAAACGTGTGCGGCATTAATGGCAATAAAACCACTGTAGTATGATTTATCTCAACTAACTGCTCTTTGAACAGCACTGAAAGCCACAGAGAATTTGGCCAAGGAGTCTTAAGGCTAAGAGCATGACTGAGTTTGAAAAACCCTCCAAATTCACGATTTATTAGTGAATTCTTTGAACGAATTGTATACAGGAAGCTATAATAATTCTGATTCTACTTGACTAATTGGGTGGATTTACATCGAAAAACTGCAAGAATCCTAATTAAGACGTCCGGTTAATGCATGGTCATGTTGAATTTATTGATCATAACATCCAGATAGCATGGAACAATGCTTTGAATGACAGTGATCTGAAGTAATTAAGCGCCGTGCTTTTGTTCCAAACAGTTTTGCAGATTTTTGATTGTTTTTTACAAGAAAAATAAATAATGAAGGAGGTTTTTCCAGTTTCAGTGCCTTGGATTATTGAAATACTAATCTTCAATTAGCATGAAGGTTTCTAGTCGATTTGCTCCCAAACACTGGTGCAAGATTTAAAAAAAAGGTTAGATTGCGGTCAATTTCGCAAGACAATTTTCAAAAGTCAATCACGCCGTTTTTTTATATCTTTTTAACAGAAAAGTCCAATTTATCTGTGGTGTTATCTCGGTGGTGTCAATATTCTATGGCGAGCAAGCATGCAACCTAATTTAAAAAAACTCATTCTGACGCCGTTTATTGAGAGAGAAAATTGATTTTGCCTTTCTCGGAAGGCGAGAAGTTCCAAAATGCATCTGGAAAAATTTTCATTTAGAAAACTGTTTAGTTAGAATTGTGACAAATTTTCAAAAGTTGCCAATTTAGCAGTTGCTATATGTAAACCCTAAATTTGCAAGGTAACTTTCAAAAGGTAATTAAGCCATCACTCGTTAAGCTAGGATGTTGACTTTAACTTTATTGGAAAACGAAAAAATGATTTTCTGCACCTGGAAAATTTTGGTTTGATGATCCCCTAGTTCGATTTTTGGCGAATTTTCAAAACTAGTCACTCATCAGAACATAAAAACCTCAAATTTGCAAGGTAAAGTTCCAGACTTTATCATGTCGCCAGCTGCCAAGCCAGAAATTTGACTTCACCTTGCTTAGAAAGACAAAAAGCTCCTTTAAGCATCTGGAAAATTCCGTTTTGATAATCATTAAGTTCGAGTTTTGGAATTTTTTCTAAACCGGTCAATTCACTCATCGTATATGAAAACCACAATTTTGCAAGGTAACTTTCAAAAATTGATTTTTGCATCACTCCTTAAGCTAGGAGGTTGATTTTGCCTTTGTTGGAAAGAGTAGAAGCCCTTTTGTACACTACGAAAATTTTATTTTGATGACCATTTAGCTAGATGTTGAGTGAATTTTCAAACCTGGGCCAATCTATTGATCAGTACATGGAACCTCAAGTTTACAAGTGAACTTTAAACAATTAATTATACCACAATCCCTTAAGCTAGAAGTCTGACTTTGCCTTTGTTGGAAAGAGAAAAGGCCCTTTTGTGCACCTGAGAAATTTATTTTTGATACTCACTTAGTTTTACGAGTTTTCGCGAATTTTCAAAACTGACTAATTTACTCTTCGTTATATGAGAACAGCAAATTTTCAAAAATTGATTATACCACCATCCGCTAAGCTAGAAGTCTGACTTTGCCTTTGCTGGAAAACGAAAAAGGCCCTTTTGTGCACGTGTTAAATTTCATTTTGATAAACATTTAGTTCGATTTTTGGCAACATTTTTGAAATTGGCCAATTTACTCGTCGGTGTATGAAAAACCCAAATTTGCAAGGTAACTTTCAAAATTTAATTAAGCCGCCACTCGTTAAGCTAGGAAGTTGACTTTAACTTTGTTGCAAAACAGAAAACGGCTTTTCTGCACCTGGAAAATTGTGGTCTGATAATGCCCTAGTTCGATTTTTGGCGAATTTTCAAAACTAGTCACTCATCCGTAAATAAAAACCTCAAATTTGCAAGGTAAAGTTCAAAACTTTACCATACCGCCAGCCGCCAAGCTAGAAATTTGACTTCACCTTTCTTGGAAAGACCAAAAGCTCCTTTAAGCATCTGGAAAATTCTGTTTTGATAATCATTTAGTTCGAGTTTTGAACTTTTTCTAAACCGGTCAATTCACTCATCGTATATGAAAACCACAATTTTGCCAGGTAACTTTCAAAAATTGATTTTTGCATCACTCCTTAAGCTAGGAGGTTGATTTTGCCCTTGTTGGAAAGAGGAGAAGCCCTTTTGTACACTACGAAAATTTTATTTTGGTATCCATGAAGCCAGATGTTTAGTAAATTTTCAAAACTGGGCCAATCTATTGATCAGTATATGAAACCTCAAGTTTACAAGTGAACTTTATACAATTAATTATACCGCAATCCCTTAAGCTAGAAGTCTGACTTTGCCTTTGTTGGAAAGAGAAAAGGCCCTTTTGTGCACCTGAGAAATTTCTTTTTGATACTCACCTAGTTTTACGAGTTTTTGCGAATTTTCAAAACTGACTAATTTACTCTTCGTTATATGAGAACCATCCACAAAGCTAGAAGTATGACTTTGCCTTTGCTGAAAAAAAGGCCCTTTTGTGCACCTTTTAAATTTCATTTTGAAAAACATTTAGTTCGATTTATGGCAACATTTTTGAAATTGGCCAATTTACCCGTCGGTGTATGAAAAACCCAAATTTGCAAGGTAACTTTTAAAAATTAATTAAGCCGCCACTCGTTAAGCTAGGAAGTTGACTTTAACTTTATTGCAAAACGGAAACGGGTTTTCTGCACTTGGAAAGTTTTGGTCTGATAATCCCCTAGCTCGATTTTTGGCGAGTTTTAAAAATTAGTCACTAATCGGTACATAAATCCCTTAAATTTGCAAGGTAAACTTCAAAACTTCACCATACCTCCAGCCGCGAAGCTAGAAATTTGATTTCACCTTTCGTGGAAAGACAAAAAACTCCGTTAAGCATCTGGAAAATTCTGTTTTGATAATCGTTTAGTTCGATTTTTGGAATTTTTTCTAAACCGGTCAATTCACTCATTCGAATATGAAAACCACAATTTTGCAAGGTAACTTTCAAAAATTGATTTTTGCATCACCCCTTAAGCTAGGAGGTTGATTTTGCCCTTGTTGGAAAGGAAAAAAGCCCTTTTGTACACTACGAAAATTTTATTTTGATATCCATGTAGCTAGATGTTTAGTGAATTTTCAAAACTGGGCCAATCTATTGATCAGTATATGATAACCTCAAATTTACAAGTGAACTTTAAACAATTAATTATACCACAATCCCTTAAGCTAGAAGTCTGACTTTGCCTTTGTTGGAAAGAGAAAAGGCCCTTTTGTGCACCTGAGAAATTTATTTTTGATACTCACTTAGTTTTACGAGTTTTCGCGAATTTTCAAAACTGACTAATTTACTCTTCGTTATATGAGAACAGCAAATTTTCAAAAATTGATTATACCGCCATCCGCAAAGCTAGAAGTCTGACTTTGCCTTTGCTGGAAAAAGAAAAAGGCCCTTTAGTGCATCTGTTAAATTTCATTTTGAAAAACGTTTAGTTCGAGTTTTGGCAACATTTTTGAAATTGGCCAATTTACTCGTCGGTGTATGAAAAACCCAAATTTGCAGGTAACTTTCAAAAATTAATTACGCCGCCACTCGTTAAGCTAGGAAGTTGACTTTAACTTTATTGAAAAACGGAAAACGGGTTTTCTGCACCTGGAAAATTTTGGTCTGATAATCCCCTAGTTCGATTTTTGGCGAATTTTCAAAACTAGTCACTCATCCGCAAATAAAAACTTCAAATTTGCAAGGTAAAGTTCAAAACTTCACCATACCGCCAGCCGCCAAGCTAGAAATTTTACTTCACCTTTCTTGGAAGACAAAAAGCTCCTTTAAGAATCTGGAAAATTCTGTTTTGATAAACATTTAGTTCGAGTTTTGGAAATTTTTCTAAACCGGTCAATTCACTCATCGTATATGAAAACCACAATTTTGCAAGGTAACTTTCAAAAATTGATTTTTGCATAACCCCTTAAGCTAGGAGGTTGATTTTGCCCTTGTTGGAAAGGAAAAAAGCCCTTTTGTAGACTACGAAAATTTGATTTTGATAACCATTTAGCTAGATGTTTAGTGAATTTTCAAAATTGGGCCAATCTATTGATCAGTATATGAGAACCTCAAATTTACAAGTGAACTTTAAACATTTAATTATACCGCCATTCGCTAAGCTAGAAGTCTGACTTTGCCTTTGTTGGAAAGAGAAAAAGCCGTGTTGTGCACATGTTAAATTTCATTTTGATAAACATTTAGTTCGATTTTTGGCAACATTTTTGAAATTGGCCAATTTACTCGTCGGTGTATGAAAAACCCAAATTTGCAAGGTAACTTTCAAAATTTAATTAAGCCGCCACTCGTTAAGCTAGGAAGTTGACTTTAACTTTGTTGCAAAACAGAAAACGGCTTTTCTGCACCTGGAAAATTGTGGTCTGATAATCCCCTAGTTCGATTTTTGGCGAATTTTCAAAACTAGTCACTCATCGGTAAATAAAAACCTCAAATTTGCAAGGTAAAGTTCAAAACTTCACCATACCGCCAGCCGCCAAGCTAGAAATTTGATTTCACCTTTCGTGGAAAGACAAAAAACTCCGTTAAGCATCTGGAAAATTCTGTTTTGATAATCGTTTAGTTCGATTTTTGGAAATTTTTCTAAACCGGTCAATTCACTCATTCGAATATGAAAACCACAATTTTGCAAGGTAACTTTCAAAAATTGATTTTTGCATCACCCCTTAAGCTAGGAGGTTGATTTTGCCCTTGTTGGAAAGGAAAAAAGCCCTTTTGTACACTACGAAAATTCGATTTTGATAACCATTTAGCTAGATGTTGAGTGAATTTTCAAACCTGGGCCAATCTATTGATCAGTATATGAAACCTCAAGTTTACAAGTGAACTTTATACAACTAATTATACCGCAATCCCTTAAGCTAGAATTCTGACTTTGCCTTTGTTGGAAAGAGAAAAGGCCCTTTTGTGCACCTGAGAAATTTCTTTTTGATACTCACCTAATTTTACGAGTTTTTGCGAATTTTCCAAACTGACTAATTTACTCTTCGTTATATGAGAACAGCAAATTTTCAAAAATTGATTATTCCGCCATCCGCAAAGCTAGAAGTCTGACTTTGCCTTTGCTGGAAAAAAGGCCCTTTTGTGCACCTTTTAAATTTCATTTTGAAAAACATTTAGTTCGATTTATGGCAACATTTTTGAAATTGGCCAATTTACTCGTCGGTGTATGAAAAACCCAAATTTGCAAGGTAACTTTCAAAAATTAATTAAGCCGCCACTCGTTAAGCTAGGAAGTTGACTTTAACTTTATTGCAAAACGAAAAAAGGGTTTTCTGCACCTGAAAAATTTTGGTTTGATAATCCCCTAGTTCGATTTTTGGCGATTTTTCAAAACAAGTCACTCATCGGTAAATAAAAACATCAAATTTGCAAGGTAAAGTTCAAAACCTTATCTTACCGCCAGCCGCCAAGCTAGAAATTTGACTTTACCTTTCTTGGAAAGACAAAAAGCTCCTTTAAGCATCTGGAAAATTCTGTTTGATAATCATTTAGTTCGAGTTTTGGAAATTTTTCTAAACCGGTCAATTCACTCATCGTATATGAAAACCACAATTTTGCAAGGTAACTTTCAGACATTGATTTTTGCATAACCGCTTAAGCTAGGAGGATGATTTTGCCTTTGTTGGAAAGAGGAAAAGCCCTTTTGTACACTACGATATTTTAATTTGGATAACCATTTAGCTAGATGTTTAGTGAATTTTCAAAACTGGGCCAATCTATTGATCAGTATATGGAACCTCAAATTTAAAAGTGAACATTAAACAATTAAGTATACCGCACTCCCTTAAGCTAGAAGTCCGACTTTGCCTTTGTTGGAAAGAGAAAAGGCCCTTTTGTGCACCTGAGAAAGTTCTTTTTGATACTCAGCTAATTTTACGAGTTTTTGCGAATTTTCCAAACTGACTAATTTACTCTTCGTTGTATGAGAACAGCAAATTTTCAAAAATTGATTATTCCGCCATCCGCAAAGCTAGAAGTATGACTTTGCCTTTGCTGAAAAAAAAGGCTCTTTTATGCACCTGTTAAATTTCATTTTGAAAAACATTTAGTTCGAGTTTTGGCAACATTTTTGAAATGGGCCAATTTACTCGTCAGTGTATGAAAAACCCAATTTGCAAGGTAACTTTCAAAAATTGATTTCTGCGTCATCCCTTAAGCTAGGAGGTTGATTTTGCCCTTGTTCGAAAGAGGAATAGCCCTTTTGTGCACTACCAAAATTTTATTTTGATAACCACTTAGCTAGATGTTTAGTGAATATTCAATACTGGGCCAATCTATTGATCAGTATCTGGAACCTCAAATTTACAAGTGAACTTTAAACAATTAATTATACCGCAATCCCTTAACCTAGAAGTCTGACTTTGCCTTTGTTGAAAAGAGAAAAGGCCCCTTTCTGCAGCTGAGAAGTTTCTTTTCGATACTCATCTAGTTTTATGAGTTTTCGCGAATTTTCCAAACTGACTAATTTACTCTTCGTTATATGAGAACAGCAAATTTTCAAAAATTGATTATTTCGCCATCCGCAAAGCTAGAAGTATGACTTTGCCTTTGCTGAAAAAAAGGCCCTTTTGTGCACCTTTTAAATTTCATTTTGAAAAACATTTAGTTCGATTTATGGCAACATTTTTGAAATTGGCCAATTTACTCGTCGGTGTATGAAAACCCAAATTTGCAAGGTAACTTTTAAAAATTAATTAAGCCGCCACTCGTTAAGCTAGGAAGTTGACTTTAACTTTATTGCAAAACCAAAAAAGGGTTTTCTGCACCTGAAAAATTTTAGTTTGATAATCCCCTTGTTCGATTTTTGGCGAATTTTCAAAACTAGTCACTCATCAGAACATAAAAACCTCAAATTTGCAAGGTAAAGTTCCAGACTTTATCATGTCGCCAGCTGCCAAGCCAGAAATTTGACTTCACCTTTCATGGAAAGACAAAAAGCTCCTTTAAGCATCTGGAAAACTCTGTTTTGATAATCATTTAGTACGAGTTTTGGAAATTTGTCTAAACCGGTCAATTCACTCATTCGAATATGAAAACCACAATTATGCAAGGTAACTTTCAAACATTGATTTTTGGATCACCCCTTAAGCTAGTACGTTGATTTTGCCCTTGTTGGAAAGAGGAAGAGCCCTTTTGAACACTACGAAAATTTTATTTTGATATCCATGTAGCTAGATGTTTAGTGAATTTTCAAAACTGGGCCAATCTATTGATCAGTATATGATAACCTCAAATTTACAAGTGAACTTTAAACAATTAATTATACCACAATCCCTTAAGCTAGAAGTCTGACTTTGCCTTTGTTGGAAAGAGAAAAGGCCCTTTTGTGCACCTGAGAAATTTCTTTTTGATACTCACTTAGTTTTACGAGTTTTCGCGAATTTTCAAAACTGACTAATTTACTCTTCGTTATATGAGAACAGCAAATTTTCAAAAATTGATTATACCACCATCCGCAAAGCTAGAAGTCTGACTTTGCCTTTGCTGGAAAACGAAAAAGGCCCTTTTGTGCACCTGTTAAATTTCATTTTGATAAACATTTAGTTCGATTTTTGGCAACATTTTTGAAATTGGCCAATTTACTCGTCAGTATAAGAAAAACCCAAATTTGCAAGGTAACTTTCAAAAACTGATTAAGCCGCAAACTCGTTTAGCTAGAACATTGACTCTGCATGTGTTGGAAACTGGAAGAGCCCTTTCGTGCCTGACAAAAATTTTAGTATGATAACCATTTAGTTCGACTTTCATGGCGAATTTTCAAAATTGGCCAATTCACTCATCGTTAAATGAGATCCGCAAATTTGCAAGCAATCTTTCAAAAACTGGTTATACCGCCATCCAATAAGCTAGAAGATCCACTTTGCCTCTGCTGGAAAGCTAGAGCGAGATTTTATGCACCTGGAAATTTGTGTTTTGATAACCATTTAGTTGGATTTTTGGCTAATTTTCAAAACTACCCAATTCACTCGGTGTGTTCTATGAGAACCTCAAAATGGTAAGCTAAGTTTCAAAAATTGATAGTACCGCAATCCGTTAAGCTAGAAGCTTGAGTTCGCATCTGATTGAAGCCGCAAAACCTCGCTTGTGTATCTGGAAAATTGAATGTTGATAACCATTGGTTCGATTTTTGGCGAATTTTCAAAGTTGATTAATTCACTTATATGATAACCTGAAATTTGCATTTGCAAATTTCGAAAATTGATTATGTCGCGATCTTTTAAGCTACAAAGTCGAAGAAAGCTGAAAAGAGAAAACGTCCATTTTTGTACACGGAAAATTTTCATCAATTAGTGAGAGCTTTGGTGAATTTTCAAAATTTTCTTAATATGTGCACCTGATATTTGCGAGTTAACCTTCAACAATCAATTAAACTGCCATGCGTTAAGCTAGAAGGTTGGCGTTTCCTTTGTTGGAACACCCAAAATCTCTTTTATGCACCAGGAAATTTTGCTTTTGCTAACCATGTAGTTAGAGTTTTTACGAATTTTCAAAACTGGCCAATAGTCATTGTTGCCACCAAAACCAGTAACTTTCGAAAATTAATTGTACTGCTACCAGTCCAGACTAAATATTTTTTTTGCCTCTGGTGGAAAGAGGAGAATCGCTTTTGTGCGTCGGAAGAAATTAATTTTGCTACTCATGTAGTTCGAGTTTTAGCGAATTTTCGAAAATGGCTAATTTACTCGCCGTTTTATCAGAACTCCAAATTGGCACGGTGACTTTAAAAAAATGACTAAACCGTCATCCTTCACACCAAAATATTGAGTTTGACATTTTTGGAAGGAGGAAAAGCCCTGTTGCCCACTTGGAAAATTTTATTTTGATATCCATTAAGTTAAATTTTTGGCGAATTTTCAAATTCGCCCAATTCAATCATTGTTCTATGCAAACTTCAAAATTGTAAAGTAATTTTGAAAAATTGATTGTGCCGCAATGCCTTAAGCTAAAAGCTTCACTTTGCCTCTGTCGGAAAGCCAAAAAGTTTCTTTCCTGATTTGGAAAATTTTGCTTATAATAATCATAGAGTAGGATTTTTGACGCATTTTCAAAACTGACCAAATTACTAATCATAACATGAGAACCTAAAATTTGCAAGGTAACTTTAAAAAATCAATTACATCGCCATCCGTTAATCTACAATATTGATGTCGCTTTTGTTGAAAAAGGAAAAAGCCTCTTTGTGCACAAGAAAAGTGTTGTTTTGATAACTATTTAGTTCGAATTTTGGCGAATTTTTAAATATGTGCCAATTTTCTGGTCGTTAGATGAGAACCACTAATTTGTAAGGTAACTTTTGAAAATTCATTGTACTGCCACCAGCCCAGACTAAATATTTATTTTTCTTCTATTGGAAAGACGAGACTCCCTTTTCTCGATCCGAAACATTTTTTTTTATAACCATTTAGTTTAATTTTTGGCGAATTTTCAAACTGACCATTGTTATATGAGAACCGCAAATTTGTTAAGCTGTTAGGTTGACTTCGCTCTTTCTAGAACGAGGAAAAGCTCTTGCATGCAAACTTTATTTAAATGGCTATTTAGTTATAAATAATATAATAAATTTACTAATTTATTGTACTGCCATTAAGTTATTAAACTGTCGCCTCTTAAGACAGAAGCTTGAGCTTGTCATTTTCGAGGAAACGAAAGTTTCCTTTACGAAACTGAAAAGTTTCACTTGAACAAAGCGATCGTAACGTGTAAGAGGAAACTTTTCCAAATCAAGGCAATTTTCAAAAATTGCCTGTCCTCCACCTCTGAAGGTAGAAGCCTGACAGCTTCCATATCCGAAACAATCTGGACCATCAGAAGCATTCCAGATCGATTTTGAAATTGCTTCGAACCCAAATCCCCAAAACAGTCCGGGATTCACCCGAAACTCTTCAAGTGTGCCAAAGCTGCTACCTTCATTCTAGTCTACTTTACTTCAAACCACCTTTTCTTCCACTAGAAACAAAGACCGGAAGAACAGGAAGACACATTATCCGACCGAGATTTCCGGCCTGCCTTTTCATCCTGCCGGAATCAATTTCGGCCGCCTGGGCCGAGGGGCAAGCGGGTGGAGGGAATAGGCGCACGGTGCATCCCTGCCGAAGAGGGGGAGGGAGGTGCATTCCTAAAGAGGTCCACACCTCCCCCTGCCACCCTTGGCCACCCTCTTTCGGCCCCGCTCGGATTCATCGAAAATCGATGCTGGACGGGTGCAGTCGGATGCGGGCGCAGGGTATGTTAAGGAGGTGTTGGGAAAGGTTTTTTGGCAACCTCCAGTGGCGTGCCAGTCTTAGAAGGTCCAACCATCCTCTGGGTTTTTATGGCTCAAGCGTAAGCAGCCCACAAAGTCAACCGGATGTGGACGCGAACCGCAAGCACATGAACATCAGGCCACTAGTTGGTCTTTGGGGACTTGAATTGGAATATATTAGGGAGGTTAATGAGGGCACGGCACTGGAATGCCGAAAAACTATCCCCTGTCTCCAGAGCTGAGGGTTGGGGTTGCGTGTCGCCGTTTTCGGTGGCGTGAAGCGGGTGGAAACCAAAAGGAGGAATGCAAGTTGGGGATCGGTCGATCCTTGATGGGCCCACGTTGTTGTCCTTTTGCACTCGGTTCAAATTTCGTTCGTTTTACGATAGGACAGGGACGCCGTCGCGGTGCCGGCCGTCTCTAAATAATTGAAATTGTACAGGGTGTCCCGATAAAACGACCCCCAGCTCATGCCTATGACGACCAAACTGTAACGTTAAACCTTGTGGTTTTATGTTGATGTAAATGGTTGTTTGCTGGAGATTTTCCAGATGTAACTGGAAAGTGGATGTTGTTGTAAATTTTTACCCATCTGTGGGCCCCGAAAGACGAAAAAAGAAGTTGGGGTTTTCATCGAATTCTCTTGAAGAAGGAGTTTTATGTTCCCGTCGAAAGTTAGGCGAAGGAAGTCTCTTGATGAGTGTTGAGTAGAGTTTTACTACGGTGGGAGTTGCGAGTAATTTTTTGGGAATTTCTGAAATTTTTACCTACTTTTTGCCTTGGTAGGGCACTTTGCAAAAATGAACCTCTTCCAAATCTCAGGAAGATAAAGTTTCATATTTTGTCCAAAGCTGAGCAAAGGAAGCCTTTAGATGAGTTGTGAGTTCCGCTAAAGTTTGAGTAGCTAGTGATTTTTGGGGATTTTTTGAAATTTTATCTGGTTTTTGTTTTGGTCGAAATCTCCAGAACAGCAGGTTTAATATTTGGTCCAAATCTGGGCGAAAAGAAGTCTCTGCATGAGTTTCGAAAAAGTTCGAGAGGCGAGTGAATTTTGAAGATTTTAGCTTTGGCAATCGGTAGCGTCCCTATTAAAAAATCTTTAAAATCTCTCTAACAAAAAGCTTCATATTTTGTCAAAAGCTGGACGAAGAAAGTCTCTGGATGAATAATGACTTTCGATAAAGTTCGAGTAGCGAGTAAATTTTGGGGATTTTTTGATATTTTATCTGCCAATTAACTTGGTAACCGGTAGGGTACTTTTCAAAATTAATTTTTTCAAAATCTCATACAGAAAAAGTTTGATATTTGGTCTAAAGATGGGCAAGGGAAGTCAATTTTATTGTTTATCAGTCAATTTTACTCTCGGTGAATTGTGAATTGTGAGTTTTGCTAAAGTTCGAGTAACGAGTGAATTTTTGGGGATTTTTTAAATGTTCTCCGATTTTGCTTAGCCAATTGCTAAAACAATGAGTGGCATATTTTGTCCAAAGAAGGACGAAGAAAGCTTCTGGATGAATAATGAGTTACGGTAAAATTCCACATGCGCGTGCTTTTTGGAAATTTTTCGAAATTCCTTGAGAAAATTGCCTTGGTAATCGATAGAGCACTATAAAAAATTTTTTTTTTCCAATTCTCGTTTAGAAAAAGTTTCATATTTTGCGCAAAGTTGAGCAAAAGAAGCCGCTAGATGAGTTTTGAGTTTTGTTACAGTTCGAGAAGCGAGTGGATTTTAAGGATTTTTTAAAATTTCGTTTTAATTTTTGCTTTGCCAATCGTTAGACCACTTTTCAAAAATTTATTTCTTTAAAAGTTATATAACAAAGCTCTTCATATTTTGTACAGAACTAGACAAATAAAGCCTTAATAAAAGTTAGACTACTGAGTAAATTTTGAAGATTTTTTGAACTTGGTAAATGGTACACGATCAAACATACATTTCTTTCAAATCTCTAGAAGAATTTTTTTAATATTTTGGCTAGAGTGATTAATTTTACGAAGGTTCGAGTGGATAGTGAATTTTTCTTGATTTTTTACATTTTTAGCTGATTTCTGCTTAGGGAATTAGTACGCCACTTTTAAATTTTATTTCTTCGAAATCTCTGGAGCAAAAAGCTTCATATCTTGTATAGAGCTGGACCAACGAAGTCTCTGGACCATTTGTGAGTTTTGCAAAAGTGAGAGTGGCGAGTGAGGATTTTTGAAGATATTTTGAAATTTTATCTGATTTATGCCATGGCAAAAGATAGATCAATTTTCAAACATTAATTTCATCCGAGTCTTTGGAAGCAAATGCTTCATATTTCATCCAAAGCTGGAAAGGAATTTCGTCTTTCCATGAGTGGTGAGATTTAGGGATTTTCCCCAAATTTAGGGAATTAATTTTGATTTTTTGAAATGTTATCTGATTTTTGCCTTCAGAAACGGTTTGCCACTTTTCAAGCAATAATTTATTCCAATTTTCTTCTAAAAAAATTATATTTTGTCCAAAGCTGGAAGAAAACATTTTGACCAGAGGTGAGTTTTGCTAAAGTGGCAGTGGACAATGAATTTTAAAGATTTTTTGAATATTTATCTGATTTTTTTACCTTGGCAATCGGTAGGCTACTTTGAAAAGTTAATTTCTTCGAAATCTTTGGTCTCTGCATGAGTTGTAACTTTCGCAGAAGTTTGAGTAGCGCGTGAATTTCGGAAATTTTTTTACATTTTGGGGATTTTTGCCATGGCAAACGATAGATCAGTTTTCAATCATTGATTTCATCCAAATTCTTTGGAAGAAAATGCTTCATATTTTGTCCGAAGCTGGAAGAAATACGTCTTTCAATGGCTGTTGAGATTTGATAAAATGCAAGAGGCGAACGAATTTTGAGAATTTTTTAAATGTTTATTTCATTTTTGCTTTGGATATCGGTAGGTCACTTTTATAAAATATAAGTCTTGCAAATTTATAGAATAAAAACGTTTCTATTTTGTTCAAAAGTGGACGAAAGAAGCTTTTGGATGAGATCTAAGTTTTACAGAAGTTGAGGAATTTAGTGAATTTTGAGAATTTTCTGAATTTTTTTCTGATTTTTGCCTCGCCACTTTTCAAACACTAATTTCTCTAAAAGAAATGATCGAAAACTCTATATTTTGCCTAAAGCTGAAAGAAATCAATCTCTCGGTCTCGAAGAGGTGAGTTTTGCTAAAGTTTCTTTGGAAAGTAAATTTTGAGAATTTTTTCGAAGGTTTAGCTGATTTCTGTCTTAACAATTGGTAGGCCACTTTTGAAAACTTTATTTCTTCGAAGTCTCCCGAGCAAAAAGCTTAATTTTCTATTCAAAGGTGGGAAAAGAAACTCTCTGGATGACTTCGGGAAATTTGGCGAATTTCGGTAAAGTTCGATTAGCTAGTGAATTTTGGAGCATTTTTTGAAATTTCACCTGATTTTCGCCCTAGATGTCGAAAAGCTGCCTTTCAAAAATCAATTTCTTCAAGTCGTCACTTTGTCTATGGCTGAAGGAATGAAGTCTTTACATCAGCAGTAAATTTTCTTCATATGAGACTAGTGAGAGAATTTTGAGGATTTTGATAAAAAATTCTCAGCTGATTCTTGCTCTGAGAATTTTCAAAAATCTATTTCTGCAAAATCTCTCAAAGAAAAAGCTTCAGATTTCGTCTCAAACTGAAGAAAAGATGTTACTTGATGTGAATTTAGATAAAGTGCGATTAGCCAGTCAATTTTGAGGATTTTTTGAAAAATCAGCTGGTTCTAGCCCTGAGCATCTGCAAAAATCAATTTCTTCAAAATCTGTCGAAGAAAAAGCCTCACATTTCCTCTAAATCTGAAAAAATGAAGTCACTGGATGTGTTGCAAATTTCGATAAAGTCCGATTAGCCAGTGAATTTTGAGGATTTTTTGAAAAATCAGCTGGCTCTTGCCCTGAGAATCTTCAAAATTAATTTTCTTCAAAATCTCTCGAAGAAAAAGCCTCACATTTCCTCTAAATCTGAAAAAATGAAGTCACTGGATGTGTTGCAAATTTCGATAAAGTCCGATTAGCCAGTGAATTTTGAGGATTTTTTGAAAAATCAGCTGGCTCTTGCCCTGAGAATATTCAAAATTAATTTTCTTCAAAATCTCTCGAAGAAAAAGCTTCACATTTCCTCCAAATCTGAAAAAATTAGGTCACTTGATGTGTTGCAAATTTCGATTAAGTCCGACTAGCTAGTGAGTTGAGGATTTTTTGAAAAATCAGCTGGCTTTTGCCCTGAGAATCTTCAGAAATCATTTTCTTCATAATCAGTCGAAGAAAAAGCTTCACATTTCCGCTAAATCTGAAAAAATTAAGTCACTTGATGTGTTTCAAATTTCGATAAAGTTCGATTAGCCAGTGAATTTTGAGGATTTTTTGAAAAATCCGTTGGCTCTTGCGGTGAGAATCTTCAGAAATCATTTTCTTCAAAATCTGTCGAAGAAAAAGCTTCACATTTCCGCTAAATCTGAAAAAATTAAGTCACTTGATGTGTTTCAAATTTCGATAAAGTTCGATTAGCCAGTGAATTTTGAGGATTTTTTGAAAAATCAGCTGGCTCTTGCCCTGAGAATCTGCAAAAATCATTTTCTTCTCACTCTATAAAAGAAAAAACTTCACATTTCCTTCAAATCTGAAAAAATAAAGTCACTTGATGTGTTGCATATTTCGGTAAAGTCCGATTAGCCAGTGAATTTTGAGGATTTTTTGAAAAATCAGCTGGCTCTTGCCCTGAGAATCCTCAAAAATCATTTTCTTCAAAATCTCTCGATGAATAAACTTTACATTTACTCCAAATCTGCAAAAATGAAGTCACTTGATGGGTTGCACATTTCGGTAAAGTCCGGTTAGTCAGTGAATTTTGAGGATTTTTTGAAAAATCAGCTGGCTCTTGCCCTGAAAATCTCCAAAATTAATTTTCTACAAAATCTCTCAAAGAAAAAGCTTCACATTTCCTCTAAATCTGAAAAAATGAAGTCACTGGATGTGTTGCAAATTTCGATAAAGTCCGATTAGCCAGTGAATTTTGAGGATTTTTTGAAAAATCAGCGGGCTCTAGCCCAGAAAATCTTCAGAAATCATTTTCTTCAAAATCTGTCGAAGAAAAAGCTACACAATTTCTACAAATCTGAAAAAATTAAGTCACTTGATGTGTTGCAAATTTCGATAAAGTCCGATTAGCCAGTGAATTTTGAGGATTTTTTGAAAAATCAGCTGGTTCTTGCCCTTAGAATCTTCAAAAATGATTTTGTTCAAAATTTCTCGAAGAAAAAACCTCACATTTCCTCTCAAACTGAAGAGATGATGTTACTTGATGTGCTGCAAATTTCGATAAAGCCCGATTAGCCAATGAATTTTGAGGATTTTTTGAAAAATCAGCGGGCTCTAGCCCAGAGAATCTTCAGAAATCATTTTCTTCAAAATCTGTCGAAGAAAAAGCTACACAATTTCTACAAATCTGAAAAAATTAAGTCACTTGATGTGTTGCAAATTTCGATAAACTCCGATTAGCCAGTGAATTTTGAGGATTTTTTGAAAAATCAGCTGGTTCTTGTCCTAAAAACCGGTACCCTGCTTTCCGAAACTCCAATTTCGTCAAACCTTTAGAGGAAAATTACTTTCCCTTTTGCCCAATGCTACAAAAAGGGGGCCTTGGAAAATTAGAAAGTGATTTTTTGCGATTTAAAAAAATTCTGTCGAATTTTACTGTGAAAATTTGAACTTTTGAAAAGCGATTTTTCGTTGAAGGAGAGAAGGGAGTCGAGCGTTATTTTTAGAAATTGAAAAAGAGCTGTCCAGAAAAACGACGCAAATATCACATAAATTGAGTAGGAGCCAGATTTTTGAAGATTTTTAAAGTTAAGTCGGTTACTGCTTAGTTAGTTAGCTGCAATCTTAGATTCGAGCCCGACTAAAAAAACCTGCAACTCTTTAACTGGCAGTGGGATTTAGTTGTTGGTTGCCTTTGGAAGTTCTGGAAAATTGATCTAATTTAAGGAGACTTCCGATTTTTGGACTTTTCTTGGCGTTAGTTGGATATATTTGCACTACTAAACGAAAGTGATTTTCCTCCAAAGCCAGCGAGTGATTTCTGAGGCATTTTTGAAATTCCAGTGGCTGACAACATTTACATCCTTTAGCTACTTGAGTGCAGTCACTTTTCGCAGGATTCGTCATCGATGAAGAAAAACTGATTGCAATCCACTTCTTATTAACAAAGCTTGCATCCTAATTAATCCAGTGGGAAAAGCTGTGGTGGCTTGCATCAAATGTGTGAGTTTGAATCAAGTCGATGCGGGATTTTTGGCCGCTGCTTGCGCGAGTCGCGCCCACTGTTCGTTTCCATTAAGGCCCAATCCGAAGAATGAAGTTTTTCTCAGGATGCAGCAAAATAAGTAGCGCGCGGTTAAGGAGATACATTTCGCGATTTAATTTAATGACACGCGGATTTTTTCGTTGTCTTTTTAATTAAAAAAAGCTGTTTTACCTTCTCACTAAAGCTTGAAATTATACGATTTTCTAGCCTGATATTCAGGTAATAAGTAAGTGACTTCGAACAATGCGAATATTTTTATGCGGCCGCACGTTTTTGATCACGAATGCATCATTCCATTTTTGCCGGGCCTCAGCTCTAGACCGGGAGATTGGAGTAGAACGATCGCATTTTTTCACTTTTCCTTGTCATTCCATCTTTCGTGCGGTCATTGTTTCTAGTCCTTCTCAGGTTTGTCAATCATTTACTTGGGGGACACTTACCACAAGATAAACTATGCTCGCTTCAAGTGCTGAAGAAATGGTAAATTCGTGCCTTTAAAGTTACGGTCTCGATTGTTGATATCGGCTATATATCGACTAGCACGTTTAAAATATATGCAATAGGCCGACGATTTTCCATTCTATCCATGCGTATAGATCGTGTACGAAGGTAATTTACAATCTGAGTTGCCAATCACTTGGAAGGAAACGTGAACGGTGGGCAAACCCAATATTTGCTCTAACGCACGATAGATCACCCGGCCCCTCTAATAATCTTCTCTTCGGGTTCGCACAAATTGCAGAGAAAAACGCCATCTTCATCCAATTAATCGTTATGCAACTCGGCTCGCTATTAGGTTACAGTTAGCTTGCCACGCATCATTGGTTCTTCTATGTAGTCGTTTCGCTTCGCAGGCGAATTTGAGTCCGATAAACTTGTCCAGCCAAACAAATGATTCCCCATGGAACTCCTGTTCCGGACATACCTTTTGCTTTCGATCGAATTCACTAAAGTCAAACGTCTGGATGTTTCAGAATATCTCACAGGATTCTTCAGAAAAACCCTTCAAATTTGGATTTCGCCCTAAAATGTCTGGACAAAATGCCTTTCAATTCCTTTCAAATGATCAGAGTCAACATTTATATTTCAGACTTTCAATGTGGCTATTTGACACTAAAATTATAGTTTTATAATTGAAATCAGGGTTTTTTGAAGCAAAATTATGATGTTGGAATGGACATTTTTGACTCATTGCAAATGAAAGTGAAATTAAGCAGTTTTTCATGATGAAAGTCTAAGGCAAAACTCACTCTTTGTAAGTAAAATCGGGACTTTATGAGTGAAATTTACACTTTTCGAATTTTTGGAGCAGTCCAAGAATCAAATTCTGTAGTCTTTCTGAAGAAAAATTGCTTTGTACTATGAACTTGCATTGATTTGAATGAATTGAATGCGTAACTGCAGTTGAAAGGTCAAATTATGTAGGTCTTTCGAAAAAAATGTTGTTTGTATCTAGAACTCACTTTTTATAAGTGAAATCGCGACTTTTGGATTTTTCGAATTTTTAATAGCCGTCTTAGTATGAAATTTTGTTTGTTCTTTGATCAAAATTTGGGTTAGTTTGGGTTAGTAAAATATGGTTCGTACTCCAAACTTTCTTTTATAAGTGAAATTGCTACTTGATAAGTGAAATTGGCACTTTATAAATTCCCACTAGCAGTTCAGTAGCCAAATTTTGTATATATTTCAAAGAAAATGTGGTTCGTATCCAAAACGAACACTTTAAAAGTGAAATCGCGGCTTCATAAGTGAAATTTGCACCTTTCGAATATTTATTCGAAATAGCAGTCGAGGACTCAAAAATGTGTATGTGTTTTGAAGAAAATATGGTTCGTACTCCACACTTGCTTTTTATAAGTGAAATTGCTACTTGACAAGTGAAATTGGCACTTTATAAATTCTCACTAGCAGTTCAGGACTCAAGTTCTGTATATGTTTCAAAGCAAATATGGTTTGTACCCAAAATGAACACTTTTTAAGCGCAATCGCGGCTTTATAAGTGAAATTTGCACTTTTCGAATCTTTAATAGCAGTCGAGGACTCAAAAATGTGTATGTGTTTTTAAGAAAATATGGTTCGTACTCCAAACTTGCTTTTATAAGTGAAATTGCTGCTTGATAAGTGAAATTGGTACTTTATAAATTCTCACTAGCAGTTTAGGACCGAAATGTTGTATATATTTCAAAGAAAATGTAGTTCGTATCCAAGACGAACACTTTATAAGTGAAATCGCGGCCTTATAAGTGAAATTTGCACTTTTCGAATATTTAATAGCAGTCGAGGACTCAAAAATGTGTATGTGTTTTTAAGAAAATATGGTTCGTACTCCAAACTTGCTTTTTATAAGTGAAATTGCTACTTGATAAGTGAAATTGGCACTTTATAAATTCTCACTAGCAGTTCAGGAGTCAAATTTTGTATATATTTCAAAGAAAATATGGTTCGCATCCAAAACGAACACTTTATAAGTGAAATCGCGGCTTTATAAGTGAAAATTGCACGTTTCGAATATTTAAAAGCAGCCGAGGACTCAAAAGTGTGTATGTGTTTTGAAGAAAATATGATTCGTACTCCCAACTCGCTTTTTATAAGTGAAATTGCTATTTGATAAGTGAAATTGGCACTTTATAAATTCTCACCAGCAGTTCAGGACTCAAGTTTTGTATATGTTTCAAAGCAAATATGGTTCGTATCCAAAATGAACACTTTATAACTGAAATCGCGGCTTTATAAGTGAAATTTGCACTTTTCGAATCTTTAATAGCAGTCGAGAACTCAAAAATGTGTATGTGTTTTGAAGAAAATATGGTTCGTACTCCAAACTTACTTTTTATAAGTGAAATTGGCACTTTATAAATTCTCACTAGCAGTTCAGAAGCCAAATTTTGTATATATTTCAAAGAAAATGTGGTTCGCATCCAAAACGAACACTTTATAAGTGAAATCGCGGCTTTATAAGTGAAATTTGCACTTTTCGAATCTTTAATAGCAGTCGAGGACTCAAAAATGTGTATCTGTTTTGAAGAAAATAAGGTTCGTACTCCAAACTTGCTTTTTATAAGTGAAATTTCTACTTGATAAGTGAAATTGGCACTTTATAAATTCTCACTAGCAGTTCAGGAGCCAAATTTTGTATATATTTCAAAGAAAATGTGGTTCGTATCCAAAACGAACACTTTATAAGTGAAATCGCGGCTTTATAAGTGAAATTTGCACTTTTCGAATCTTTAATAGCAGTGTGTGTTTTGAAGAAAATAGGGTTTGTACTCCAAACTTGCTTTTTATTAGTGAAATTGCTACTTGATAAGTGAAACTGGCACTTTATAAATTCTCACTAGCAGTTCAGGACCGAAATGTTGTACATATCTCAAAGAAAATGTGGTTCGTATCCAAAACGAACACTTTATAAGTGAAATCGCGGCTTTGTAAGTGAAATTGGCACTTTTCCAATCTTTAATAGCAGTCGAGGACTCAAAAATGTGAATGTGTTTTGAAGAAAATATGGTTCGTTCTCCACACTTGCTTTTTATAAGTGAAATTGCTATTTGATAAGTGAAATTGGCACTTTATAAATTCTCACTAGCCGGTCCGGGCGCCAAATTTTGTATATATTTCAGAGAAAATATGGTTCGTATCCAAAACGAACACTTTATAAGTGAAATCGCGGCTTTATAAGTGAAATTTGCACTTTTCGAATCTTTAATAGCAGTCGAGGACTCAAAAATGTGTATGTGTTTTGAAGAAAATATGGTTCGTACTCCACATTTGCTTTTTATAACTGAAATTGCTCTTGATAAGTGAAATTGGCACTTTGTAAATTCTCACTATCAGTTCAGGAGTCAAATTTTGTATATATTTCAATGAAAATATGGTTCGTATCCAAAACGAACACTTTATAAGTGACATCGCGGCTTTATAAGTGAAATTTGCACTTTTCGAATCTTTAATAGCAGTCTAGGACACAAAAATGTGTATGTGTTTTGAAGAAAATATGGCTCGTACTCCACACTTGCTTTTTATAAGTGAAATTGCTACTTGATAAGTGAAATTGGCACTTTATAAATTCCCACTAGCAGTTCAGGAGCCAAATTTTGTATATATTACAAAGCAAATACGGTTCGTATCCAAAATGAACACTGTATAAGTGAAATCGCGGCTTTATAAGTGAAATTTGCACTTTTCGAATATTTAATAGCACTTAAAGTGTGAAATAATGTCGGGCTTCCGAAAAAAATATAGTTCGTATTCGAACTGCACTTTCTAGACGTGAAATCGCGACTTTATAAGAGAAATCTTTATTTTTTTAAGTCAAAGAGTCACATGTTGTTTGTTTCTTTGAAGAAAATTTGGTTCGTACTCAGCACTTATTTCTAATAAGTGGAATTTGCACTTTCTTAATCTTCAATAGCAATCCAAAGGTCAAAAATTTGTATGTATTTTGAAGAAAATTATATAGGTCTTTTGTAAAAAATAGTATTCATATCCAAAACGCACTTTTTATAGGTGAAATCGCTGCTTTATAAGTGAAACTGGCAGTTTTTAAATCCTGACTGGCAGTCGAAGGGTCGAATTTTGCATAAATATTGCATGGTTCCTATTCAAAACTCACACTTTATAAGTGAAATCGCGGGTTTATAAGTAAAATGTGTGTTTTTCGAAAGAAGTTTGTTCATATCCAAAAGGCACAATTTATAAGTGAAATCGCGACTTAATGTTAAGTGAAATTTGTTTCCTTTTTCAAATAAAAAAAATTATTACAGTCATTAAGCGTCAAATTCTGTGTGTATTTCGAAGAAAATATGATCCGTATTGAAAACGCAATCTTCATAAGTAAAATCTCGAATTTTCCTGATCGAAAGTGGCATAGTTGAACATCAGTATTAACATTGGTTTATCAACTCCCGAACGTTTACCAGTTAATTTGGGAAAATCTGCTGTTTTCAAAATGAAATTGCAACTTTATAAATGAAATTGGTTACTTGCAAGCGAAATTTCAATTTCAAAACTTAAATTGTTCAACTCCAATCAATTCTTGCCAAAATTGTCTTTCAAACAAATTCAAAAAAATCGCCTCAGTAAAACGACTTTTTTATAACTAAAATAATAAATTTATAAATAATTAAGCCACTTCTTCTATATTATATAGATTCTATAGTTATCAATCTGGGTTACAAAGTCAGAACTTTTGTGGCAAAAATATTTATAAGCGGAATTTAAGGATTTCTGAAATATTGAAATAGTAGAATTGAAATTACTGTTTCCAAAGCGTTGTAGGTTTTGTTTTCGGCAAATTTTCAAATCAGTCAATTACAGTTTCTTTTCAGAATGATTTATTTAAAAAAATCAGGTCCAATCAAAAACCAAAAAATCCAAAAAATCAAAACCCTATAAAAGACAAGTTTGGTACTTTCTTAGAAATAAATAGATTTTATACATAAAGTCGACTTCAAGTTCTCTGGTAAAATCTACAGTTCTGAGACAGAAAGTGATTTCATGAGCAAATTTTAAAATCTTGAAACGTTTATAAAATGAATTGCAGCTTTATAATTGAAATATCGCGTGACAATTTGAAATTAGATGTTTTCAGTCCATTTTCAAGCTTGTTTTAAATAAAATTTTCATTTAGAAATGGAAATTTCAGTTTTATAAATGAAATAGCAAATTATAATTGAAATGAACAAAAACTTTAGAATTGGTATTTCCTATTTATAAGTGAAATTAGCACTATTTCAAAGTGCAAACAGCTGCTCAACGTATAAATCAACACATCTTTCTAGGCACTTATAAATGAAATTGAAACGGTATAAGCGAAATACTCACTAAAGTAAACGCGAATTTGCAGTGAATATTCAACATGTATTCACACATTTGAAAGTGTATGTTTATAAATGAAATATGCACATTTCCAATACGTAGATTCAAATCCTATGCAAACCAACTTTTTGGCCTCTGAGCTGAAGATGGTGGTAAAAGCAGCAGCAAATCGAAGCCAACTCTTCAATCCGATTCGGATGCATTGCAGCCAGCTACTTAATGACAAACAAATGCGAGAAGAAAGGCATATTTCCGTCGAGGATGTTTAAAAAGTGCGTTCGCAGATACGATACTGGAACCCAGTCATGCAGAACCCGGGCGAATCCGACGATCACGCCGTACCCGACCTGCACGAAGTACCCCGCACAAAAGAGCTTTTTCTGCTGTTTTTTCGCAGCAATTTCGTTGCCGGTACCCGGCCGATAAAAACCTGGCCATTGTACTGGGTCGGAGGGCATTCGACGACAACCAGGCTTGAAATTGTTCAGTTTTTTTTCCCATTAAATGTGCAATAGGAAAAGGTGCAGATCCGAATTATTAAAGGAACTGTGGTACCCAATCTGTGGATGATGAGAAGGAGATATTAAGATTGGAGTGGAAAAGACGCCTTCAGGAGAGACAAGGGCAATTGAATGCAGACACACGTGAGTCACATTATGGCAGAAACTGATTTTTCCTGCTGGTCGGGAATAATTGAATGGCATAAAGAACGGCCGACAATAGAGCGACATTAAAGACCCGAGGCTATTGATTTGCGGCCGATACTATAATCTTCCCCAGTCAATCGTAGATAAAAGTGTCTTCCGGTTACATTTATGAATTATGAATAACAATGGCTTAGTGGGAGAGAGCTGGGGAAGTGGGTGAGCAGGTTGGGCCTCGGACCACAACACTCGATCGAGTATTGTTACTTACATTTTTAATGCGTAGAAACTACAAAGAAATGATTAATTTCAGGATGACATTTCGACGCGAGGGCAAACCTGCGGCTAGTGGGTGTACGATAACATAGACATAGATGATGGCTAGAGACAGGCAACGGTGTTTTTGACCTGCGATCATCAGCGGAGAAAAAACGGCCGGATCGCTCAGCTAGATAAACCCGAAAGAGGTGCAATAAACTGACCTCTGTCCGGCACGATTCTGCCGCCTTTTTCCGCCTTCTACAGGGCGTTATCGACGTGGTGCACCGCTTTCGGGGCCTAAAAATGCCGTCTTCAGCGTGGCTAATTTAACGGCCGACGTAGACCAACCGGCGGATCCGATATCGGCTAATTAGGCTGCCAGGGCATTGTTTCCCAGCGCCTACGGGGGGTATCTGCTCATCTGACCTTCCCGTCTTTGCACTACTAAATTTCGCCTCATTTTTACATGCATCTCTCCCCCTGTATACCAATCAGCTGCTGATCCATATCAAGAACCCCTTTTCTGCTTTAGCCAGAAAACCAAAGGATTCGATTCGAACAGTGCAACTTTCACTTATAAGTCGCAATTTCACTTATAACAGATGAAATACTTCCATATTTACAAGTTGGACATCCATTTTCTACTTTGTCACTGCCGAATGAACTGTATTGACTTCAATCACAAAACCCAACATATGAAATAGTGGAATCCAAAGTTCCTCAAAGGGTTCATTTCATTTATAAATTAAAAATTTCACCTATAAAGCTGCAATTTTGAGTGAAATATTTCAAAACTCGCCCCCAAAACACGTTAGCAAACACCATATTTCCCTGAACATACATTGTTTATTGTATTTTCAACAAGTGTTTCATTCACTCTCAAGTTCCTCATTTCATTTATAAATTTGTCACTTCACTTATAAAGTTGCAATTATTGTCTAGAACATTTTGTTTGGCCCCATAGTTTTCTTTATAAAGTATACTAAAAGTGTTTTTAGTTGGCCGATCAAAAATTTTGTTAGAGGTGAGAGTATTTCACTTTATAAAATCGCAATTTCACTTCTAAAAGCTGAAATATTTCAATATTTGCATACAAAATACATTAACAAACAGTACAGAATTTTGGCCCTGAGCATACACATTTTACAACCTGCATTGTTTCTTATCTGCTCAACAAGTGTTTCACTCTTAAGTTCCTCATTTCATTTATAAATTTGTCACTTCATTTATAAACTTGCAATTTTCGTCTAGAACCATTTGTTTGGTCCTATAGTTTTCTTTATAAAGTATACTGAAAGTGTTTTTCGTTGGCCGCTTAAAAATGTTGTTAGAGGTGAGCGTATTTCACTTTATAAGGTTGCAATTTCACTTCTAAAATCTGAAATATTTCAACATTTGCATACAAAATACATTAACACACAATACAGAATTTAGGCTCTGAGCATACACATTTTGCAACCTGCATTGTTTCTTATATACTCAACAAGTGTTCACTTTCAAGTTCCTCATTTCATTTATAAATTTGTCACTCCATTTATAAACTTGAAATTTTTGTCTAGAACAATTTGTTTGGCCCCATAGCTTTCTTCATAAAGTATACTGAAAGTGTTTTTAGTGGGCCGATTAAAAATGTTGTTAGAGATGAGCGTATTTCATTTTATAAAATCGCAATTTCACTTCTAAAATTTGAAATATTTCAATATTTGCATAAAAAATACATTAACGAACAGAATAGGATTTTGGCCCTGAGCATTCACATTTTACAACCTGCATTGTTTCTTATCTGCTCAACAAGTTTTTCACTCATAAGTTCCTCATTTCATTTATAAATTTGTCACTGCATTTATAAACTTGCAATTTTCGTCTAGAACCATTTGTTCGGCCCTATAGTTTTCTATATAAAGTATACTGAAAGTCTTTTTCTCTGGCCGATTAAAAATGTTGTTAGAGGTGAGCGTATTTCACTTTATAAAATCGCAATTTCACTTCTAAAATCTGAATTATTTCAACATTTGCATACAAAATACATTAACAAACAAAACAGGATTTTTGCCCTGAGCATACACATTTTACAACCTGCATTGTTTCTTATCTGCTCAACAAGTGTTTCACTCTTAAGTTCTTCATTTCATTTATAAATTTGTCACTGCATTTATAAACTTGCAATTTTTGTCTAGAACCATTTGTTTGACCCCATAGTTTTGATTATAAAGTATATTCAAAAGTGCTGTTAGTCGACTGATTAAAAAATATGTTAGAAGTGAATGTATTTCGGTTTATAAACTTGCAATTTCACTTCTAAAATCTGAAATATTTCAACATTTGCATACAAAATACATTAACACACAATACATAATTTTGCTCTGAGCATACACATTTTGCAACCTGTATTGTTTCTTATATGCTCAACAAGTGTTTCACTTTCAAGCTCCTCATTTCATTTATAAATTTGTCACTTTACTTATAAAGTTGCATTTTCGGAAATAAACTCCAAATTTGCAGCGCATTGAAAAAGAGCGGAAAGTAAGATAATTTTTTCTAGAAAATGAGCAAATGAAGTTTGAAAATATGGTTTTTTTATCGCATTCGAACAATGCCAATATATAGAACATAAAGTGCCTGTTCGAGCCCCAAATTTAATGCGCCTCGACAATGAACAAATAATCTAAACGGTTTTTCTTCAAAAATAAACCAATCAACTTTGAAAAATTGTTCTTTTTTTTTATTTATATAAAGTCAGCAAATGAACTTCAAAAACATTTTTCTTAGTTTGCGTTAGTGGAAAAAAACGATGCAAATATGATTGAATATTTTTTCGATATATTCTTTTCGAATTTGGTCCAATACTCCTTTGAAAATGAGTAATACAATTTTGAAAATATGCTATGCGAAAATAGGTTGCATTATTAAAAAAAAATATGTAATGTAAAAATTAAGTCCCTGCTTGGACACCAACTTTACAACGCATCGACACATGCGTGCTGGTTTTCATTTAAAATTGAGAATTTTTAGTACTTTAAGTCGTTAAAAACACGCTGTTTATTATGCGTTGGTTAACAAAAATGCTACGCAAAAAAAATATAAATCCTCTGCTCGGGCGCGAATTTTTTAAGGCACCAAAACATGTGAAAATCGTGATAATTTTCATTTAAAACTGCTCATTTTTAGTGCTTTAAGTAGTTTCAAAAATACGTTGTTTATTTTGCGTTTTTGAACAAAAATGCGAAGGAAACAAAACATTAATACTCTACTCGGGAGCGAATTTTCTAACGCACCCAAACGTGTAAAAATAGTGCTGGTGTCCATTCAAAATTGCCCATTTTTAGTACTTTAAGTTGTCAAAAACACGCTGTTTATTTTGTGTTAGTGAACAAAAAAGCGAAGCAAACAAAAAATTAATCCTCTGCTCGGGCGCGAAATTCCCACGGCACCAAAACATGTAAAAGTCTTGATAATTTTCACTTAAAACTGCTCATTTTTAGTGCTTTAAGTAGTTTCAAAAACACGCTATTCATTTCGCGTTAGTGAACAAAAATGCAAAGCAAACGAAAAATGAAGCCTCTGCTCGAGAGTTAATTTTTCGACGAACCGAAACATGCAAAAATCGTGCTTGTGTCCATTCAAAATTGCCCATTTTTAGTACTTTAGGTCGTCAAAAATACGCTGTTTACTTTGCGTTTTTGAACAAACATGCGAAGCAAACAAAAAATTAATTCTCTGCTCGGGCGCGAATTTCTCAAGCCACGAAAACATGTGAAAATCGTGATAATTTTCGTTTAAAACTGTTCATTTTTCGTACTTTAAGTAGTTTCAAAAACACGCTGTTTATTTTGCGTTTTTGAATAAAAATGCAAGGAAACAAAAAATTAATCTTCTCCTTGGGAGCGAATTTTCCAACACACCCAAACGTGCAAAACGCGTGCTGGTGTCCATTCAAAATTTCCCATTTTAAGTGCTTTAAGTAGTTTCAAAAATACGTTGTTTATTTTGCGTTTTTGAACAAAAATATGAAGCAAACAAGAAATTAATCCTCTGCTCGGGAGCGAATTTTCCAACGCTCCCAAACGTGCAAAAATCGTGGTGGTTTCCATTTAAAATTGAGAATTTTTAGTACTTTAAGTAGTTTCAAAAACACGCTGTTTATTTGGCGTTTTTGAACAAAAATGCGAGGCAAACAAAACATAAATCCTCTGCTCAGAAGCCAATTTTTCACGGTACCAAAACATGCAAAAATTGTGATAATTTTCATTTAAAACTGCCCATTTTTAATACTTTAAGTAGTTTCAAAAACACGCTGTTCATTTGGCTTCTTTGAACAAAAATGCGAAACAAAAAAATTAATCCTCTGCTTGAGAGAGAATTTTTTAACGAACCCAAACATGCAAAAATCGTTCTTTTGTCCATTCAAAATTGCCCATTTTTGGTACTTTAAGTAGTTTCAAAAACACGCTGTTTATTTTGCGTTAGTGCACAAAAAAGCGAAACAAACAAAAAATAAATGCTCTGCTCGGGCACGAATTTTTCAAGGCACCAAAACATGTAAAAATCGTGATAATGTTCATTTAAAATTACCCATTTTTAATACTTTAAGTAGTTTCAAAAACACGCGGTTTATTTTACGTTTTTGAACAAAAATACGGAGGAAACAAAAAATTAATCCTCTGCTCGGGAGTGAATTTTTCAACGAACCCAAGCATGCAAAAATCGTGCTTTTGTCCATTCAAAATTGCCAATTTTTGGTACTTTAAGTAGTTTCAAAAACACGCTGTTTATTTCGCGTTAGTGATCAAAAATGCGAAGCAAACAAAAAATTAATCTTCTACTGGAAGCGAATTTTTAGACGAACCCAAACGTGCAAAAATCGTGCTGGTGTCTATTCAAAATTGCACATTTTTAGAACTTTAAGTCGTCAGAAACACGCTGTTTATTTTACGTTAGTAAAAAAAAATTGAAGTAAACGGGAAATAAATCCTCTGCACGTGCGCGAATTTTTCACCGCACCAAAATATGCAAAAATCGTGATAATTTTCATTTAAAACTGCCCATTTTTAGTGCTTTAAGTAGTTTCAAAAACACGCTGTTTATTTTGCGTTAGTGAACAAAAATGCGAAGCAAACAAGAAATTTATCCTCTGTTCAAGAGCGAATTTTTAGACAAACCCAAACATGCAAAAATCGTGCTTGTGTCTATTCAAAATTGCCCATTTTTAGTACTTTAGGTCGTCAAAAATACGCTGTTTACTTTGCGTTTTTGAACAAACATGCGAAGCAAACAAAAAATTAAGCCTCTGTTCGAGAGCGAATTTTTAGACGAACCCAAACATGCAAAAATCGTGCTGGTGTTCATTTAAAATTGCCCATTTTTAGTACTTTAAGTTGTCAAAAACACGCTGTTTATTTTGTGTTAGTGAACAAAAAATCGATGCAAACAAACAATTAATCCTCTGCTCGGGCGCGAATTTCTCACGGCCCCAAAACATGCAAAAATCTTGATAATTTTTATTTAAAACTGCCCATTTTTAGTGCTTTAAGTAGTTTCAAAAACATGCTTTTTATTTTGCGTTAGTGAACAAAAATGGGAAGCAAACAAAAAATTTATCCTCTGCTCGAGAGCGAATTTTTAGACAAACCCAAACATCCAAAAATCGTGCTTGCGTCCATTCAGAATTGCCCATTTTTAGTACTTTAGGTCGTCAAAAATACGCTGTTTACTTTGCGTTTTTGAACAAACATGCGAAGCAAACAAAAAATTAAGCCTCTGCTCGAGAGCGAATTTTTAGACGAACCGAAACATGCAAAAATCGTGCTGGTGTCCATTCTGCCCATTTTTAGTACTTTAGGTCGTCAAAACACGCTGTTTATTTTGCCTTTTTGAAAAAACATGCGAAGCAAACAAAAAATTAAGCCTCTGCTCGAGAGCGAATTTTTAGACGAACCCAAACATGCAATAATCGTTCTGGTTTCCATTTAAAATTGCCCATTTTTAGTTCTTTAAGTAGTTTCAAAAACACGCTGTTTATTTTGCGTTAGTGAAAAAAAAACGAACTAAGCAATAAATAAATTTCCTGCTTAATTTTACATTTCCTTAAAAAAAATGAGTCAAGGGACGTCTAAATCATGCGTTTTTTATTACATATCATATCACAAACGGCTTAGTTAAAAATCACTTTCCTCCGAAAATCAAGAGTTTTACTGAAACCCAATAAACGCGTTTTTCAGTGGAAAAAAACAACGTAAATAGAAAACAAAGCCCCTGCTCGGGCGCACAATATTCACAAATTATAAAAAAAATGCGGAAAATCAAGTTTTTTTTTGAAAATCAGCAGTCTATTTTTAAAACACTACATTCAGTTACCATTAGGGGCCATGAACGGTGTAAATAAAATATAAAGTCGCTGTCGGGACCATAAAACTGCAGCGTATCAAAAACGGGATGAAACGAAACATTTTTCTGGTCCGGAAATTTGGGTTAGTTGAAAACAACGATGAAATTAAGAAAAATACGTCTCCTGTTCGGGTACCAATTTCTACCACATCAAGTTTGCATGGTCGCAAATCGACTATCGTCGTTTTGTTCTGTTCTCTCAAGGCAGTGAAAGACAGTAAATCGTTGCGCGCATTAGATGAGTTATATGTTTGCCGCCCTTTATCCCCATGGGACCATAAAATAAAATGTCAAAAATCCTTCGGGAAAATAACCTTGTTTACCACTCGAAATAAATTTAGTGGCGTTAGATCCAGGTCATTAAATCCTCCACGTAGGGAAAAAGTGCACTTTCCGAGCACATACACACACAAAGAAAAATGGACCGATATATCCCGGGAACAAATTCCAGATAAGTCCACACGTGGCAGGATAATGCCCGACCTCCGGCATGAAAATGCCGCGTCTTAGCCGATAAATTCGGGAAAATTTCTTCGTTCCGCCGTCCTGTCACGTTTGCACCAATTGGTTCCATCGACGTATTTTGAACGAGATTGCTACTCTATTAGCCTGGAAGTGGTCTTTTTAACTTGCGGCAGCTCTACAGAATGCCAAAACGACAAAGTTGTCAATGGAAATGGAGAAATAATGGATTTTATTTAATTTCCAACCCAACAAACGTTTTGTTCTACCATTGTCTATGATAGGCTGGGGATTTTGGCCGATTTTCCCAAGCGTAGGCCCTGCAGGCGACGCTGCATTTCCTGCGTCGCGACGGCATGCTGACCCAGTTTTGGACGCCTCTGCAACCTACTTCAGATGCGGCTTCCTCGGGGGCTGTTCTATCGACGCACCAACATGAGCGCTCCCTTTGTTTTGCTCGATTTTTGCCCATTTAATTCCTCATTTTTCTTAAACTGCTTAATTAATTCCTCTAGGTTAGCCTCGGTTAGTTTCCAATGCGTGGTGGCCGCCGCAATTGCCAGATTTATGTCCTTTCGACTTCATGGCACTTCAAAATTCAAAAGTCTCAATGAATATGTCTAAAAAATGTATTTAAAAAACTAGTGAAAAGTGCAAAATACAAAGGTTATTTATTTTTACTCAGATTTTCAAAATTTGAAATTAAAATAAAAGAAATTAAAGACGCAAGTGCCAAAATTTGACAAAACATTCCATGAATTTTTTTTCCAACAGATCGATAGAATTTATTTTCCTGATTTCAGTTTTATTTTTTTTCATCCTAAAAATTACAAATAGCAACAAAGCAAAGTGGCTTTGAAATAAACAACAAACAAACAAACAAAAATCATAAATGACAAAAAACACATAATAAAAATATCACAATAAAAAATAAGAAAATAACGACATTCTTTGCTATTAAAAATTTTAAATAAGAATTTTTTTTATATGAAAAAACCGTATTATTTTGACCTCCCTTGTATGCTCTCGAGATATTTTCACGTACTTAATGGACACCTTCTATTTCTAAAATCAGGCAAAAAAATTCTATTAATCCTTTTGATTCTGAAACTGCTAAAAATCACAGCCAATTAATTCCTCTGGGTACCAATTCATGAGGGTTTCCATGCCTGGTGGCCGCCGCATTAGCCAGATTCATGTCCTCCCGACTACAAAGGATGTCAAATTCAAATTCCTAGTCCCAATAAAAGTCCAGTCAAGTTCAAGTTCGAGAAGAACAACCAACAAAAAAGTGTTTCTCAGCAATTAATTTCTTTTGCTTCCTAAACTGCTTAAAATCACTGTCGATTAATTCCTCTGGGTTTGTTTGGGGTGGTTTTATATGTGTGGTGGCCGTCACAATTGCCCGATTTATGTCCGCTCGTCTTCAAAGAATTTCAAGCTCCAATTATCTCTAAGTCTCAATAAAAGTGCCAGCCAAGTTCGACTTCCAGAAGAACAAACAACAAAAAAATGTGTCTTAGCATAGAAAGGTGTAGTGGAATTAGTGGCAATTAAAACACGGCCTGGTTAAGATAATTAAAAATGACTCGAAGTAAGTTCATGGCGCTCATAATACGGCAATTACGATATAAACGCGATAATTACCGCATTCATATAGGAACAATTAATAAGCCAGACGCTAAAAATAAATAAATCATATAAATCTTCGCGTGTTGGCTGCGAAAAATGCATAAAAATCCACGATTACGATTGGGACAAAGTTGCATTCATGAGGCGAAGGCTCTCGCTTAGTCACACGCACATTTTTGCCTTTAAAACGAGGAGCAGAAATAAGCCCTCCTTGGTTTTTTTTTTGGTCGATGCATCGGCGTCGTCAGACAAAACACTATCGACCGTCGGCGCCACCCCTCGAGAACAAAGGAAGATCGGCGTCGGAGCTGCATCGCCTCCTAAGGGATTTACAGCTGGCAATAAAGGTCAAGAGTTGGCAGATAAGGGGGTAGGTTTTTATTCGAACGTAAAAACGCTGACGCTGCGGAAACTGTCCGAGATGGACGTTCTTCGGGGATGCTTCCGCCCAGGCGGGCTACTTGCAACATTTGGAAACTTTCATGTACCGGGTGACTCTTTAGGAATGGGAAATGCGGAAACTGGAGACACTGCATGTGAAATGGTGGCCATTAGCGCAAAGATGCCTTATCCGAAACTTGAAGTATTTTGAAGATGTGGGTAGTGTGGAAATGGCGTTGCAAAAAAATTACAAAAATGCGTTAAGTTACCGATTTTCTTCTGAAAACACCATTACCGAGATTCAGATGAAGTTCACGCAAAGTTTACAGTGAAGTCTCTTTTGGTTATTGAGAAACTGCCGCATGAAGACTGTAGTGTGGAAATGGCGCAAAGTCAAAAAAATTGCCTAAAGTTCCCGATTTAATTCTGAAGACACCATTAGAGAGATCCAGTTGAAGTTCACGCAAAGTTTATAGTAAAACTTCTTTGAAAGGCAGTGGAACACATTAGCGCGAAATATCTTTTAGTTATTTATAAACTGCCGCTCGAAGACTGTAGTGCGGAAATTCCACAAAGTCAAGAAAAACTGCCTAAAGTTCCCGATTTAATTCTGAAGGCACCATTAGATAGATTCAGTTGAAGTTCACGTTAAGTTTACAGTGAAGCTTCTTTAAAAAGCAGTTGAAGACACTAGCGTGATATTTCAAGTGATAATTGAAAATTTGCCATTTGAAGACGGTAGTGTGGAAATGGCGTAAAGTTTTAAAAAATGCATTAAGTTACCGATGCAATTCTGAAAACTCCATTAGAAAGATTCAGTTGAAGTTCACGTCAAGTTTACAGTGATGCTTCTTTAAAGGGCAGTTGGAGACACTAGCGTGATATTTCTGGTGATGATTGAGAAATTGCTATTTGAAGACGGTAGTGTGGAAATGGCGCAAAGTTACAAAAATGCCTTAAGTTACCGATTTTATTATCAAAACACCATTAGAGGGATTCAGTTGAAGTTCACGCAAAAGTTACAGTGAAACTTCTTTGAAAGGCAGTGGAAGACGCGAGCGTGATATTTCGGGTGATTATTGAGAAATTGCCATTTGAAGACAGTAGTGTGGAAATGGCGAAAGATTTAAAAAATGCCTTAAGTTACCGATTTAATTCTGAAGATACCATTAGAGATATTCAGATGAAGTTCACGCATAGTTTACAGTGAAGTTTCTTTAAAAGGCAGTTAAAGACACTAACGCGAAATCTCCTTTGGTGTTTGAGAAACTGCCGCTTGAAGAGTGTGGTGTGAAAATGGCACAAAGTTAAGAAAAATGCGTAAAGTTCCCGATTTAACTTTGAAGACACCCTTAAAGAGATTCAGTTGAAGTTCACGCAAAGTTTACAGAGAAGTTTTTTTAAAAGGCAGTTAAAGGCACTAGCGCGGAATCTCCGTTGGTTATTGAGAAACTGCCGGTTGTAGATTGTAGTGTGAATATGGCGTAAAGTTAAAAAAAATGCATTAAGTTACCGATTTCATTCTAAAAACACCATTAGATAGATTCATATGAAGTTCAGGCAAAGTTTACAGTGAAGTTCCTTTAAAAGTCAGTTAAAGACACTAGTGCAAAATCTCCTTTGGTTATTTAAAAACTTCCGCTCGAAGACTGTAGTGTGAAAATGGCACAAAGTCAAGAAAAATGCGTAAAGTTCCGCATTTAATTTTGAAGACACCATTAAAGAGATTGAGTTGAAGTTCACGCAAAGTTTATAGTGAAACTTCTTTGAAAGGATGTTGAAAACACTAGCGTGATATTTCTGGTGATTATTGAGAAATTGCCATTTGAAGACGGCAGTGTGGAAATGACGCAAAGTCACAAAAATGCCTTAAGTTACCGATATTATTCTGAAAACACCATTAGAAAGATTCAGATGAAGTTCACACAAAGTTTACAGTGAAGTTTCTTTAAAGGGGGCAACTAAAGACACTAGCGCGAAATCTCTTTTGGTTATTCAGAAACTGACGCTTGAAGACTGTAGTGTGAAAATGGCACAAAGTCAAGAAAAGTGCCTAAATTTCCCGATTTATTTCTGAAGACACCATAAGAGAGAATTTATTGAAGTTCACGCAAAGTTTACAGTGAAACTTCTTTGAAACGCAGTCGAAGACACTAGCGTGATTTTTCGTGTGATTATTGAGAATTTGCCATTTAACGACGGTATTGTGGAAATGGCGTAAAGTTACAAAAAATGCCTTAAGTTACCGATTTCGTTCTGAAGAAACCATTAGAGAGAAAACTTTCGGAATTTTTTTGCAACTTTGCGCCATTTCCACACTACAGTCTTCAAACGGCAGTTTCTCAATAACGAAAAGAGATTTTGTGCTAGTGTCTTTAGCTGCCTTTTAAAGGAACTTCACTGTAAACTTTGCGTGAACTTCAACTGAATCTCTCTAATGGTGTCTTCAGAAAGAAATCGATAACTTAAGGCATTTTTTGTAACTTTACGCCATTTCCACACTACCGTCTTCAAATGGCAATTTCTCAATAATCACACGAAGAATCACGTTAGTGTCTTCGACTGCCTTTCAAGGAAATTTGACTGTAAACTTTGCGTGAACTTCAACTGATTCTCTCTTATGGTGTCTTCAGAAATAAATCGGGAAATTTAGGCACTTTTCTTGACTTTGTGCTATTTTCACACTACAGTCTTCAAGCGTCAGTTTCTCAATAACCAAAAGAGATTTTGCGCTAGTGTCTTTAATTGCCCCCTTTAAAGAAACTTCACTGTAAACTTTGAGTGAACTTCATCTGAATCTTTTTAATGGTGTTTTCAGAATAATATCGGTAACTTAAGGCATTTTTGAGAATTTGCGCCATTTCCACACTACCGTCCTCAAATGGCAATTTCTCAATAATCACCAGAAATATCACGCTAGTGTTTTCAAGAGCCTTTCAAAGAAGTTTTACTATAAACTTCGCGTGAACTTCAACTGAATCTCTTTAATGGTGTCTTCAAAATTAAATAGGGAACTTTACGCATTTTTCTGGACTTTGTGCCATTTTCACACTACAGTCTTCGAGCGGCAGTTCCTCAATAACCAAAGGAGATTTCGCGCTAGTGTCTTTAACTGCCTTTTAAAGGAACTTCACTGTAAACTTTGCTTTGAACTTCATCTGAATCTATCTACTGGTGTTTTTAGAATGAAATCGGTAACGTAATGCATTTTTTTAAACTTTACGCCATTTTCACACTACAATCTACAACCGGCAGTTTCTCAATAACCAAAGGAGATTCCGCGCTAGTGCCTTCAACTGCCTTTTAAAAAAACTGTTCTGTAAACTTTGAGTGAACTTCAACTGAATCTCTTTAAGGGTGTCTTCAAAATTAAATCGGAAACTTTACGCATTTTTCTTGACTTTGTGCCAATTTCACACTACAATCTTCAAGCGGCAGTTTCTCAAACACCAAAGGAGATTACGCTCTAGTGTCTTTAACTCCCCTTTAAAGAAACTTCACTGTAAACTGTGTGTGAACTTCATCTGAATCTCCCTAATGGTGTTTTCAGAATGAAATCGGTAACTTAAGGCATTTTTTGTAACTTCGCGCCATTTCCACACTGCCGCCTTCGAATGGCAATTTTTCAATAACCAAAGGAGATTTCGCGCTAGTATTTTTAACTGTCTTTTAAAAAAACTTCTCTGTAAACTTTGCGTGAACTTCAACTGAATCTCTTGAATGGTGTCTTCAAAATTAAGTAGGTAACTTTAGGCATTTTTCTTGACTTCGAACCATTTTCACACTACAGTCTTCAAGCGGTTTCTCAAACACCAAAGGCTATTTATTGAAGGAAAACTTTTTTGAAGGGTATTTGAAGACACTAGCGTGATATTTCAAGTGATTATTAAGAAATTGCCATTTGAAGACGGTAGTGTAGAAATGGCACAAAGTTACAAAAAATGGTCTTAAGTTACCGATTTCATTCTAAAAACACCATTAGAGAGATTCAGTTGAAATTCACGCAAAGATTAACGTGAAACTTTTTGAAGGGCAGTTGAAGACACTAGCGTAATATTTCGTGTGATTATTGAGAAATTGCCAGTTGAAGACGGTAGTGTGGAAATGGCGTAAAGTTACAAAAAATGTCTTAAGTTACCGATTTCATTGTGAAGACACCATTAGAGAGAAAACTTACGGAATTTTTTGTTACTTTGCGCCATTTTCACACTACAATCTACAACCGGCAGTTTCTCAATCACCAAAGGAAATTCCGCGCTAGTGCCTTTAAGTGCCTTTTAAAAAAACTTCTCTATAAACTTTGCGTGAACTTCAACTGAATATCTTTAAGAGTGTCTTGAAAATTAAATCGGGAACTTTACGCATTTTTCTTGACTTTGTGTCATTTTCATAACACAGTTTTTAAGCGGAAGTACCTCAATAACCAAAGGATATTTCGCGATGGTGTCTTTAACTGCCCTTTAAAGAAACTTCACTGTAAACTTTGTGTCAACTTCATCTTAACCTCTCTAATGGTGTTTTCAGAATGAATCGGTAACTTCAGGCATTTTTTGTAACTTTGCACCATTTCCACACTACCCTCTTCGAATGGCAATTTCTCAATAATCACACGAAATATCACGCTAGTCTCTTCAACTCCCCTCTCAAAGAAGTTTCACTGTAAACTTTGCGTGAACTTCAACTGAATCTATCTAATGGTGTTTTCAGAATTAAATCGGTAACTTAAAGCATTTTTTTAACTTTGCGTCATTTCCACACTACAGTCTTCAAGCGGCAGTTTCTCAATAACCAAAAGATATTTCGCGCTAGCGTCTTTAACTGCCCTTTAAAGAAACTTCACTGTAAACTTTGTGTGAACTTCATCTGAATCTCTCTAATGGTGTTTTCAGAATGAAATCGGGAACTTAAGGCATTTTTTGTAACTTTGCGCCATTTCCACACTACCGCCTTCAAATGGCAATTTTTCAATAACCAAAGGAGATTTCGCGCTAGTATCTTTAACTGCCTTTTAAAGAAACTTCTCTGTAAACTTTGCGTGAACTTCAACTGAATCTCTTTAATGGTGTCTTCAAAATTAAATCGGGAACTTTACGCATTTTTCTTGACTTTGTGCCATTTTCACACTACAATCTTCAAGCGGCAGTTTCTCAAACACCAAAGGAGATTTTTTGAAGGAAAACTTTTTTGAAGGACAGTTGAAGACGCTAGCGTGATATTTCAAGTGATTATTGAGAAATTGCCATTTGAAGACGGTAGTGTGGAAATGGCGCAAAGTTACAAAAAATGCCGGAAGCTACCGATTTCATTCTGAAAACACCATTAGCGAGATTCAGTTGAAATTCACGGAAAGTTTAACGTGAAACTTTTTTGAAGGGCAGTTAAAGACATCAGCGTGATATTTCGTGTGATTATTGAGAAATTGTCATTTGAAGACGGTAGTGTGGAAATGGCGCAAAGTTACAAAAAATGCTTTAAGTTGCCGATTTCATTCTGAAAACACCATCAGAGATTTTCAGTTGAAATTCACGCAAAGTTTAACGTGAAACTTTTTTGGAGGGCAGTTGAAGACAGTAGCGTGATATTTCGTGTGATTATTGAGAAATTGTCATTTGAAGACGGTATTGTGGAAATGGCGCAAAGTTACCAAAAATGCCTTAAGTTACCGATTTTATTCTGAAAGCACCATTAGAAAGATCCAGATGAAGTTCACGCAAAGTTTACAGTGAAGTTTCTTTAAAAGGCAATTAAAGACACTAGCGCGAAATCTCTTTTGGTTATTGAGAAACTGAGGCGTGAAGACTGTATTGTGGAAATGGCGCAAAGTTACAAAAAATGCCGGAAGTTACCGATTTCATTCTGAAAACACCATTAGAGAGATTCAGTTGAAATTCACGCAAAGTTTAACGTAAAACTTTTTTGAAGGGCAGTTGAAGACACTAGCGTGATATTTCGTGTGATTATTGAGAAATTGCCATCTGACGACGGTAGTGTGGAAATAGCGTAAAGTTACAAAAAATGCCTTAAGTTACCGATTTCGTTCTGAAGACACCATTAGAGAGAAAACAAACGGAATTTTTTGTTACTTTGCGCCATTTCCACACTACAGTCTTCAAACGGCAGTTTCTCAATAACGAAAAGAGATTTTGTGCTAGTGTCTTTAGCTGCCTTTAAAGGAATTTCACTGTAAACTTTGCGTGAACTTCAACTGATTCTCTCTTATGGTGTCTTCAGAATTAAATCGGGAACTTACGGCATTTTTCTTGACTTTGTGCCATTTTCACACTACAATCTTCAAGCGGCAGTTTCTCAAACACCAAAGGAGATTACGCTCTAGTGTCTTTAACTCCCCTTTAAAGAAACTTCACTGTAAACTGTGTGTGAACTTCATCTGAATCTCCCTAATGGTGTTTTCAGAATGAAATCGGTAACTTAAGGCATTTTTTGTAACTTCGCGCCATTTCCACACTGCCGCCTTCGAATGGCAATTTTTCAATAACCAAAGGAGATTTCGCGCTAGTATTTTTAACTGTCTTTTAAAAAAACTTCTCTGTAAACTTTGCGTGAACTTCAACTGAATCTCTTGAATGGTGTCTTCAATATTAAGTCGGTAACTTTAGGCATTTTTCTTGACTTAGTGTCATTTTCACACTACAGTCTTCAAGCGGTAGTTTCTCAAACACCCAAGGCGATTTATTGAAGGAAAACTTTTTGAAGGGTAGTTGAAGACACTAGTGTGATATTTCAAGTGATTATTGAGAAATTGCCATTTGAAGAGGGTAGTGTGGAAATGGCGCAAAGTTACAAAAAATGCGTTAAGTTACCGATTTCATTCTGCAAACACCATCAGATAGATTCAGTTGAAATTCACGCAAAGTTTATAGTGAAGCTTCTTTGAAAGGCAGTTAAACACACTAGCGCGAAATATCTTTTGGTTATTGAGAAAGTGCCGCTTGAAGACTGTAGTGTGGAAATGACGCAAAGTTAAAAAAATGCCTTAAGTGACCGATTTCATTCTGAAAACACCATTAGATAGATTCAGTTGAAGTTCACGTAAAGTTTACAGTGAAACTTCTTTGAAGGGGAGTTGAAGAGACTAACGTGATATTTCGTGTGATTATTGAGAAATTGCCATTTGAAGAGGGTAGTGTGGAAACGGGGCAAATTTACAAAAAATCCCTGAAGTTGCCGATTTCATTCTGAAAACACCATTAGAGAGATCCAGATGAAGTTCACGCAAAGTTTACAGTGAGGTTTCTTTAAAGGGCAGTTAAAAACACTAGCGCGATATCTCTTTTGGTTATTGAGAAACTGCCGCTTGACGACTGTAGTGTGAAAATGGCACAAAGTCAAGAAAAATGCTTAAAGTTACCGATTTAATTCTGAAGACTCCTTTACATAGATTCAGTTGAAGTTCACGTAAAGTTTACAGTGAAGCTTCTTTAAAAACGAGTTGGAAATACTAAAGCGATATTTCGTGTGATTGTTGAGACATTGCCATTTGAAGACGGTAGTGTGGAAATGGCGCAAAGTTACAAAAATGCCTTAAGTCACCGATTTAATTCTGAAAAAAACCATTAGAGAGATTCAGATGAAGTTCTCGCAGAGGTTACAGTGAAGTTTCTGTAAAGGGCAATTAAAGACACTAGCGCGAAATCTCTTTTCGTTATTGAGAAATTGCCGCTTGAAGACTGCAGTGTGAAAATGGCACAAATTGAAGAAAAATGCCTAAAGTTCCCGATTTAATTCTGAAGACAACTTCAGAGAGATCCAGTTGAAGTTCACGCAAAGTTTACAATGAAACTTCTTTGAAAGGCAGTGGAAGACACTAGCGTAATATTTCGTGTGATATCGAGAAATTGCCATTTGAAGACGGTAGTGTGGAAATGGCACAAAGTTACAAAAAATGCCTTAAGTCACCGAATTCATTCTGAAAACACCATTAGAGAGATTCAGATGAAGTTCACGCAAAGTTAACAGTGAAGTTTCTTTAAAGGCCAATTAAAGGCACCAGCGCGAAATCTCTTTTGGTTATTGAGAAACTGCCGCTTGAAGACTGAAGTGCGAAACTGGCACAAAATCAAGAAAAATGCCTAAAGTTTCCTATTTCATTCTGAAGACACCATTTGATAGATTCATTTGAAATTCACGTAAAGTTTACAGTGGAACTTCTTTGAAACGCAGTTGAACACATTTGCGTGATATTTCGGGTGATTATTGAGAAATTGCCATTTGAATACGGTAGTGTGGAAATGGCGCAAAGTTACAAAAACGCCTTAAGCTACCGAATTCATTCTGGAAACACCTTAGAGAGATTCAGTTGAGATTCACGCAACGTTTACAGTGAAACTTCTGTAAAAGGCAATTAAAGCCACTAGCGCGAAATCTCTTTTGGTTATTGAGAAACTTCCGCTTGAAGGCTGTAGTGTGAAAATGGAACAATGTCAAGAAAAATGCCTAAAGTTCCCGATTTAATTTTGAAGTTTACGCAAAGTTTACAGTGAAACTTCTTTGAAAGGCTGTTGAAAACACTAGCGTGATATTTTGTATGATTATTGAGAAATTTCCATTTCAAGACGGTAGTGCGAAAATGGCACAAATTCAAGAAAAATGCCTACAGCTCCGATTTAAGTCTGAAGACACCATTAAATAGATTCAGTTGAAGTTCACGCAAAGTTTACAGTGATGTTTCTTTAAAAGGCATTTAAAGACACTAGCGCAAAATCTCTTTTGGTGATTGAGAAACTGCCGGTTGCAAATTGTAGTGTGAAAACGGCACAACATCAAAAAAATGCCTAAAGTTCCCGATTTAATTCTGAAGACTCCATTAGATAGATTCAGTTGAAGTTCACGCAAAGTTTACAGTGAAACTTCCTTGAAAGGCAGTTGAAGACACTAGCGTGACACTTTGTGTGATTATTGAGGAATTGCCACTTTAAATTATAGGTTGCCAGATATCGATCGCGGTGGTTCCCGGTGGGACACCCTGTATTGGTAGCAAGTAGCGCCCGCTATGAGCAGCGCGAGAATGGTTCCAATCCATCCAAAAAAACCCATAGCCAAAAAATTTGAAATTCCTAGTCAAGATAGTTTCAGAATAATGGCAAAAAAAACGAATCAAAATTACGACTTTTAACACCCTGAATTTCCGAAAATATCAACGCCTGGATAAAGCATCCTCGGGCCAACTGCCTCTATTTGACCTGTGGTATCTCTAGGTTCCGGATTTTCCATTCTCAATGAATCACCCGGTAGAGTGGACAAAGCGTGGCGCATCTAAGTTCGAATTTGAAAAAAGAAACGTTTATTAGAGACGCGAAACAATCGGCAGAAAAACCGTCTGCGCGTCATCCGGCAATTAAAATTATACGTGAGAAATAAAATTTCGTTTTCTTGTGCAAGCGTAACTGTCTAGGTAATAAAGTGAACATTATTTAGTGTTTGCAATTACAGCCATCCATGGTCGTAAATCATCGCGCGATTCTTTTCAAATTAACCGCACTTCGGTCAAATGCGATGGCCCTAGAAGAGTCCGGGCCTTCCCGACTTAGCCAAGTTGCATCGATTTTCTGGCACAGTCCGAAAATTCGTTGAACTTATTAGCTTATCAGGACGGCATCGGACGAAAATGGGCCTTTCGTGCATCGGCGTCCAGACGCATCCATTGCGTGAGCGCCGTCGTCTCGAACAAAGGAAAAATCGATCGGCCGAGGGTTTGGGGAGCTTCCACGAGACTGATGAACGCCAACTTGCTTTTTTTGGGGAGAGGTCATGCACCAATATGGGGAGTTTTCAGATTTGTCTGGATCCCCGCTTCTGAGCTGGCCAATTAATGCTCCATCCAGGCCTCAGCCGCACGATATCCTGGATAAGTTCAGGCCGCTCCTTGGAGGGTCGGCATATGGACAAACTTTACGATAACGGCATTAAGATTATTCCCGATCGTCTTCTGGACTGACATTTATCCACTGAGGAGCTTTGAAGGAAATTGACAGTGCTGAAGCCTCAACTTTGTTTATGCTGTTGAGACAAATCGCCAGAACATTGTCCTAAGGTAACTCTAAGGCGCCACTTTGAGAAATGCTGACGGATATGGCTAAACATAACATTATTTCACTTATAAACCTGCATTTTTTTTTACCAAATCGCGTGTAGGCCAACCGAGACCTTTGTTGAGTAGTCTGAACATTTAGAATTTTGCTTGAAGCTAAATATTTCAACTATAAAGCATCAATTTCACTTATACATTCCACTGCGAACAATCGTTTTGTGGCCTCTAGTTTGCTTCAGTGAAAATTTCAATTATAAAGTGGCATTTTACTCGGAATCTAACATAAACTTGCTCATTTGCTTTATAATTTGGAAATTTCATTTATAAAACTCAACAACAATTTTACAGTAAATTTGTAGCAAGGCTTGTACATTTTGTTTCTCAAGATATTTCAATTATAAAGTTGCAATTTCATTTATAAGTCCTTCAATTTGGCAAAATTCGCACGTTAAATCCATTTTAGAGTACAGAGGTGGACAAGAGCAAATTTCACTTATAAATTCACGAGATCCTTTGTTAAGTGTAAATTTCATTATAAAATCCCTTTAGTGGTGACTTCACTTATAAAATAACAAATAACAAAGGTTGGTAATGTTTCTTGTAACTTTGTCATTTCACTGATAAAACTGAAATTTCAATTTTTCTGGAACTAAACCTGCAACCGTTGCTTTATCAATGCAAATTACTTTAGTGGACACTTGATTTATAAGGAGAAATTTTTTTAATAGGGCTCTTATTTCATTTATAACTTTGACTTATAAAACCTTTTCACTTATAAAACTGAAGCAACATTTTTTTTATAAAGTGAGTCTGCGATCGTTGAGTGCAAGTTTAAAAATGCATTGCTCAAAGTTTCCCGAAATATTTCAGCTATAAAACTACAATTTCAGTTATAAATCAACAAACCTTTCAAAATACACCCCCAACATCAATTTTCGGCTACAAAAGGGTAGAATGTATTGTGCAAACTGATAAAACTGCTTTGATAAAATTAATATTTCATTTAGAAACTCATTTCTAAAGGTTTATAAACTTGAAAACTCATCTGGCAGTGTTCAATTTCCGAAAATCTAGTTTGTAAAATTGCATATTTCACATATACATTATCGATTTTATGCACTTACAAAGCTTTTGTGCTGTAGAAAGCTGCATATTTCACTTATAAATCAGCAATTTTCATTTCAAATTGTGAAATGTTTAAAAATTCACATACATGCGTTTATAAAATATTCTGTTTTAACAAAAGCTCAGAAATTGTCGCGTAAAGTGAAATTTTTAATTTATGAAACTGCTTAATACACTTTTAAAATTTGCTGCAACCTCGTTTAGTTGTTGATCATTTCATTTATAAATTCGCTATTTCATTTATAAAGCTGAAATTTCCATTTCTAGATGCAAATTTGATCTCCAATGACTTTTAGAATGGTCTGGAAATAGCAAATTTCTATTTGTTACGCAAAATTTCAATTATAAAGCGACAATTTCTTTTATATATTTTAAAATATTTAAAAAATTCGCAAATTATATCACTGCTTTAGAACTGTAGAATTTACCACTGCATTGAAGTTGGTACTACGATAAAATTGCAATGTCACTTCTGAAATTTAAAATATTTCAAGATCTACATTAAAAAAACCTTTTAAAAAGTACTATTGTTGTTTCTAAAGTGCAGATTTTAAAACATGTATTAACTATTGTGTATATGAAAATTATTTTTGAACTGAGAATTTCGCTTGCAATAAAATTATTTCAATTATAAATCGAAATTTTTTAACAAATTCGCAATTTTACAATTAGAGTTACTTGAGTGGCTTGATTTAAGTCAATTAAATTAAAAATGTTACTTACAAAATTCCAATTTCAGTTCTAAACTCGAAAGTAATGCTTGTTTTAATTATAAAAAAATCTATGGAATTTATAATTTTTGTCCCCGAAGTGCGAATATTGTTATATGAAAGGACTATTGTCGGTCCGAAGCCGATTTATTTCGCCTATAAATTGAGAATTTCATTTATAAAATTTATTAAAGGGCAACTTCAGCTCAAAATGACTGAAAATGTTTTTAAAATTTTTTGTGAAAAATTAAAAAATACTTTGAAATATGCATTGCAACTCATTTTCAAAATCGACAATTTCTTGCTGAATCTGTTGATTCAAGTTGAGGCTTTGGGAAAGCGCGTTAGAAAGGAGAATTTTGCTTGCAATAAAATTATTTCAATTATAAATTGCAATTCATTTTTCAAATCGGCAACTTTCGTACAGAATCTGTTAATTCTAGTGAAGGAATTGGGCTTTTGAAAGGATAATTTTGGTTGCAATACAATTATTTCAATTATAAATTGCCATTCATTTTCCAAATCGGCTCTTTTCTTACTGAATCTGTTGATTTGAGTGAAGGCATTGAGACTTTGAAAGTAGGATTTCGCTTGTGATAAAATTATTTCAATTATAAATTGCGATTGAGTTTCCAAATCTGCAATTTTCTTACTGAATTTGTTGATTCGAGTGGAGGCATTGGACTTTTGATTGAACAATTCACTTGCAATAAAATTATTTCAATCATAAATTACAATTCATTTTCCAAATCGGAAATTTTCTTGCAGAATCTGTTGCTTCTAGTGAAGGCACTGAGCTTTTCAAAGGAGAATTTCGTTTGCAATAAAATTATTTCAATCATAAATTACAATTCATTTTCCAAATCGGAAATTTTCTTGCAGAATCTGTTAATTCTAGTAAAGGCATTGGGCTTTTGAAAGGATAATTTTGCTTGCAATATAATTATTCACAATTATAAATTGTCATTAATTTTCCAAACCGGCCATTTTCTTACTGAATCTGTTGATTTGAGTGAAGGCATTGAGACTTTTAAAGCAGGATTTTGCTTGTAATAAAATTATTTCAATTATACATAGCGATTGAGATTCCAAATCTGCAATTTTTCTTACTGAATTTGTTGATTCGAGTGGAGGCATTGGGCTTTTGATTGAACAATTCACTTGCAATAAAATTATTTCAATTATAAATTTCAATTCATTTTTCTAATCGGCAACTGTCGTGCAGAATCTGTTAATTCTAGTAAACGCATTGGGCTTTTTAAAGGATAATTTTGTTTGCAATATAATTATTTTAATTATAAATTGTCAAACCGCCCATTTTCTTACTGAATCTGTTGATTTGAGTGAAGGCATTGAGACTTTGAAAGAAGGATTTTTCTTGTAATAAAATTATTTCAATTATACATAGCGATTGAGTTTCCAAATCTGCAATTTTCTTACTGAATTTGTTGATTCGAGTGGAGGCATTGGGCTTTTGAATGAACAATTCACTTGCAATAAAATTATTTCAATTATAAATTGCAATTCATTTTCCAAATCGGAAATTTTCTTGCAGATTCTGTTACTTCTAGTGAAGGCATTGGGCTTTTCAAAGGAGAATTTCGTTTGCAATAAAATTATTTCAATTATAAATGGCCATTAATTTTCCGAATCAGCAATTTTCTGGCTGAATCTGTTGATTCGAGTAGAGGCATTGGGAGAGGGTTTTTCAAAGGAGAATTTCGCTTGCAATAAAATTATTTCATTTATAACTTGCAATTCATTTTCCAAATCGGCAATTTTCTCGCTGCATCTGTTGATTCGAGTGGAGGCATTGGGATTTTGAATAAACAATTCACTTGAAATAAAATTATTTCAATTATAAATTGCAATTTATTTTCCAAATCGGTAATTTTCTTGGTGAATTTGTTGATTTCAGTCAAGGAAAAATTGTAAATCTAACCCGTAAAATAGCAATTTCACTTTTTTTGTCATCTTGATCAGATGGACAGTTTGGGAATTGGAGAAAGGCTTAGAAGAACTGTTAGCAAATGGGAATGAGCAACCATATTGAAGCGGAGGATTAAAGTGAAGAATTTGAAGAAGAAACTGAAAAAACTGGTTGAAAAAAGGAGCCACTAATAGTTAATAGACGTGTTGGAGCTGAAAGATTTTCTTATAAGACGCAATAATGGGAAGATGGATTTGAGGCTGTAACTCGACGGTCGCGACACGCACAGTGACGTCACGACGCCGTGGGGCAACGACCAGACGCCGACATCGATCGGGGGTTGCGATGCGTATGATTAAAGGGGGTTGTTTTGACTGGCTTGAGGAATAACAAAGGTTTACCGGGAATCCAGGAATCTCCCCGATCTATTACCTTCTGAGAAGCGTCATTCACTATTTATCGGTCCAATGGATTGGAATCGGGCACCGATTGTACCTGAATATTTCAGCGACATTCATAGCGCCCAATTACATGTTATGTCTTGTTTGGTTGCCGGACATTTTCCCATTGAATATTTCAGACTTTTGCCTTATTTATAGATTGGGGTGTTCTTCGTTTCTATGCGGTTTCTAACTTTGATTCTGTATCGATTGCGATGTAAACATAGCCGGTTTCCAACCAGTCGCCGTCGAGCCTTAGCGATAAACATTTAATAACAATAAACAAAACGACCGGGCATAACAACAATCTCGAGCTGGTCGTTGACGGTGCGACATGTAACCTTGATCGGCGAAAAAAATTCTAGACGCAAAAAAAATTGGCTTTTGCGTGGCCCCGACCGTTAGAAGGACCAGAAACGAGTATAATTTTAGATGTTAGACTACGTTTACGTCTGCAGAGGATAGTTAATTTTTATGGTTTTGAGTTGCTTCTGTAAAAATTCTGCTGAATGCAGTTCAGTTTACCACGGCAAATTCTTTTAACGGGGGAAAATTCCAAAGACACAAAGAACAGGATCTGCGGATAGTAAGGGAATTTATTAGCCTTTAATCCTGCTGCTTTCTGTCGCTCAGCCCTTTCTTGTGCATCCCTCAGGACACAGAGCCGCGATCAATTAGACGGTATCTACGCTGTAACGTTCCAGACCTGGATAATTCGCTCCTGAAATTTAGGACGTGGTCGCGTTGATCCTGGAAATCGGCATTAGTCCCATACCAGGTGGATTTTTGGATGTAGCAGCAGGAAATCGATAGTTGACGAGTTTCGTCTTTAACTACGGTTACTAAGGAAAATTCGCTATTTTTACCAGTTTTCATTATATTCACGCCACTTATGGACTAAAGACTGCATCTAGTCTTTGTCGAGCTTCGGAAAAAATTTCAAGCATTTTTCCTCGTGGGGATTTGAGAAGAAGAGAAGATAATTTGTCTCTAGAGCGTCACAGGTTCCCTGCAAATTCAAAAATTTTCCAAAAGCCCCGTTTCATATCAGCTTCAACAAAATTCACACCATGGATTCATAAGGTCTTTGTGCCGTTTTGAGTAAAATTTGAAATTTCATCCTGTTGTGGTTTGGAAGAAATAACGTTCTCTTTGGAGCATTACAGATTTCAATAGCCCAATTCGACTGTAAATTCAGAAAATTCTCAAAAAATACATTTTCTCTCAGCTTCAGCAAATGAACAGCAGGTCTGTGCTTCGAGACAGGTTTAGTAGCTTCTTCTTCTTTGTCAAATAGCACTTTCTCCATCAGCTTCAGCAAAATTTGCACAATGTATGCATGTTACCTTTGTGGAGATTGGGGAGAAATTTAACGTTTTTTTTTTCAAGTTCGCGAAAAGCCATTCTCAATGTCAGCTTCAGTAAAACTTGCAGTCCGTATAGAGGCGGTATTTATGCAGTTTTGTGTACGTTTTGAAGCAGTTTAGTGTAAATTTTGAAGCTGTTAAAGCCAAACTCGAGTGCAATTTAAAAAAGTCTCCATAAGTCATTCCCAGTTTCAGTTTCCACTAAATATGTAGCACCTATAGAGGCAATCTTAGTGCAGCTTTGAGCAAAATTTGAAGCTTCTTCATCTTGAGGTTTGGAAGAAATCGTGAGTTCAAAGTTGCGAGAGCCAAAATTGACTGCAATTTCAAAAATTCTCCCAAAGTCATTCTCAATCTCAGCTTCAGCAAAATGTGCAGGACGTATAGAGGGAGCCCATGCGCAGCTAGATGTAAATTCGGAAGCTTTTCTCAATTGACATTTGGGAGAAATGAAATTTTCTTTAGAGAGTTAAAAGTTGCGACAGTCAAAATCGACTGTAATTTGAAACACTTTTCAAAAAGAATTTTAATTCTCAGCTTCAAAAAATATTTATCGTCTATAGAAGCGGTCTCGGTGCAGCTTTGTGTAAAAATTGAAGCTTTTTCCTTTTGATATTTGGAAGAAATCTATTTTTCTTTATAGGAGGAAAAGTTTCAAAAGCCAAAACCGACTGCAATTAAAAACCGTTTCCATAAGTCATTCCCAGTTTCAGCTTCATCGAAATACGTAGCACCCATAGAGGCGATCTTAGTGCAGCTTTGTGTAAAATTTGATGCTTCTTCCTCTTGAGGTTTGGAAGAAATCAAGAGTTAAAAGTTGCGAAAGCCAAAATTGATTGCAATTTAAAAAATGTTTCAAAAATCATTCTCATTCTCAGCTTCAACTGAATACATAGAACTTAGAAGCAATCTTGATGCAGCTTTGAGTGAAATTTGAAGCTTCTCTCTCTTGAGATGTTGATAAAATCATTTTTTTCTTTAAAAGTTAAAAGTTGCGAAAGCCAAAATCGACTGCAATTTAAAAAGTTCTTCCAAGGTCAGTCTTAATCTCAGCTTCAGCAAATTGTGCAGGACGTATAGAGGTAGCCCATGTGCAGCTGGGTGTAAATTTAGAAGCTTTTCTCAATTGAAATTTGGGAGAAATTAAATTTTCTTTTGAGAGTTAAAAGTTGCGGAAGTCAAAATCGACTGTAATTTGAAACATTTTTCAAAAATAATTCTCATTCTTAGCTTCAAACAAATATTTAGCATCTGTAGAAGCGGTCTCTGTGCAGCTTTGTGTAAAATTTGAAGCTTCTTCCGCTTGAGGTTTGGACGAAATCGTGAGTTAACGGTTGAGGAAGGCAAAATTGACTGCAATTTCAAAAATTTTTCAAAAATCACTCTCATTCTCAGCTTCAACGAAATACATAGCACTTAGAAGCGATCTTAATGCAGCTTTGAGTACAATTTGAAGCTTCTCTCTTTTTAGATTTGGGAGAAATGAAATTTTCTTTGGAGAGTTAAAAGCTGCGAAAGTCAAAATCGGCTGTAATTTGAAACATTTTTCAAAAATCATTCTCATTCTCAGCTTCAAAAAAATATTTAGCACTTGTAGAAGCGTCTCTGTGCAGCTTTGTGTAAAAATTGAAGCTTTTTCCTTTTGATATTTGGAAGAAATCAATTTTTCTTTATAGGAGGAAAAGTTACAAAAGCCAAAACCGAGTTTCCATAAGTCATTCCCAGTTTCAGTTTCACCGAAATAAATAGCACCTATAGAGGCGATCTTAGTGCAGCTTTGTGTAAAATTTGAAGCTTCTTCCTCTTGAGGTTTGAAAGAAATCGTGAGTTAAAAGTTGCGAAATCCAAAATTGACTGCAATTTCAAAAATTAAAAAAAAATCATTCTCATTCTCAGCTTCAACCAAGCACATAGCACTTAGAAGAGATCTTAATGCAGATTTGAGTAAAATTTGAAGCTTCTCCCGTTTGAGATTTGGATACAATAATTTTTTCTTTAAAAGTTACTGCAATTTAAAAAATTATCCCAAAGTCATTCTCAATCTCAGCTTCGGCAAAATGTGCAGGACGTATAGAGGGAGCCCATGTGCAGCCTGTTGTAAATTTGGAAGCTTTCTCAATTGAGATTTGGGAGAAATTAAATTTTCTTTAGAAAGTTAGAAGTTGCGAAAGTCAAAATCGAGTGGAATTTGAAACATTTTTCAAAAATAATTCTCATTCTCAGCTTGTGTATCAGCAAGTAGTTCTTGTGTATGTGCAAGTGGCCTCTGTGCAGTTTTGTTCAAAAATCAATTTTTCTTTATAAGGTGAAAAGTTACAAAAGCCAAAACCGACTGCAATTTAAAAAAGTCTCCATAAGTCATTCCCAGTTTCAGCTTCAACGAAATATATAGCACCTATAGAGGCGATTTTATTGCAGCTTTGTTTAAAATTTGAAGCTTCTTCCTCTTGAGGTTTCGAAGAAATCGTGAGTTCAAAGTTGCGAGAGGCAAAATTGACTGCAATGTCAAATTTTTTTCAAAAATAACTCTCATTCTCAGCTTCAACGAAATACATAGCACTAAGAAGTGATCTTGAAGCAGCTTTGAGTAAAATTTGAAGCTTCTCTCTTTTGAGATTTGGATAAAATCATTTCTTCTTTAAAAGTTAAAAGTTGCGAAAGCCAAAATCGAGTGCAATTTAAAAAATTCTCCCAAAGTCATTCTCAATCTCAGCTTCAGCAAAATGTGCAGAACGTATAGAGGGAGCCTATGTGCAGCTTGATGTAACTTTGGAAGCTTTTCTCAATTGAGATTTGGGAGAAATAACATTTTTTTAGAGAGTTAAAAGTTGCGACAGTCAAAATCGACTGTAATTTGAAACACTTTTCAAAAATCATTTTCATTCTCAGCTTCAAAAAAATATCTATCGTCTATAGAAGCGGTCTCGGTGCAGCTTTGTGTAAAATAAAAAAGCTTTTTCCTCTTGAGATTTGGAGGAAATCAAATTTTCTTTATGGGATGAAAAGTTACAAAAGCCAAAACCGACGGCAATTTACAAAAGTCTTCATAAGTCATTCCCAGTTTCAGCTTCAACAAAATATATAGCACCTATAGAGGCGATTTTATTGCAGCTTTGTGTCAAAATTGAAGCATCTTCCTCTTGAGGTTTAGAAGAAATGCTGAGTTCAAAGTTGCGAGAGCCAAAATTGACTGCAATTTCAAAAATGTTTCAAAATTCATTCTCATTCTCAGCTTCAACGAAATACATAGCACTTAGAAGCGATCTTGATGCAGCTTTGAGTAAAATTTGAAGCTTCTCTCTTTTGAGATTTGGATAAAATCATTTCTTCTTTAAAAGTTAAAAGTTGCGAAAGCCAAAATCGACTTCAATTTAAGAAATTCTCCCAATGGCATTCTCAATCTCAGCTTCAGTCAAATGTGCAGGACGTATAGAGGTAGCCCATGTGCAGCTTGGTGTAAATTTGGAAGCTTTTCTCAATGGAACTTTGGGAGAAATTAAATTTTCTTTGGAGAGTTAAAAGTTACGACAGTCAAAATCGACTGTAATTTGAAACATTTTTCAAAAATCATTTTCATTCTCAGCTTCAAAAAAATACTTATCGTCTATAGAAGCGGTCTCGATGCAGCTTTGTGTAAAATTTGAAGCTTCTTCCTCTGGAGGTTTGGAAGAAATCGTGAGTTAACAGTTGCGAGAGACAAAATTGACTGCAATTTCAAAAATATTTCAAAAATCACTCTCATTCTCAACTTCAACGAAATACAGAGCACTTAGAAGCGATCTTGATGCAGCTTTAAGTAAAATTTGAAGCTTCTCTCTTTTTAGATTTGGGAGAAATGAAATTTTCTTTAGAGAGTTAAAAGCTGCCAAAGTCAAAATCGGCTGTAATTTGAAACATTTTTCAAAAATCCTTCTCATTATCAGCTTCAAAAAAATATTTAGCACCTGTACAAGCGGCCTCTGTGCAGCTTTGTGTAAAAATTGAAGCTTTTTCCTTTTGATATTTGGAAGAAATCAATTTTTCTTTATACGGTCAAAAGTTACAAAAGCCAAAACTGACTGCATTTTAAAAAAGTCTCCATAAGTCATTTCCAGTTTCAGCTTCAACGAAATATTAAGCACCTATAGAGGTGATTTTATTGCAGCTTTGTGTAAAATTTGAAGCTTCTTCTTCTTGAGGTTTGGAAGAAATCGTGTGTTCAAAGTTGCGTGAGGCAAAATTGATTGCAATTTAAAAAAGTTTCCAAAAATCACTATCATTCTCAGCTTCAGCAAAATACATAGCACTTAAAATCGATCTTGATGCAGGTTTGAGTAAAATTTGAAGCTTCTCTCTTTTGAGATTTGGATAAAATATTTTTTTCTTTAAAAGTTAAAAGTTGCGAAAGCCAAAATCGACTGCAATTTAAAAAATTATCCCAAAGTCATTCTCAATCTCAGCTTCAGAAAATATGCAGGACGTATAGAGATAGCCCATGCGCAGCTTGGTGTAAATTTGGAAGCTTTTCTCAATTGAGATTTGGGAGAAATAACATTTTTTTAGAGAGTTAAAAGTTGCGTCAGTCAAAATCGACTGTAATTTGAAATATTGTTCAAAAATCATTTTCATTCTCAGCTTCAAAAAAATATTTATCGTCTGTAGAAGTGGTGTCTGTGCAGCTTTGTGTAAAATTTGAAGCTTTTTCCTCTTGAGATTTGGAACAAGTCAATGTTTCTTTGCAGAGTGAAAAGTTGCGAAAGCCAAAACCGACGGCAAATGAAAAACAATTCCAAAAATAATTCACAATCTCAGCTTCAGTGAAATATACAGGACGAATAGAGGTGCTCTTTGTGCAGCTTGGTGCAAATTTGTAAGCTTTTCTCACTTGAGGTTCGGCTGAACTCAAATTCAAAATTTCAAAGACATACATTTTACGTTAAAAAATTAAAAATTCTTCATCAACTGAAAATTCCTCAAGTTAGTTTTTATCTCAGCTTCAACAAATTCACAGCACATATAAATGTGACTTTTTCACAGTTTCGGCTAAAATCTGAAGCCTCATTCATACGGGGTATGAAACAAACGATTGTTTTTAATTGACCTACAGGCTACCAATGGCAAAATCGACTGAAACTTTTGAAATATCCTCAAAAACTCATCTTTACCTCAGTTTCTGCCAAATTTACCGCACGTACAGATGTGGCCTTGTTGCAGATGTGGCGAAAATCTGAAGTTTCTACATATGGCCGTTTGGAAGAAATGCATTTTTGAAAAGTGAAACAAACTCTAAAAGGAAAAATCTACTGCTCTTTAAGAAAATTCGAAAACTATTCTCTTAATATCAGCTTCAGGAAAATTGAAATCACTTATATAAGCAATTATTCTGCAGCTTCGGGTAAAATTTGAATCTTTATCGTTACGGAGTTTGGAAGAAATGAGTTTTTGAAAACTCACCTACAGACTACCAAAGGCAAAATTAACTGAAACTTTTAAAAAATCATAAAAAAAAATTCTCCATCTCCCGTTTATCCAAATTTACGCCACGCATAGATTTGGCCTTTATAGAAACATAATTAAAATCTGAAGCTTGTAGTCATTGCCGTTTGGATGAAACGAATTTTTGAAAAGTAACCTACAAACTCCTAAAGGAAAAATCTACTGGACTTTAGAAAAATCCTCAAAAGACCCTCTAAGCATCAGCTTCAACAAAAGTCACAGCACATATAAAAGCAACTATTTTACAGCTTCGGGGAAAACTTGAAACTTCATCCTTACGGAGTTTGGAAGGCAATAATTTTTGAAAATTGACCCACAGATTTCCACATCAAAAATCTACTAAACTTTAGAAAAATCCGTAAAAAACTCTATTAAAATCAGCTTCAGCAAAACTCATACTACCTATAAAAGACACACTTCTGCAGCTTCAGGTAAATATGGAAGCTTCTCCATGCAGAGTTTAGCAGAAATGAAATTTTGAAATGTGACCTACAAACTTCCAAAGGAAAAATCTGCTGAAGTTTAGGAAAATCCGCAGAAAACCTTCTTAATATGAGCTTCAGCAATTCAGCACTTATAGATTTGAAAATTTGAAGTTTCATCCTGACGAGGTTTGAGCAAAACTTTTCAAAAGTGACCTACTAACTCCTAAAGGAAAAGTTGACTAAAGTTTAGAAAAACCCGAAAAAATCCCACATAACATCAGCTTCAGCATAATTCACAGCGCGTATAGAAGCAGCTTCGCGTATAATTTCCAGCTTCGGCCTTTCGCAGGATGGAAGAAATTTATTTTAAAAATCAAATTGCATACAGACTCTCAAAAGAAAAAACAACTCAAACTGAAAAATTTCTCAAAAAAAATTGCTCCAGTTATAATTCCGGTATTTTGATCCAGCTCTGTGAAAAATTTGAAGCTTCGTTCTTTCGGAGGTAGAAAGAAATTGTTCTTTGAAAAATGCCCTATGATACTTTCAAAAGAAAAGTCAGCTGAAGTTTAAAAAACTCCCCAAAAATTCCCTTTAAGCTCAACTTGAACGAAACTTGTCGCATTGATAGAGTCAACCCTTGTGCAGCTTCGGTCAAAATTTCAAGTTTCCTCCTCTTCGTCGAGTTTAGAAGAAATGCATTGTTTGGGGTCAAGCTTCATATAGCGAATCAAGCAACCGGCCCAAGATAAGCAGCCAGGAGACAAAGACTGTGTTGTTTTAGATTTGGCGCACCATATAGAGTAGCGTCATTCCTCCCGGAGCCATTTCGGGAATTGTACGGCAAAAACCGGGATAATACGGAGCCGCCGTTGGTTTTATGGGATTGCAGCAAGCCTTCGGGAAATTGCATCGTCGGATCACGCTCCAGTGATGGAGACTGGCTCTTTTTCCCCCCAATTTTTTTCTTTGGTTTTTTGAACTTTTTGCCCATGTATTGCGTGCTTTGAGGCGAAACTTCCTCCATTTTCGATACTGATTTAATCCACATTAATACCTTCAAAATATGCGATATTTATCGGGGTCAAGCCTCTGGACTGTTGGCATAAAATCACATTTGTGCTATTTCGAGTTTTAATTCAATTAGGGCTGGAGAACGCTAATTATGCACATTAATTAGTGCTTGTTTCGCGATCAGTGTACTAGCAAATTAAAGGTAAAAAATTCCTCTGCCATGAACTCTTCATTCAGGTGTTCGATTAATTTTAGTGAATTTCTCATACAGAAGTTTTTCGATTACACAACAGCAGGAGAAGAAACCGATTTTTCCCCGCAGGGTATTTGAGCATGGACCTTGAAGATATATTGGGACCGGTTAATGTATTCGCTTTACACATTTGACTTTGGGAAAGGTCTTGGTTATCGGCAATGGCATATCTAACATCAATTATATTAATGTAGTCCTCACATCGCTCAGCAACAGCTTAATCAGCTTTCGCAACACGCTGATGATGAACTGACCCATCAAATCCCCAATTTTTTCCTCTGGTAATCCAATTAATTTTCAAAAAATCTGTACTGATTAGAAACTGTTTTGGTTTTGGGTAGGCGTGTGATGCGTTGTTGGAATTTGGTTTTCGCATTGAAGGCTTTTTAATCGATTTATATAAAAAGCGTAGCGAGTTTTTCTGCAGCCGGCTTCTAGCACTGTTTTAGCCGCTTGCCATCTAATAGTTTCGATTTTCGAATGTCTAGACGAATTAACGGCTTCAAGTCGATCCGGTTTTGGAACTCGTTTGTTTTTACTGTTTATTCGGCCAACCAATGTTCATGTAGGATATTGTCAAGTTGGATTTTTGTTGTTTTTTCTACTGCGTCTCATGACCTAGAAAGAAGTCAACCAACCAGGTTTGGTTGAACCAAATGGGGTGTGCGAGAGCGTTCTGAATCGAAATAAGTGAAGCTTTTCTTCCTGGCATTTCGCAAGCACGAGGGCAAAAACAAATTCTTCCTAACCCGAAGAGGAAGAAGCTTGGAATTTTAATCGAAGCTGCGCAAAAGTTGGCTCTATAAATGCTGTGAATTTCCCTGGAGTTGAGGCAGAACGGGCTTTTTGCCAGTTTGAGTTGATTTTTCTTTTGTTAAGTATTTTTTAAAAATTCATATCTTTAAAACTTCGCGAGGACGAGGCTTCAAACTTTTCAATCAGTTGTAGAAAAGTGGCATGCGTCCATGCTGTGAGTTTTGCTGAAGTTGTGATTGAGAGGAATTTGTGGCGACTTTTTAAATGTAGAGTCGTTTGTCTTTATGAGAGCTTGTCTACTAATCACATTTCAAAATTTCGTTTCTTTCAAACCTCAAGAGGAAGTAGCATCAGCTTGCTGAAGCTGATGTTGAGAGAATTTTAGACCGATTTTTCTAAATTTTAGTCGATATTTCCTGTGAACGGTCCATTTTTCACACATTATTTTCTTTCAAACCGCGATAGAACATTGCTTTCTTTGTATTTTTACCTGAAACTGCAGAAAACGTTCTTTTAGAAGAGCTGATAATTTTCCTGGATGCTATTGAAGAAAATTTTACAATTTTTTTCGTCGATTTTTCATTTGAAAATTTCTAGGTTTTTCAAAAATTCATTTCCTCCGACCGGCAATACCAAGAAGGTTCAAATTTTGAACTTGAAGAAACGTTGCTTATATCAGTACTGTACATTTTCCTGAAGCTGATGACCAAGAAGCTTCAAATTTTTCTGAAAGCTGCACAGGAATTGCTTTTATAAATGCTATGAATTTTGCTGAAGCTGATGTAGAGAGCGATTTTTAAGGATATTTTTAAATTTTAGAAAATTTTTCTTTGGGAATTTGTAGATCACCTTTCAACAATTCTTTTATTTCAGACAGCGATAACACAAAGCTGCAAATTTGTAGCTCAAGCTGTAGAAGAATTGCTTTTATAAGTGCTGTGAATTTTGTTGAAGCTGATGTTAAGAGGAAATTTTACAAATTTTTTTAAATTTTAGCCAATTTTTCTTTTGGGAGTTTGTATGTCACTTTTCAAAAATTCGTTTCGGTCAAACCGCGATACCCAGAAACTTCAAATTTCTCCTGAAGCTGCAGAGGAGACGCTTTTATAGGTTCTGTAAATTTTGCTGAAGCTGGTATTAAGAGCGATTTTTACGGATCTTTTAAAATTTCAGTCGATTTTTTCGATCGATCAAAATATTTTTTTCTTTTAAACCGCAATAGCGCTAAACCTCTAATATTAACTGAAGCTGCTGCACAAGAGTTGCTTTTATCCGCACTGCAAATTTTGCTGAAGTGGATGTCGAAAATTTTTACGAATTTTTGAAAATTTAAGTCGATTTTTCTTTGCCAAGTTTGTAGGTCAATTTTAAAATATATATTTTCTCAGAACGGTGATACCAAGAAACTTATTTTTTTTCTAAAGCGGCAGAGAAGACGCTTTTATTAGTACTGTGAATTTTGCTGAATCTGGAGTTAAGAGAGATTTTTACGGATTTTTAAAAATTTCAGTCGATTTTTTCGATCGATCAAAATATTTTGTTCTTTTAAACCGCAATAGCACAAAACCTCTAATATTAACTGAAGCTGCTGCGCAAGAGTTCCTTTTATCCGCAATACAAATTTTGCTGAAGCTGATGTCGAGAGAAATTTTCACGGATTTTTGAGAATTTAAGTCGATTTTTCTTTGCAAAGTTTGTCGGTTACTTTAAAAAAATATATTTTCTCGGATATACCAAGAAGCTTTAATTTTTTTCTGAAGCTGCAGAGGAGGCGCTTTTATACGTACTATGAATTTTGCTGAAGCTGATGTTAAGAGCGATTTTTACGGATTTTTAAAATTTTCAGTCGATTTTTCTTTTGGGAGCTTGTAGGCCATTTTTCAAAATATGTTTTTCTCTTAAACCGCAATAGCGCTAAGTCTCTAAAGTTACCTGAAGCTGCTGCACAAGAGTTGCTTTTATCCGCACTGCAAATTTTGCTGAAGTTGATGTCGATAGAAATTTTTAAGGGTTTTTCAAAATTTAAGTCGATTTTTCTTTTCAAAGTTTTGTTGGTCACTTTTAATTAATATATTTTCTCGGAACGGGGATACCAAGAAGCTTTAAATTTTTCCTGAAGTTGCAGAGGAAACGCTTTTATAAGTACTGTGAAGTTTGCTGAAGCTGGTGTTAAGAGCGATTTTTACGGATTTTTTAAAATTTCAGTCGATTTTTTCGATCGATCAAAATATTTTTTTCTTTTAAACCGCAATAGCGCAAAACCTCTAATATTAACTGAAGCTGCTGCGCAAGAGTTCCTTTTATCCGCAATACAAATTTTGCTGAAGCTGATGTCGAGAGAAATTTTTACGGATTTTTGAAAATTTAAGTCGATTTTTCTTTGCAAAGTTTGTAGGTCACTTTAAAAAAATATATTTTCTCGGATATACCAAGAAGCTTTAATTTTTTTCTGAAGCTGCAGAGGAGACGCTTTTATACGTACTATGAATTTTGCTGAAGCTGATGTTAAGAGCGATTTTTACGGATTTTTTAAAATTTCAGTCGATTTTTCTTTGGGAGCTTGTAGGCCATTTTTCAAAATATGTTTTTCTCTTAAACCGCAATAGCGCTAAGTCTCCAAAGTTACCTGAAGCTGCTGCACAAGTTTCGCTTTTATCCGCACTGCAAATTTTGCTGAAGTTGATGTCGATAGAAATTTGTAAGGGTTTTTCAAAATTTAAGTCGATTTTTCTTTTCAAAGTTTTGTTGGTCACTTTTAAAAAATATAATGAATGCAATAGCGCAATACCTCTAATGGTACCTGAAGCTGCTACACAAAAGTTGCTTTTATCCGCACTGCAAATTTTGCTGAAGTTGATGTCGATAGAAATTTTTACGGGTTGTTGAAACTTTAAGTGGACTTTTCTTTTAGCTTTTTAGCTAGAGAAGCTTTAAATTTTTCCTGCAGCTGCAGAACAGTCGTCTGTATAAGTTCTGTGAATTTTGCTGAAGCTGATGTTGAGAGAGAATTTAACGGATTTTTCAAAATTTCAGTGAACTTTCTTTAGAAGTTTGTAGGTCACTTTTCAAACATTTATTTCGCTCAAACGACAAAGGCATGAAGCTTCTAATTTTACCTAAAGCTGCACAATCAGCGCTGTAAGTTTGCTGAAGCTGATGTTGAGAGGAATGTTTACGGATTTTTCAAAATTTTAGTCGATTTTTCCTTTGAAGGTTTATGGGTCACTTTTCAAAAATTCATTTTTTCTATGCAGCGATACCAAGAATCTTGAAAATTTACCTTATCAGTTCTGTAAATGTTGCTGCAGCTGATGTCAAGAAGAATTTTTCCGAATTTTAGAAAATTTCAGTCAATTTTTTCTTTGATAGTTTGAAGGTCACTTTTCAAAAATTATTTTCTTTCAAATGGCCACAGCTCGCAACTTCAAATTTTATCTAAAGCTGCACAATAGTGACTTTTATCAGGGCTGTAAATTCTGTTGAAGCTGACGTCAAGAGAGATTTTTACAGATTTTCCAAATTTCAGTGGATTTTTTGGGGAGTTTGTGGGTCAATTTTCAGAACTTATTTCAAATGGCGATAGCCCAAAACTTCAAATTTTACCTGAAGCTTCCAAAAAATTGCTTCTATTAGTTCTGTAAATGTTGTTCCAGCTTATGTCGACTGGAATTGTTACGGATTTTTGAAAGTTTCAGTCGATTTTTCCTATGAGAGTTCGTAGCTCACTTTTCAAAAATTCATGTCTTTCTAGGGGCGAAAGCTTGAAGCTTCCAATTTAATCTGAAACTGCACAAGAGTTGCTTTTATCGGTGCTGTAAATTTTACTGCAGCTGTTATTCAGAGCAATTTTCACGGACTTTCTAAATCTCAAAAAAAATTTTGGGGACCACTTTCAAAAAAACATTTTGTCCAAACGGCGATACCAAGAAGTTTCAAGGTTTTTCTGAAGATGCAGAAGGTTTGCTTTTATAAGTGCTCTGAAGTGTGAAGTGAAGTGAAGTTGGCTGAAGCTGATGTCGAAAGCGATTTTTACGGATTTTTCTAAACTTCAGTCAATTTTTACCTTGGGAGTTTGTAGGTCACTTTTCAAAAAATAAATTCTTCCAATCGGTTTCAAATTTTACCTGAAGCTGCAGAAGAGTTGCTTTCATAACTGCTGTGACTTTTGCTGAAGCTAATTTTTCCAATTTTTTTTATTTCAGTTAATTTTTCCTTCGTAATTTTATAGGTCACTTCTCCAAAATTCATTTCGTTCAAACAGCGACTACCTGCAGCTTCAAATTTTGCCTGAAGCTGCACAAAAGTTGCTTTTATCAATACTGTACAATTTTACTGAAGCCGATGCTGAGAGAAATTTTTACGAATTTTGGAAAACGTGCGTCTATTTTTCCGTTGGGAGTTTGTAGGTCTCTTAATAAAATTTTGTCGTTCAAACAGCGAAACTACGGAGCTTCAAATTGTTCCTGAAGCTGCAGAAGAGTTGCTTTTATAAGTGCTGAGAATTTTGCTGAAGCTTATGTTGATAGCAATTTTTACAGATATTTCTGAATTTTAGTTAAAGTTTCTTTTGGAAGTTTGTAGGTCACTTTTCAAAAATTTATTTCGCTCAAACGACAAAGAAATGAAGCTTCAAATTTTACCGAAAGCTGCTCTTATCAGTGCTGTAAGTTTTGCTGAAGAACTTGTGTCGATTTTTCCTTTGGGGTTTGCAGGTAACTTTTCCAAAATTAATTTCTCACAGACGGCGACAGCCCGAGCCTTTAAAGTTTACCTGAAGTTGCTTGTTGAAGCTGAAGCTGATGTTGAGAGGATGTTTTCCGGATTTTTGAAAATTTTAGTAGAATTTTTCTTTGTGATTCTGTAGGTTACTTTTCAAAAATGTGGTTTCTTTGAAACACCCACAGGACGACACTTCAGATTTTAGCTGAAGCTGCAGAAACGTCGTACCTATACGTGCTATGAATATGCTCAATCGGAGATAGAGACTGGCTTTCCCAGACCATTTTAATTTTCAGCCAGTTTTGACTTTTTCATTCACTATCATCATTCATGACGCAATTTCTAACTCTCTAAAGAAACACTCAATTCTCCTAAATTGTACGAGGAAGAAGTTTAATAATTGATCGAAAGCTACACAAAGACCGTCTGTATATATGCCATAAATTTTGCTTAAGCTGAAATAGAGAGTAAGTTTTCGGGAATTTTTTAACTTTTTAAAAGGAAAATCTCCCAACCCCCAAGAGGGAGAAGCTTCCAGAAAGACACTAAGCTGCGTGCTGAGAGGAGACGCTTTTATAAGTACTGTCAATTTTGCCGAAGCTGGTGTTAAGAGCGATTTTTACGGACTTTTAAAGATTTCAGTCGATTTTCCTTTGAGAGCTTGTAGGCCGATTTTCATAATATTTTTTTCTTTTAAACCGCAATAACGCGAAACCTCTAATGGTTCCTGAAGCTGCTGCACAAGAGTTGCTTTTATCCGCACTGCAAATTTTGATGAAGTTGATGTCGAGAGAAATTTTTACGGATTTTTGAAAATATAAGTCGATTTTTCTTTTCAAAGTTTGTAGATCACTTTTAAAAAATAAATTTTCTCGGAACGGTGATTCCGAGAAGCTTTAAATTTTCCTGCAGCTGCAGAACAGTCGCTTGTATAAGTTCTGTGAATTTTGCTGAAGCTGATGTTGAGAGAGAATTTAACGGATTTTTCAAAATTTCAGTGAAGTTTCTTTAGAAGTTTGTAGGTCACTTTTCAAACATTTATTTCGCTCAAACGACAAAAGCATGAAGCTTCTAATTTTACCTAAAGCTGCACAAGAGCTGCTTTTATCAGTGCTGTAAGTTTGCTGAAGCTGATGTTGAGAGGAATGTTTACGGATTTTTCAAAATTTTAGTCGATTTTTCCTTTGAAAGTTTATGGGTCACTTTTCACAAATCCATGTTTTCTAGGCAACGATACCAAGAATCTTCAATCAATTTACCTTATCAGTTCTGTAAATGTTGCTGCAGCTGATGTCAAGAGGAATTTTTCCGAATTTTAGAAAATTTCAGTCAATTTTTTCTTTGGTAGTTTGTAGGTCACTTTTCAAAAATTATTTTCTTTCAAATGGCCACAGCTCGAAACTTCAAATTTTATCTGAAGCTGCACAATAGTGGCTTTTATCAGGTCTGTAAATTCTGTTGAAGCTGACGTCAAGAGAGATTTTAAAAATTCTCCAAATTTCAGTCGATTTTCTTGGGGAGTTTGTAGGTCAATTTTTCAGAACTTATTTCAAATGGCGACAGCCCAAAACTTCAAATTTTATCTGAAGCTGCCAAAGAGTTGCTTTTATCAGTTCTGCAAATGTTGTTCCAGCTGATGTCGACTGGAATTGTTACGGATTTTTGAAAATTTCAGTCGATTTTTCCTTTGGGAGTTCGTAGCTCACTTTTCAAAAATTCATGTCTTCCTAGCGGCGAAAGCTTGAAGCTTCCAATTTAATCTGAAACTGCACAAGAGTTGCTTTTATCGGTGCTGTAAATTTTACTGCAGCTGTTATTCAGAGGAATTTTCACGGACTTTCTAAATCTGAAAAAAATTATTGGAGGCCACTTTCAAAAAAACATTTTGTCCAAACGGCGATACCAAGAAGTTTCAAGGTTTTCCTGAAGATGCAGAAGGTTTGCTTTTATAAGTGCTGTGAAGTTTGCTGAAGCTGATGTTGAAAGCGATTTTTACGGATTTTTTAAACTTCAGTTAATTTTGTCTTTGGGAGTTTGTAGGTCACTTTTCAAAAAATAAATTCTTCCAATCGGTTTCAAGTTTTACCTGAAGCTGCACAAGAGTTGTTTTTATCAGTGCTGTAAATTTGGCTGAAACTGATTATAACGGGAAGTTTTCCGATTTTGGAAAATTTCTGTCGATTTTTTCGTTGGGAGTTTGCATTTCACTTTTAATAATGTTTTTCATCCAAACATCAAAACTACCCAGTTTCAAATTGTTTCTGAAGCTGCAGAATAGTTGCTTTCATAACTGCTGTGACTTTTGCTGAAGCTAATTTTTCCAATTTTTTTTATTTCATTTAATTTTTCCTTCGTGATTTTGTAGGTCACTTCTCTAAAACTCATTTCGTTCAAACAACGACTACCTGCAGCTTCAAATTTTGCCTGAAGCTGCACAAAAGTTGCTTTTATCAATACTGTACAATTTTGCTGAAGCTGATGCTGAGAGAAATTTTTTCGAATTTTGGAAAACTTTGGTCGATTTTTCCGTTGGGAGTTTGTAGGTCATTTAATAAAATTTTGTCGTTCAAACAGCGAAACTACGGAGCTTCAAATTGTTCCTGAAGCTGCAGAAGATTTGCTTTTTAAAGTGCTGCGACTATTGCTGAAGCTGATTTTGAGAGCAATTTTTACAGATTTTTCTGAATTTTAGTTAAAGTTTCTTTTGGAAGTTTGTAGGTCACTTTAAAAAATTTATTTTGCTCAAACTACAAAGAAATGAAGCTTCAAATTTTGCCTATAGCTGCCCTTATCAGTGCAGTAAGTTTTACTGAAGCTGATATTGAGAGGAATGTTTAGGGACTTTTTTCGACAAAATTTGTATCGATTTTTCCTTTGGGGGTTTGTAGGTAACTTTTCCAAAATTAATTTCTCACAAACGGCGACAGCCCCAACCTTTAAATTTTACCTGAAGTTGCTTGCTGAAGCTGAAGCTGATATTGAAAGGATGCTTCACGGAATTTTGAAAATTTTAGTCGAATTTTCTTTGTGATTGTGTAGGTTACTTTTCAAAAATGTGGTTTCTTTAAAACACCAACAGGACGACACCTCAGATTCTAGCTGAAGCTGCAGAAACGCCGTGTCTATACGTGCTATGACTCTGCTCAATCTGAGATAGAGACTGACTTTCCCAGATTATTTTAATTTTCAGTCAGTTTTGACTTTTTCATTCATTATCATTCATGACGCAATTTCTAACTCTCCAAAGAAAAACTCAGTTCTCCCAAATTCTACGAGGAAGAAGCTCCTAAATTGATCTAAAGCTTCACAAAAACCGTCTGCATATATGCTATAAATTTTGCTGAAGCTGAAATACAGAGTAACTTTTCGGGAAATTTTTAACTTTTAAAAGGAAAATCTCCCAACCCCCAAGAGGGGGATGGTTCCAGAAAGACACTAAGCTGCATGCTGTTATTTTTTGTCAAGCTGCTTTTTTGCAGTCTTCCTTGTATCTTCCTTATCAACAAAGTTGAACTTTCGCATCCATTGCTTGAAACTGGTGAGTTTTTCGGGTGTTTTAAAAAGAATTGATTCCTGACGTTTCGCAAACACGAGTGGTTTAGATCTTCAGAGATATGTACGCTGACTCAAACCTTCTAGGAGTATTTTCTGCATCTTGTTTACGCAAATTGCGGGGCTTCTTAGGTTAAAATCGTGTTTTCGGCCGCAGATTTCGCATAGCAGCTAAATGTGGATGCACTTTTTCGCTAATATTTTATTATGAAATTGGCCAGAGACTGCAATGGCCGCCTTCGACGGCGTCGTATCCTCCGTCGGCATCTCCAGGCAATTTCTCGGCGCATTTCCACTTTAATATCGGGAGATGGAGCCCATTCTTCCGGTAATCTCGTCTCCAACGGCCATAAATTGGCAGCTCTAAAAAGAGATTCGTGACTGTGGAGCCAGTTTGGCTTCTGTTTGGAATCGGCCCCCCTTGATCTCTGGATGAAATGGGAGGTGGGAGAGTGATGGAGAATTAGAATCTGGCCAATTAAACTGGGCTTTTTTTTGGGTGTTATCTTCATTTTCAACAAACCAATTTTTGAGTGTGTGTGTGTGCGAACTTTGCCCTTTGAAGTGGGTTTTTTCCCGATTACCAATGGAAACATTGCGAGTTTTATCTAAAGCTCTTTAAAGGAAAAATCAACATCAGGCGAAGAAATTATTGTTAAACTACAGGGCCGTCTTAGCCGAGCGCTGAATGTAGTGGGATTGAATATTAAATTCCACGAATTTACACAGAAGCATGCATTTAATTTTTAATATTAACAGCTGACTCCGGTCGGTTGACTCTTATCTAGACTAATAACCATTTTTTTGCTACACGTGCACTTTTTTTACGGCGCCAGTATCTTATCTTTTGGCAACATTGGCTCGATAGCATTTACGCGAATTTCTACGCAATAAAACAACGATTATTCCCAACAACAAATCGGAAAAACCGATAATAGTGGTCGCATTCGCGCTGTTCCTATTGGTGGGTTTGAAGCGATGTAAATTCATTTTTTCCTACTAAGATTTAGTAAAAAAAGTCTTCCACAAGGGCGAATGAAAAGCTTAAAAGTTTTCCAAAAACCCATCAAATGTCCAACAAAATTTACAGCCCACCAAAGACTGAGTTTTTTAAGCTTTGGTCCAAGTGTGAGAGTTTTCTCTTTTGTAGATTTGGCAGAAACTCACTTTTGAAGTTTTCCAGTGCGAAAATCAGCTGCAATTACAAAAAAAATCATGCTCATCCAGGGGCTTTTGCTGTTTAGCTTTTCCTTCAAAATTCATTCGCCACATACATTTTAAAAAATGTTCCTTGAAATAATTGAAAAAAGTTTTGAAAATTTTTTGAAATTTGGTGCAGATTTTCAGTATAAAAAATCGGCGGAAATTTTGAAAAATTCGGAAAAATTTACTCATTAAGTCGTCAAGATCCATCCTTGGACCGATATCACGAGCAAAAAGCAATTGAAATTTACAAAAATTTATTCATTTCTCCAAATTCAACGGCATTTTCAGCCCGTCACGAGCCTTTTTTTCTCCCGCTTGAGAAAAAGTCAAGGTTTTTTCTTTCTGAGGTTTTGCAGAAATACATTTTCCAAAAGTTGGTGCTGATTTTCAAGGCAAAAATCTGCGGAAATTTGGAAAAATTCGGAAAAATTTACTCGATTCTCGACTATTAATGAAATTCACAAGTCGTCAAGATCCATCCTTGGAACGATATCACGAGCAAAAGCAATTGAAATTTACAAAAATTCCCAAAATTTATTCGTTTTCTCCAAATTCAACAGCATTTTCAGCCAGTCGCGAGCCTTTTTTTCTCCCGCTTGAGAAAAAGTCAAGGTTTTTCTTTCTGAGGTTTTGCAGAAATACATTTTCCAAAAGTTGGTGCTGATTTTCAAGGCAAAAATCTGCGGAAATTTGGAAAAATTCGGTAAAATTTACTCGATTCTCGACTGTTAATGAAATTCACAAGTCGTCAAGATCCATCCTTGGAACGATATCACGGGCAAAAAACAATTGGAATTTCCAAAAATTTCCAAAATTTATTTGTTTCTCAAAATTTAACGGCATTTTCAGCCCATCGCGAGACTGTTTTTCTCCCGCTTGAGAAAAATGTCAAGGTTTTTCTTTCTGAGGTTTTGCAGAAATACATTTTCCAAAAGTTGGTGCTGATTTTCAGAGCAAAAATCTGCGGAAATTTGGAAAAATTCGGAAAAATTTACTCGATTCTCGAGTGTTAATGAAATTCATAAGTCGTCAAGATCCATTCTTGGAACGATATCACGGGCAAAAAGCAATTGAAATTTACAAAAATTTCCAAAATTTATTTGTTTCTCCTAATTTAGCGGCATTTTCAACCCATCGCAAGCCTTTTTTTCTCCCGCTTGAGAAAAAGTCAAGGTTTTTCTTTCTGAGGTTTTGCAGAAATACATTTTCCAAAAGTTGGTGCTGATTTTCAGGGCAAAAATCTGCGGAAATTTGGAAAAATTCGGAAAAATTTACTCGATTCTCGACTGTTAATAAATTCACAAGTCGTCAAGATCCATCCTTAGAACGACATCACGGGCAAAAATCAATTGAAATTTACAAAAATTTCCAAAATTTATTTGTTTCTCCAAATTTAACGGTATTTTCAGCCAATCGCGAGCCTTTTTTTCTCCCGCTTGAGAAAAAAGTCAAGGTTTTTCTTTCTGAGGTTTTGCAGAAATACATTTTCCAAAAGTTGGTGCTGATTTTCAGGGCAAAAATCTGCGGAAATTTGGAAAAATTCGGAAAAATTTACTCGATTCTCGACTGTTAATAAATTCACAAGTCGTCAAGATCCATCCTTAGAACGACATCACGGGCAAAAATCAATTGAAATTTACAAAAATTTCCAAAATTTATTTGTTTCTCTCCAAATTTAACGGTATTTTCAGCCAATCGCGAGCCTTTTTTTCTCCCGCTTGAGAAAAAGTCAAGGTTTTTCTTTCTGAGGTTTTGCAGAAATACATTTTCCAAAAGTTGGTGCTGATTTTCAAGGCAAAAATCTGCAGAAATTTGGAAAAATTCGGAAAAATTTACTGGATTCTCGACTGTTAATGAAATTCACAAGTCGTCAAGATCCATCCTTGGAACGATATGACGGACAAAAAACAATTGAAATTTACAAAAATTTCCAAAATTTATTTGTTTCTCAAAATTTAACGGCATTTTCAGCCCATCCCGAGACTTTTTTTCTCCCGCTTGAAAAAAATGTCAAGGTTTTTCTTTCTGAGGGTTTGCAGAAATACATTTTCCAAAAGTTAGTGCTGATTTTCAGGGCAAAAATCTGCGGAAATTTGGAAAAATTCGGAAAAATTTACTCGATTCTCGACTGTTAATGAAATTCACAAGTCGTCAAGATCCATCCTTGGAACGATATCACGGGCAATAAGCAATTGAAATTTACAAAAATTTACAAAATTTATTTGTTTCTCCAAATTTAACGGCATTTTCAGCCCATCGCGCGCCTGTTTTTCTCCCGCTTCAGAAAAATGTCAAGGTTTTTCTTTCTGAGGATTTGCAGAAATACATTTTCCAAAAGTTGGTGCTGATTTTCAGGGCAAAAATCTGCGGAAATTTGGAAAAATTCTGAAAAATTTACTCGATTCTCGACTATTAATGAAATTCACAAGTCGTCTAGATCCATCCTTGGATCGATATCACGAGCAAAAAAGCAATTGAAATTTACAAAAATTCCAAAATTTATTCGTTTCTCCAAATTTCAACAGCATTTTCAGCCAGTCGCGAGCCTTTTTTTCTCCCGCTTGAGAAAAAAGTCAAGGTTTTTCTTTCTGAGGTTTTGCAGAAATACATTTTCCAAAAGTTGGTGCTGATTTTCAGACCAAAAATCTGCGGAAATTTTGAAAAATTCGGAAAAATTTACTCGATTCTCGACTGTTAATAAAATTCACAAGTCGTCAAGATCCATCCTTGGAACGATATCATGGGAAAAAGCAATTGAAATTTACAAAATTTCCCAAAATTAATTCGTTTCTTCTCCAAATTTAACGGCATTTTTAGCCCATCACGAGCCTTTTTTTCTCCCGCTTGAGAAAAAGTCAAGGTTTTTCTTTCTGAGGGTTTTGAGGCAGAAATACATTTTCCAAAAGTTGATGCTGATTTTCAGAGCAAAAATCTGCGGAAATTTGGAAAATTTCGGAAAAATTTACTCGATTCTCGACTATTAATGAAATTCACAAGTCGTCAAGATCCATCCTTGGAACGATATCACGAGCAAAAGCAATTGAAATTTACAAAAATTCCAAAATTTATTCGTTTCTTTTTCTTCCTCCAAATTCAACAGCATTTTTCAGCCAGTCGCGAGCCTTTTTTTCTCCGCTTGAGAAAAAGTCAAGGTTTTTCTTTCTGAGGTTTTGCAGAAATACATTTTCCAAAAGTTGGTGCTGATTTTCAGACCAAAAATCTGCGAAAATTTGAAAAATTCGGAAAAATTTACTCGATTCTCGACTGTTAATAAAATTCACAAGTCGTCAAGATCCATCCTTGGAACGACATCACGTGCAAAAATCAATTGAAATTTACAAAAATTTCCAAAATTTATTTGTTTCTCCAAATTTAACGGTATTTTCAGCCAATCGCGAGCCTTTTTTTCTCCCGCTTGAGAAAAAATGTCAAGGTTTTTCTTTCTGAGGTTTTGCAGAAATACATTTTCCAAAAGTTGGTGCTGATTTTCAAAGCAAAAATCTGCGGAAATTTGGAAAAATTCGGAAAAATTTACTCGATTCTCGACGGTTAATGAAATTCACAAGTCGTCAAGATCCATCCTTGGAACAATGTCACCGGCAAAAAGCAATTGAAATTTACAAAAATTCCCAAAATTTATTCGTTTCTCCAAATTCAACAGCATTTTCAGCCCGTCGCGAGCCTTTTTTTCTCCGCTTGAGAAAAATGTCAAGGTTTTTCTTTCTGAGGTTTTGCAGAAATACATTTTCCAAAAGTTGGTGCTGATTTTCAGGGCAAAAATCTGCGGAAATTTGGAAAAATTCGGAAAAATTTACTCGATTCTCGACTGTTAATAAAATTCACAAGTCGTCAAGATCCATCCTTGGAACGATATCACGGGCAAAAATCAATTGAAATTTACAAAAATTTCCAAAATTTATTTGTTTCTCAAAATTTAACGGCATTTTCAGCCCATCGCGAGCCTTTTTTTCTCCCGCTTCAGAAAAATGTCAAGGTTTTTCTTTCTGAGGTTTTGCAGAAATACATTTTCCAAAAGTTGGTTCTGATTTTCAGAGCAAAAAGCTGCGGAAATTTGGAAAAATTCGGAAAAATTTACTCGATTCTCGACGGTTAATGAAATTCACAAGTCGCCAAGATCCATCCTTGGAACGATATCACGGGCAAAAAGCAATTGACATTTACAAAAATTTCCAAAATTTATTTGTTTTTCAAAACTTAACGGCTTTTTCAGCCCATAGCGAGCCTTTTTTCTCCCGCTTGAGAAAAATGTCAAGGTTTTTCTTTCTGAGGGTTTGCAGAAATACATTTTCCAAAAGTTGGTGCTGATTTTCAGAGCAAAAATCTGCGGAAATTTGGAAAAATTCGGAAAAATTTACTCGATTCTCGAGTGTTAATGAAATTCATAAGTCGTCAAGATCCATTCTTGGAACGATATCACGGGCAAAAAGCAATTGAAATTTACAAAAATTTCCAAAATTTATTTGTTTCTCCTAATTTAGCGGCATTTTCAACCCATCGCAAGCCTTTTTTTCTCCCGCTTGAGAAAAAGTCAAGGTTTTTCTTTCTGAGGTTTTGCAGAAATACATTTTCCAAAAGTTGGTGCTGATTTTCAGGGCAAAAATCTGCGGAAATTTGGAAAAATTCGGAAAAATTTACTCGATTCTCGACTGTTAATAAAATTCACAAGTCGTCAAGATCCATCCTTGGAACGATATCAAGGGCAAAAACCAATTGAAATTTACAAAAATTTCCAAAATTTATTTGTTTCTCCAAATTTAACGGTATTTTCAGCCAATCGCGAGCCTTTTTGTCTCCCGCTTGAGAAAAATGTCAAGGATTTTCTTTCTGAGGGTTTGCAGAAATACATTTTCCAAAAGTTGGTGCTGATTTTCAGGACAAAAATCTGCGGAAATTTGGAAAAATTCGGAAAAATTTACTCGATTCTCGACTGTTAATAAAATTCACAAGTCGTCAAGATCCATCCTTGGAACGATATCAAGGGCAAAAACCAATTGAAATTTACAAAAATTCCCAAAATTTATTTGTTTCTCAAAATTTAACTGCATTTTCAGCCCACTGCGAGCCCTCTTTAGAAAAAATGTGAATTTTTTTCTTTCTGAGGTTTTGCAGAAATACATTTTCCAAAAGTTGGCGCTGATTCTCAGGGCAAAAATCCGGAAAATTTAAAAAAATCACAAAAATTCACTCAAAGCCTGACACTTTCTAAAATTAACCAGTCGTCTAGAGCTTTTCTGGCTACTGCTTTCGACAAAATATGAACCGTGTTTCCTTACTGATTTGGAAAGAATTGATATTTAAATATTGGCGTACAGATTTCCAGGGCAAAAATTCGCAAAAATTTCCAAAAATCCTTAAAACTCACTCGATGCTTGAACTTTAATGAAATGCACTAACCGTTTACAGATTTTCATGCTTTGAGCAAAATATAAAGCAATCCAGATCGGCATACATATTACAGTACGCAGACGACACGGCACTTATTGTACATGACAAAACTACTGAGAGAGCAACGCAAAGACTCCAAACACTAACAAACAACACAATGACATGGTTTTATAAATGGAGACTAACACCAAACGCGTCAAAAAACCAACTTCTGCTCACAAACCACAGACTCAACGATGATTCCCCTACAATAACAGCAGACGGCCAAACGACACAACCAAAAAACGACGTAAAATACCTTGGAATCACAATCGACCACAAACTTAGATTCACTAAACACATGCGAAACATCAGGGCAGAAACAATGAAGAGAGCGAAACACTTCCGATCACTAACCTACAAAGACAGAGGAATTAGCACAAACACCGCCACCAAAATATATAAAGCTATTTGTAGACCCTTGCTAGACTTGGACATGCACTCATGACCAACGGAACAGAAAGGACAAAACGTTATACACAAACAACAGAGCAAATTGCACTAAGACTAATAACACGAATAAGGACACCCCAAAACCCACTACACAACCCCCCCACCCCAACTGCTATACGAACGCACAAACATGACAAAGATCTCTGAGAGACTCATACAGCTACAGACAAAATGGACAAACACCCCTACAACTGGACCATACTGAATCCCCTTTGTCTTACAAGACCAACCAGACAATCCCGCTTCCGTTTCCCTACATTAACGCTACTCGAACACTTACAAACGCAACGGACTGGTGGACAATAAAACAATTTCTTCTTGCCACTGAAACCTTATTTACTCAATAACATTGTTATCCTAGAATGGGAGAATTTTCATATTTGTTTTTTATCTGGATTGGGACTGCATGTATTAAACAAGGGCAGAAATACCGATAGGTCGATGGCCTTTTTTAGAAATAAAGATGTTTACTACTACTATTGTTAACCTAGAATAGGAGAATTTTCATATTGGTTTTTTATCTAGATTAAGACTGCATGTATTAAACAAGGGCAGAAAGACCGATAGGTCGATAGCCTTTTTTTAGAAATAAAGATGTTTACTACTACTAAAGCAATCTCCAAAAGGAGTTTGGACGAAATTTGTATTTGAATAGTGGCTTACAGATATCAAAAGGAAAAATCGGATAAAAATTCATAAAACCTTCAAATTCCTATTGCTTCTCAAACTTCTTAATGATATTTTCAGCTCATCCAGAGACCTCTTTTCTCTAGCTTTGTTCAGAGTCGTTTGAAGCCATTTGCGGCGCAGAGTTTCAAGAAGCTAATTTTTTTTCGAGTGCGGATTGTTTTCCAGGGCAAAAATCGTCTGAGAATTGAAAAAATTCTCAAAATTCACTGTTGTCTCGAAATTTTTCAAAATTTTGCGCTAATAGAGCTAGTCCATCGAGTCAGACTTGGCCAAAATAAAACAGAAATTCCTCTAAGAGAATTGAAAGAAACTGATTGTTGGAAAGTTGCATGCTGATTTCTGGAGGAAAACGAAGCTGAACTTTCAAAAACATCTGAAAATTTACTCGTTACTTTAATTTAAACAAAGTTCACTGCTCATCCTGAACGTTTCCTTTAAAAGATTTCGGAAGCAGAGATTTTTTGTCAGAATTTGATTTTTGAAAAGTTACATAGAAATGTCCTGGGCAAATATCCGAAGAAATTTAAAAAAATTCTTAAATTTCACTCAATGCTAGAAATTTAATGACATTTTTCAGTCGTCTAGAGGTTGTCTTCGTCCACCTTTAACGAAAATACAAAACTTCTTCCCTAAAGAGGTTTGAAAGACACTGATTTTTGAATAGTGGCCTACAAATATCAGACAAAATTGAGGTAAAAATTTGCAAAATCGTCAAATATTTCAAACTTTAATGATATTTTTCCTTCATCCAGAGACTTTCTTGACCTAGCATTGGGCCGCATTACCAGCTTTTGCCTGTAGATATTTTCAAAATATTATTTTTTTTAGTAACGCATTGTTTTCCAAAGCAAAAATTAGCTGAGAATTAAAAAAATCCTCAAAATTATCCACTCGAATTTTAACAAAATTTGTTACTTATAGAGATACCATTCGGTCTAGTTTAAACAAAATATACCGGTCTTCATTCAAGAGAATTAGAAGAAATTCTTTGTTGGAAAGTGGCGTGCTGATTTCTAGGGCAAAACGAAGAAATTTTGAAAAATTCAAAATTTTCTCGCCTCCTCAATTTAAACTCATTGAAGCTCATCCTAAAAGTTTTCTTTCAAAGATTTCGGTAGAAAATATTTTCTGCCAGAATTAGTTTTGAAATTTTGCATAATTCCGAGGGCAAAAATCCGCAAAAAATCCTTAAAACGCACTCATCGCTTGAACTTTTATGAAATTCACTAGTCGTTAGAGACTTTTTTCGTCTAGCGTTGGACAAAATATAGAGATAGGAAAAAATCGTTTTTTAAATAGTGGCGTACTAGAAATCGAAGACAAACATCGGCCAAAAATTTTAAAAAATCTTCTAAATTTATTTGCTCCTGAAACTTTAATTACATTTTCAGTTGATCCAGAGACTCCCTTTCTCCAGCTTTTTGCTACACAGATTTTCAAGAATTTTTTTTTATAGTAACGTTCTATTTTCGAAGGCAAAAATGAGCTGAGAATTTTAAAAAATCCCCAAAATGTACTGTTCACTCGAATTCGAACAAAATTTACTGTTAATCCAGAGAGTCCAATCGTGTCAATTCTAAATGGAACCAAATATAAAAATTCTTCCTTTAAGAGAATTGGAAGAAATTGATTGTTGAAAAGGACCGTGTTGAATTCTGAGCAAAACGTAGTCGAAATTTCGAGAAAATTTCAAAATGTACTTGTTACCTCAGCTTCAACGAAGTATGCTTCTTATCCCGATAGTTTCGTATAAAATGCTTCGATAGAATAGATTTTTGTCTCAGAATTTGAGAAAAAATTGACATTTGAAAAGTTGCATCCAAATTTCCAGGAAAAAATTCGCAGGCAATATCAAAAAATGTTGCTCTCAAGAGATTTTCCTGTCCGAGTTTGAGAGGAAATTGACTTTTAAAAAGTTGCGTACATATTTTCAAGGCAAAAATTCGCAGAAATTTCAAAATATCCTTAAAATTCACCCGATGCTTGAAATTCAATGAAATTCTCCAGTCATCTAGAGACGACTTCCTTCAGCCAGCTTTGGGATAAATATAAATATTTTCCCTAAAATGGTTTGAAAGAAACGGTTGTTTAGAGTCGTGGCGGAGATATATATCAGGGGCCAAAAATCCATTAGCTCCAAAAAGTTTAATGATCTTTTAGCTCAACTTGAGACTTCATTTTTCTAGCTTTGAGCAACATTTGAAACATTTTTGCTCTGGAGATTTTCAAGAAATTATTTTTTAAGTGGCGTAGAATTTTCGAAAAAATTAACTGATAATTAAAAATTCCTCAAAATTCACTGTCCTCTCGAACTTTTACAAAATTTACGGCTAATCCAAAAGAGTCCTTTCGGTCAGATTTGGACAAAATATGAGGATCGACAGAATTGGAAGAGTTTGGTTTTTGAAAGATCACGTGCTGAATTGACTCGGGAAAAATTTTCAAAATTTACAAATTGCCTTGATTCGATCGACGTTTACTGCTCAAGCCGATAGTTTCGTTTAAAAGCTATCGCGATAATAGATTTTGCTGTGAGAGTTTAGGACTTTTAAAACTTGCGTTCAGATTTCCAGAGCAAAACTTAAAAAAAAATCCTTAAAATTCACTTGATGCTTAAACTGTATCGAAATTCTCCAGTTCTTTAGAATCTTTCGTCAGCCAGCTTTGGGTAAAGAATAACATATTTTCCTGAAGAGATTGCTTACAGATTTTCAAGGAAAAAAATTAAAAAAGTCCTTAAAATTCGCTTGATCATTAAACTATATCGAAATTCTCCAGTTCTTTAGAATCTTTCGTCATCCAGCTTTGGGTAAAGAATAACATATTTTCCTGAAGAGATTGCATACAGATTTCCAGGGCAAAAATTTTAAAAAGTCCTTAAAATTCACTTGATGCTTAAACTATATCGAAATTCTGCAGTTCTCCAGAAGCTTTCTTCATTCAGCTTTGGGCAAAGTATAACATATTTTCCTGAAGAGCTTGCATACAGATTTCCAGGGCAAAAATTTTCAAAAGTCCTTAAAATTCACTTGATGATTAAACTATATCGAAATTCTCCAGTTCTTTAGAAGTTTTCGTCATCCAGCTTTGGAAAAAGTATAACATATTTTCCTGAAGATATTGCATACAGATTTCCAGGGCAAAAATTTAAAAAAGTCCTTAAAATTCACTTGATGATTAAACTGTATAGAAATTCTCCAGTTCTTTAGAAGCTTTCTTTATCCAGCTTTGGGCAAAGTATAACATATTTTCCTGAAGAAATTGCATACAGATTTCCAGGGCAAAAATTTAAAAAAGTCCTTAAAATTCACTTGATGCTTAAACTGTATAGAAATTCTCCAGTTCTCTAGAAGCTTTCGTCATCCAGCTTTGGGCAAAGTATAACATATTTTCCTGATGAGCTTGCATACAGATTTCCAGGGCAAAAATTTTCAAAAGTCCTTAAATATCACTTGATGATTAAACTATATCGAAATTCTCCAGTTCTTTAGAAGTTTTCGTCATCCAGCTTTGGAAAAAGTATAACATATTTTCCTGAAGATATTGCATACAGATTTCCAGGGCAAAAATTTAAAAAAGTCCTTAAAATTCACTTGATGATTAACTGTATAGAAATTCTCCAGTTCTTTAGAAGCTTTCTTTATCCAGCTTTGGGCAAAGTATAACATATTTTCCTGAAGAAATTGCATACAGATTTCCAGGGCAAAAATTTAAAAAAGTCCTTAAAATTCACTTGATGCTTAAACTGTATAGAAATTCTCCAGTTCTCTAGAAGCTTTCGTCATCCAGCTTTGGGCAAAGTATAACATATTTTCCTGATGAGCTTGCATACAGATTTCCAGGACAAAAATTTTCAAAAGTCCTTAAAATTCACTTGATGATTAAACTGTATAGAAATTCTCCAGTTCTCTAGAAGCTTTCGTCATCCAGCTTTGGGCAAAGTATAACATATTTTCCTGATGAGCTTGCATACAGATTTCCAGGGCAAAAATTTTCAAAAGTCCTTAAATATCACTTGATGATTAAACTATATCGAAATTCTCCAGTTCTTTAGAAGTTTTCGTCATCCAGCTTTGGAAAAAGTATAACATATTTTCCTGAAGATATTGCATACAGATTTCCAGGGCAAAAATTTAAAAAAGTCCTTAAAATTCACTTGATGCTTAAACTGTATAGAAATTCTCCAGTTCTTTAGAAGCTCTCTTTATCCAGCTTTGGGCAAAGTATAACATATTTTCCTGAAGAAATTGCATACAGATTTCCAGGGCAAAAATTTAAAAAAGTCCTTAAAATTCACTTGATGATTAAACTGTATAGAAATTCTCCAGTTCTTTAGAAGCTTTCTTTATCCAGCTTTGGGCAAAGTATAACATATTTTCCTGAAGAAATTGCATACAGATTTCCAGGGCAAAAATTTAAAAAAGTCCTTAAAATTCACTTGATGCTTAAACTGTATAGAAATTCTCCAGTTCTCTAGAAGCTTTCGTCATCCAGCTTTGGGCAAAGTATAACATATTTTCCTGAAGAGCTTGCATACAGATTTCCAGGGCAAAAATTTTCAAAAGTCCTTAAAATTCACTTGATGATTAAACTATATCGAAATTCTCCAGTTCTTTAGAAGTTTTCGTCATCCAGCTTTGGAAAAAGTATAACATATTTTCCTGAAGATATTGCATACAGATTTCCAGGGCAAAAATTTAAAAAAGTCCTTAAAATTCACTTGATGATTAAACTGTATAGAAATTCTCCAGTTCTTTAGAAGCTTTCTTTATCCAGCTTTGGGCAAAGTATAACATATTTTCCTGAAGAAATTGCATACAGATTTCCAGGGCAAAAATTTAAAAAAGTCCTTAAAATTCACTTGATGCTTAAACTGTATCGAAATTCTCCAGTTCTTTAGATTCTTTCGTCATCCAGCTTTGGGCAAAGCATAACATATTTTCCTGAAGAGATTGCATACAGATTTCCAGGGCAAAAATTTAAAAAAGTCCTTAAAATTCACTTGATGCTTAAACTATATCGAAATTCTCCAGTTCTTTAGAAGCTTTTGTCATCCAGCTTTGGGCAAAGTATAACATTTTTGTCCTGAACAGATTGCATTCAGATTTCCAGGGCATAAATTTAAAAAAGTCCTTAAAATTCACTTGATGCTAAAATTATATCGAAATTCTCCAGTTCTTTAGAAGCTTTCGTCATCCAGCTTTGGGCAAAGTATAACATATTGTCCTGAAGAGGTTGCATCCAGATTTCCAGGTCAAAAATTTAAAAAAGTCCTTAAAATTCACTTGATGGTTAAACTATATCGAAATTCTCCAGTTCTGTAGAAGCTTTCGTCATCCAGCTTTGGTCAAAATATAACATATTTTCCTGAAGAGATTACATACAGATTTCCAGGGCAAAAATTTAAAAAAGTCCTTAAAATCCACTTGATGCTTAAACTATATCGAAATTCTCCAGTTCTTAAGAAGCTTTTGTCATCCAGCTTTGGGCAAAGTATAAAATATTTTCCTGAAGAGATTTGAGGGAATCGCATTTGTGAATAATGCAAAAAATGACTAAAATTTCAAAAAATTCTCAAAATTTAGTTGCTCCTCAAACTTTGATGGCATTTTCAGCTCAACTAGATGCTGCTCTTCTTCAGCTTTTTCCTGTAGATATTTTCAAGGAATTAATTTTTTATCAATTTCCAGTGCAAATATTAGTTAAAAATTTAATCGAAATTTATTGTGAATCCAGATAGTGCATTCGGTCAGATTTGCACAAAATATAAAGGTCATCCTTCAAGAGAATTTTAAGAAATTTATTTTTGAAAAGTGGCGTTCCTATTTCTGGGGCAAAACTCAAGTGAAATTTCGAAAAATCCCCAAAATTCACTCGTTCCCTAAATTTTAACGAAGCTCACTGCTCATCCTGAAAGTTCGCTTTATTTTGGTAAAATAGTTTTACTTGTCAGAATTCGAGAAGAAACTGACTTTTGAAAAGTTCCCAAAAAAGGGCAAAAATCCACATAAGCTACAAAAAATTCTTCAAATTCACTCCAGCTTGGAACCTTAAAGAAATTTACAAGACGTTTGGAGCATTCCAGCTTTGGACCAAATAGAAATTGATTATTCAAATGTGGCGTTTAGTTTCAGGACAAAAACTAGTTGCAGTTTCAAAAAATCCTCAAAACTCACGTGAACCAACCAAACCCACATCCCATCCAGATACTTTCAAGCTTTAATTTCAAGTTTTCAGCTTTAAAATCAATCATCTTGCTCCAGGAATCTTCACGACATTTTTTTTTAATAATGGTGCAGATTTTGCTAAGGAAAAATCAATTGAACTTTCAAAAAATTCTCAATGCTCACTGGCTGCTTCAATTTCAATGAGATTTGCAGGAAATCTAAAGGAAAGCCTGCTGAAGTTTAATCCAGAATTTCAAGCTTTTTCTGCTTGGCGTTTTTAGGTTTTTTACTCCAAGATCAGCAGGATTCGCAGTGATTCTACAGCCAAATTTCTAGGGGTTCGAACAACATTTGAAGCTCTCCTCTTTAAATATTTGGAGACGCTATTTCATCAATCAGTCTATGGAACATGCTGAAATGTGGGCTTTTACACTTCCCCCAACAGAAACCAAATCTACTGCACTGAGCGTCGATACAAGTCTATATTTGGACCATGAACCATGATTCAACGTTTGCATGCGTATTACGGGTACCATTCTATTACGCATTTCCATATCATTATTATAGCCAATTTTTCCGCATTATCATTAATCCTCATGGAATGTATGCGAAATAATCGCCGGTTGTTTAATGGCCAATTAATGGGATAATCGGCGTCGTGTCTCACATCTGCCTCAGGGGTACATTTTTCCATTTCGTACGTACCCACTCTGGCCACATGAAAGCGACTTTTCAATGTCAAGGTGAAGTGCATGTAAAGGTCAGCTTAATGATGGTACTGTGTCGATTGATGCGCTAGAAAAATCTACAGATGCCCGGACATCCGAGCGAATAAAGACGCATGTCGATTTGAAAAAAAAGACGAAAAAAATGAAAAACGTTTCGGTTGTGGCAGGAAGCCGGTTACATCACAGGGGACCGTTTCAAAGTGGTAAATTGGCCCAGCAAAGCCAACATGTAAACCGGTATGTAAATTATACGCGATATATCGGTTGTTATGCGTTATACACAGCGATCGTTCAAGGTCAAGTTCAGCAACATTGAACTTGAACTAGCTGATAAGCATAATGCACGAGGCAACAAATAATATGGAAACGTGTACGTAATGTGCGATAGAACGACGAAATTCTGCATCGAACTTGGAGAGTTTGATGGGAGTGTTTCCGCTCATCAAGCGACTGTAATTAGCACGTTATCGGTCATTATACCGAAGATAATGAGCTGCCATGCATACGCCAGGTACGCATCAGCAGGTTCCTCCTTCAGGTGCCTTCTATACTCCAGATGGTTTATTTTGAGGATTTATTTAATTTTTTCAATTATTCACTTAGTGTTCTTCAAGATCGTGCTAGTCTAAGCGCGCACATCTAAAAAACTGAGTTTCCCTCAAATCACGCGACTGGACAAGGTTGGACACCCCTGCTCGATTTCAGGCGCTGAATGTCATTGAAATCCTCCAGTTTCCACTTAACAGCAAAGTTATTCAACCTAAATTCAAGCCTAAAGACACAGTGAAGTGAATTCACATTAAAGTTTCCGTTTGGTATTCTGGATTTTTTAAATTCTGGAGTTTTCACATGTTTCCCATTCAATGCAGCAAGTTTCACTCAAATCACGTCCCAATTTTTTTCCAATTCAACCCATTGATTGCTATTCATTTCTATTAAAACTGCAAGATTTCCAGATAAGTGAGAAGTTCACCGATTTTTTCATTTTCCGTCAATTTTGCAAGCACTTCCGAATATTCTGTGAGTTTTCCATTTAGTTTTTTTGAAATCAATCAGTTTGGGTGAGTTTCATTTGAAATCATGTGAAGCGCAATTTAATCCCATTTCATACTTTGGACTCCCGTATATCCAAACGTGAAGTAAATTCACTTTAAAGTTTCCTTTTGGTTCCTTGGATTTTTTCAATTCTTGACCAACTTTTCAAATTTCCGGCTGTGTGAGTTTTCAAATGTTTCCCATAAAATGTAACGAGTTTCAGCGAGTATCTCAACCCACGTCCCAAATTCCATCCAATTCCAATAAATTTACAATTTCCATTAAAACTCCTAAAACAAAGTGAATTCATCTCAAAGTTTCCCTGATATTTTTCAATCTTTGTCAATTTAGCAAATACTTCTCAAAATTCTGCTTTTCAATGTGAGTTTTCAAATGTGTCCTCTTTGAATCAATGAGTTTGGTGAGTTTGATTCGAAATCATGGAAAACTCGATTTAATCCCATTTTATACGTTGGATGCTCTTAAAATCCTCGAGTTTCCACTGAGATTCAAAGTGCTTCAGCTTAAGGTCAAAGACCCAAACGTGAAGGGAATTCACTTTAAAGTTTCCTTTTGGTTCTTTGAATTTTTTCAATTCTTGACCAATTTGGCAAATTTCGGGGTGCAACGAGTTTCAGCGAGTTTCACTCAACTCACGTCCCAAATTCCATCCAATTCCAATAAATTTACAATTTCCATTAAAACATAAAACAAAGTGAATTCACCTCAAAGTTTCTCTGATATTTTTCAATTTTTGCCAATTTAGAAAATTCTTCCCAAAATTCTGCTTTTCTATGCGAGTTTTCAAAGTTTTCTTCTTTGAATCAATGAGTTTGGGTGAGTTTCATTCAAGATCATGTGAAACGCGATTTCATCCCATTTTATACGTTGGACGCTCTTAAAATCCTCTAGTTTCCACAGCGATTCAAAGTTTTTCAACTTAAGGCGAAAGACCTAAAAGTGAAGTGAATTCGCCCTTAAAGTTTTCTTTCGTTTTTCTGGATTTTTCCAATTCTTAACTAAGTATTGAAATCTCGAGCTGTGTGAGTTTCCAACTGTTTTCCATTCAAATGCAGTGAGTTTTAGCGAGTTTCACTCAACTCACATCCCAATTTCCATCCAATTCAACAGTTTGATTGGCATTCAAATTCTGTAGTTTCAATTAAAACTCTAAGATGGTCAAGTGAATTTCGAAGACTTAAACGCAAAGTGAATTCACCACAAAGTTTCCCTAAAATTTTTAAATTTTGCCAATAAAGCAAATATTTCCCAAAAATTCTGCTTTTCTATGTAAGTTTTCATATGTTTCCTGTTTGAATTAATGAGTTTGGGTGAGTTTCATTCGAGATCATGAGAAACGCGATTTCATCCCATTTTATACGTTCGACGCTCCTAAAGTCCTCTAGTTTTCCACTGAGATTCAAAGTTCTTCAACTTAAGGCCAAAGACCTAAACCTGAAGTGAATTCACTTTAAAGTTTCCTTTCGGTTTTTTGGATTTTTTCAATTCTTGACCAACTTTACAAATTTGGGGGTGTGTGAGTTTTCAAATGTTTCCCATAAAATGCAACGAGTCTCAGCGATTTTTGAAATTTAGCAAAAGCATCCCAACATTCTGCTTTTCTATACGAGTTTTCAAATGTTTCCTCTTTGAATCAATGAGTTTGGGTGAGTTTCATTTGAGATCATGTGAAACGCGATTTCATCCCATTGGACGCTCTTAAAATCCTCTAGTTTCCACTGAGATTCAAAGTTTTCAACTTAAGGCCAAAGACCCAAACGTGAATTGAATTCCCTTTAAAATTTCCTTTTGGTTCCTTGGATTTTTTCAATTCTTAACCAACTTTTCAAATTTCCGGCTGTGTGAGTTTTCTTTCCCATAAAATGTTTCCCATAAAATGCAACGAGTTTCAGCGAGTATCACTCAACTCACGTCCCAAATTCCATCCAATTCCAAAAAATTTACAATTTCCATTAAAACTCCTAAAACAAAGTGAATTCACCTCAAAGTTTCCCTGATATTTTTCAATCTTTGTCAATTTAGCAAATACTTCTCTAAATTCTGCTTTTCAATGTGAGTTTTCAAATGTGTCCTCTTTGAATCAATGAGTTTGGGTGAGTTTCATTCGAGATCATGTGCAACTCGATTTAATCCCATTTTATCCGTTGGACGCTCTTAAAATCCTCTAGTTTCTATTTAGATTCAAAGTTTTTCAACTTAAGGCAAAATACCCAAATGTGAAGTGAATTTCCCTTCACAAGTTTTCTTTCGGTTTTCTGGATTTTTTCAATTTTTGACCAACTTTCCAAATTTAGCGCTGTGTGAGTTTTCAAATGTTTCCTCTTTGAATCAATGAGTTTGGGTGAGTTTCATTGTGGAACTCAATTTCATTGTTTGAACATTGAACTCTTGTTTCCACTGAGATTCAAAGTTTTTCAACTTAAGACCAAAGTCCCAAACGTGAAGTGAATTCACCTTAAAGTTTTCTTTCGGTTTACTGGATTTTCCCAATTTTTAACTTAGTATTGAAGTGTCGTGCTGTGTGAGTTTCCAACTGTTTCCCATTCAATGCAGTGAGTTTTAGCGAGTTTCACTCAACGCAAGTCCCAATTTCCATCAAATTCAACCGTTTGAGTGCCATTCAAATTCAACTTAAGGTCGAAGAATCAAACGCAAAGTGAATTCACCTCAAAGTTTCTCTGATATTTTTCAATTTTTGCCAATTTAGCAAACACTTCCCAAAATTCCGCTTTTCTATGTGAGTTTTCAAATATTTCCTCTTTGAATCAAACGCGATTTCATCCCATTTTATACGTTGGACTCCCTTAAATTCCTCTAGTTTCCACACAGATTGGAAGTTCTTCAATTTAAGGGCAAATTTCCAAACGTGAAGTAAATTCAGTGTAAAGTTTCCTTTTGGTTCTTTGGATTTTTTTTTGAATTCTTGACCAACTTTTCAAATTTCGGGTTATGTGAGTTTTCAAATGTTTTCCATAAAATACATCGAGTTTCAGCGAGTTTCACTCTCAACTCACGTCCGAAATTCCATCCAATTCTAATAAATTTCCAATTTCCATTTAATCTCCTAAAACAAAGTGAATTCACCTCAACGTTTCACTGATCTTTTTCAATTTTAGAAATTTGGCAAAGACATCCCTTCCAGTTTCCACTAAGATTCAAAGTTCTTCAACTTAAGGCCAAAGACCCAAACGTGAAGTGAATTCCCTTTAAAGTTTCCTTTTGGTTCCTTGGATTTTTTCAATTCTTGACCAACTTTTCAAATTTCGTGCTGTGTGAGTTCTCAAATGTTTCCCTTAAAATGCAACGAGTTTCAGCGAGTTTCACTTAACTCACGTCCCAAATTCTATCCAATTCAACCGACTGATCGCAATTTAAATCCTCTAATTTTCATTAAACCTCCTAAAACAAAGTGAATTCATCTCAAAGTTTTCCTGATATTTTTAAATTTTAGTTTTTTTTAATACTTCCCAAAATTCTGCTTTCCAATGTGAGTTTTCAAATGTTTCCTCTTTGAATAAATGAGTTTTGGTGAGTTTGACTGGAATTCTTGTGAAACGCGATATCATCCCATTTTATACGTTGGACGCTCCTAAAATCCTCTAGTTTTCCACTGATATTTAAAGTTCTTCAACTTAAGGCCAAACACCCAAACGTGAAGTGAATTCACTTTAAAGTTTCCTTTTGGTTTTTTGGATTTTTTCAATTCTTGACCAACTTTTCAAATTTGGTGCTGTGTGAGTTTTCAAATGTTTCCCATGAAATGCAACGAGCTTTTCTATAGAAGTTTTCAAATGTTTCCTCTTGATCTAAATGTTGTGTGCCATCCAAGTTTCCACTCCATTTCCACACCAAATATTATTCAACTTAAGGTCGAAGAATCAAACGCGAAATGAGTTAGTCCTGAAAGTTTCCTTTTGGTATTAAGAACTTTTTCAATTCTTCACCAAGTTTTCAAAATTCCTGGTTCCTGGCTGGTCTATGTGCATTTTCAAAAGTTTTCCCTCTAAAGCAGTGAGTTTGACGGAGTTTCACTAAAATCACGTAATTTCCATTTAATTCAGCGCCTTGAATGTTATTAAAATCTTCCAGTTTCCATTAAGATATCCAATTCAAAGTCACAAACGCACACCGAAAGTGAATTCACCTCAAAATATTTCACTTCATTTTTTAATTTTTTGAGAAATTTTGCAAAAGTTATGTGAGCTTTCAAATGTTTCCTCTTTGAATCCGTAAGTTTGGTTGAGTTTCATTTCCCACATCACAACCCACTTTCTGCTTTCAATGCCATTGAAATCCTCTAGTTTCTACTCAAAACCAAAGCTTATCGACTTTGGATTTAAGCCACAAATGACACAATCGTGAAGTGACTTTTTCCTCAAAGTTTTCTTTTGGTTCTTTGGATTTCACAAGAAAGTTTCCAAAGTTCCCAAATATCGGGTTGGTCTGTGTGAGTTTTCGAAACTTTCCCATCTAAAGCAGTGAGTTCGGGAGAGTTTTACTGAAGTCTTATCACTTGAGGTTGCTCGAACAGCAATTTTCATCCAGTTGCGTTGAACGTCAAAGACACCGCCGCAAAGTGAATTTACCTCAAAGTTTTACTTAATTTTTGATCAATTTTGAAAACATATCCAAACATCCTGATGGCTTCATGTGAGTTTTCAAATGAATTCTCTTTAAATCGGTAAGTTTGGTTGAATTTAATTTCCCACTTTACACCCATTTAATGCTTTGAATTCCAGTGAAATACCATAGTTTCCACTCAAAATCAAAGTTTCTCCACTTTGGTTTTGAATCACAAAAGACACAAACGAGAAGTAAATTTCTCCTCAAAGTTTCCTTCTGGTTTTTTCGATTTCTCAAAATTTTATGATAATTTTCAATATCTCCTATATATATGGTGTGGGTCTGTGTGATTTTTAAAAGTTTCCCATCTAAAGCAGAGAGTTTGGGTGAGTTTTACTGAAAACCTTCAGTTTCGATTCCTGTTTAAGATTCCTGTTTCCCCAAGATATTTAACTGAAGGGCAAAGGCACAGCTGCTAAGTGAATGCATTTTAAAGTTTCAGTTGCTTTTTTCAATTTTTTTTTTTAATCGATGAATCTGGGTGAGTTTTGTTTCAGGTCACGTAAATCGCACTTTATCCAGTTTCACGCATTGAATGCGATTGAAATGGAAACGTGAAGTAAATTCACCTCAAAGTTTACGTATTTTATGTAAAGCAGTGAGTTTGAGTGAGTTTCACTCAAGTCACGTCACTTGATCACGTGATCACAGATCACGTGAATGCAAATTATAATCCAATTCTACGGCTTCAACGTCATTTAAATCATTTAATTTCAAATAAAACTTCGAGAAATCTAATTGAAGGTTCAAGACCCAGCCGCAAACTGAATTCACCGCAAAGTTTCACTGTGTTCGTTGAGTTCAAATCAGTGAGTTTGTGTGAGTTTCACTTGATATCACACGGATTTAAATCCGCTAGTTTTCACTCAAAATCAAACTCATTCAACTTGAGGCCAAAGACACAAAAGCAAAATGAATTCCTCCTTAAAGTTTCCTTTTCGATTTTAAGATTTTTAAAATTGATGACCAATTTTTCGAAATTCTCAAATATTGTGCTGGTATATGTGAGTTTTCCAAAGTTTCTTGTCTTAAATAGTGGGTTTGGATGAGTTTCACCTAAATCACCCCACTTGAGATCGCGCGAATAGTAATTTTCAGTCAATTCTATATTTTCATTGTCATTGAAAAGCTATAGTTTCCATTCAAATCAAGTAAATTTGTTCTCAAAGTTTCCTTTTGGCTCTTTGAATTCTGAACTAAATTTGCAAAATTTCCAGTTGGTATAAGCGATTATCAAATATTTTTTTGGATACCCATATGATCCTTACTCGTTGAGCCACAAAATCAAGTTTTGCTCAATTTCCGAGCTATTCTCAACAATATTCTCAAAGTAGTTTAATTGGGAACCACTTTGCTTCATCTTCGACCAAAAACAGATATTCAGTCAATTTTTCGAGCCACCCTGGTAGAAAACGTGCCGCCCATGCACGTTCATCTCATTGGTGTCGACACCCCGTTGTCATGGCAATGAGGGTTCGACAGTCTTAATACCAGGAGCGCCAGCAAACTTCCAACGCCGCATTAGAACTTTTAAAGAAATCTGGTACTTTTCAATCGAAAACTAGTTGTAAATGGATCGCAAAAATAGTTTACGCAGCAGATAAGATATAAATACTGCGAACGATTGTTTTGCATGGCAACAGGCCATATAAAGTACCGGTCGTGTCGATTGAATGCGTTTTTTTTTCATGAATAGTTGCGATTATTGTGGGCAATAAACTACTCGACGTATTAAAACCCGCACTTTTAAACGCGATTTTTTATTATACAATTCACTTTTTGTGTCCGCCGTAATTAATACAGCCGGTAATTTATGTAGGAGCAGGCACGGACTCCAGGGGGAAAGATCTGAACAGGTGGATTTTTTTAACAGTTGACCAGGCCTGGTAGCAAGGGATTGCTTGCACTGTTTCATTTGTTTCCAGTGGGCGTTGCCAAGGAAACCCCCCATAACTACTGGTACGAGGGCCATTTGAAAACTAAAAAACAATCTAGGTAGAAATAGGGCATTTTCCCGCGAAATCCTGCAGGAATTGCAAAATCTTTTGACTTAGACCCATTACGGTTCACAAATTGCCTGAATTCCAGTACCGTTTCTGGTTTAAATTACATCACGCGGTGTGTCCGTCACTGAAACTCCGATAGCGGGGACCGTGAAGAAGAATTGCGCCATCAGTGGCGTAGCCGAGCCAATGCAAGGTGTTTAGAGATTTGCAAAATACGTTCTTTGAAAATTGCAAGGGAAAGTGAAGAAGGAAGTTGTGGCCTTACAGGGGGAAAAAGAAAGGCCCTGACTTGGATTAACAAGACTCTATAAAGTTGGAGGATTTGGTTCAAAAAAACTTTGAGTAAATTTGGATAAAAACTGTTTTTTTTTTCAATAGCCGCGGTTTGAAGTGGTGAAAGAAGGCAGCTGAGGCTGGGGGTTTTAGTCGATCGGCCAGCTTCAGCTGCAATGGAAAATGAAGAAACTCAGTGCAGTTCGTTAGGAGAGGTTTAAATGGCAACTAACCTACGCCACTTGGATTAATGGTGACGGAGTAGAAACAGGGCGGCAATTAGTGTCGGCGTCGACCGCCCGACCGTGAAATGCGATCGCATCCATTTTTCCAAGAGAGGAAGAGACTTCGAAAATCCCCGGCACGATTCTGAAATTGCGCCCAAGAGTCGATTTTTTCTGCTCTTTGGTTCATGGGAAACTTATGCGTGTTGAGGACTAGACGCGATGGAATTACGCGATTAGCTGCTTCCATTATCGTGCGCTTGCATTAATGGAAAGAGGACTTTAGCTAGTTTCTTAAGAAACTAGCTCAGGAATTTTCACTTTAAGCCCCACATGTTGAAGCAGGTAAAGTACTTTCTCAGTTGCGTCTTAAATAGGAAAGCTAGAAGGCAATTCAAGAACTACTGTTGAAGACACTGAAAGTACAAGCTTCGATGTTTTTTAGGCGGTTATCATTCAGAGGTTTTTCAAGAAAATTTCCCTTTGAGCTCCACATGTTGAAGCGTGTTAAATGGGCTTCAAGTTACCTTAAAAGACTTTTTCAGTTGCGCATTAATAGCAAAGCTGGAAGGCAATTAAAGGTCTGCTGTTGAAGACACTGAAAGGAAAAGCTGCGATGGTTTTCGCGGTTATCACTCAATGGTTTTTCAAGAAATTTTTCCTTTGAGCTCCACATGTTGAAGCGTGTTAAATGAGCTTCAAGTTACCTTAAAACATTTTTTCATTTGCGGTTTAAATAGCAAAACTGGAAGGCAATTAAGGGACTGCTGTTGAAGGCACTGAAATAACAAGCTTCGATGTTTTTTCGCGGTTATCACCCAGTGGTTTTTCAACACATTTTCGCTCTGAGCTACACATATTGAAGAGTGTTAAATGAGCTTCAAGTTACCATAAAACACTTAGTCAGTTGCTCATTAAATAGAAAAGCTGGAAGGCAATTAAGGGCCTGCTGTTGAAGACACTGAAAGAACAAGCTTCGAAGGTTTTTTCGCGGTTATCACCCAGTGGTTTTTCAACAAATTTTTCCTTTGAGCTCTACGTTTTGAAGCGTGTTAAATGAGGCTGAAGTTACCTTAATACACAATTTCAGTTTCGCATTAAATAGCAAAGCTAGAAGGCCATTAAGAGACTGCTGTTGAAGACACTGGAAGAACAAGCTTGGATATTAATTTCGCGGTTATCACTAAGTGCTTTTTCAACAGATTTTCCTTTTGAACACCACATATTGATGCATGTTAAATGAGCTTCAAGTTACCTTAAAACACTTAGTCAGTTGCTCATTAAATAGCAAAGCTGGAAGGCCATTAAGGGTCTGCTGTTGAAGACACTGAAAGAACAAGCTTCGATGAGGTTTTCGCGGTTATCAGCCAGTGGTTTTTCAACAAATTTTCACTTTGAGCTCCAAAGTTTGAAGAGTATTAAATGAGCTTCAAGTTACCTTAAAACACTTTTTCAGTTGCGCATTAAATAGCAAAGCTAGAAGGCTATTAAGGGTCTAGTGTTGAAGACACTGAAAGAACAAGCTTCGATGTTTTTCGAGGTTATCACTCAGTGGTTTTTCAACAAATTTTCCCTTTGAGCTCTACATTTTGAAGCGTGTTAAATGAGCCTGACGTTACCTTAAAACACTTTTCAGTTTCGCATTAAATAGCAAAGCTAGAAGGTCATTAAGATACTGCTGTTGAAGACACTGAAAGAACAAGCTTCGATATTAATTTCGCGGTTATCACTCAGTGTTTTTTCAACAAATTTTCCTTTTGAACACCACATGTTGAAGCATGTTAAATGAGCTTCACGTTACCTGAAAACACTTTTTCAGTTGCGCATTAAATAGCAAAGCTAGAAGGCCATTTAGGGTCTACTGTCGAAGACACTGAAAGAACAAGCTCCGATATTATTTTCGCGGTTATCACTCAGTGGTTTTTCAACAAATTTTCCCTTTGAGCACGACATGTTGAAGCGTGTTAAATGAGCTTCAAGTTACCTTGAAACACTGTTTCAGTTGCGCAAAAAACAGCAATGCTAGAAGGCTATTAAAGGTCTGCTGTTGAAGACACTGAAAGAACAAGCTTCGATGTTTTTTCGCGGTTATCACTCAGTGATTTTGCAGCAAATTTTCCCTTTCAGAACCACATGTTGAAGCGTGTTAAATGAGCTTCAAGTTACTTTAAAACACTTTTTCAGTTGCGCTTTAAATAGCAAAACTGGAAGGCAATTAAGGGACTGCTGTTGAAGACACTGAAAGAACGAGCTTCGATGTTTTTTTCGCGGTTTTCACTCAGAGGTTTTTCAGTAAATTTTCCCTTTGAGGCCCACATTTTGAAGCAAGTTATGTGGCCTTCAAGTTACCTTGAAACACCTTTTCGGTTGCGCATTAAATAGCAAAGCTAGAAGGCCATTAAGGGTCTGCTGTTGAAGACACTGAAAGAACATGCTTTGATGTTTTTCATAGCGGTTATCACTCAGTGGTTTTTCGACTCATTTTCACTCGGAGCCCTACATTTTGAAGCATGTTAAATGGGCTGCAAGCCATCCTCAAAGACTTTCTCAGTTTCGTCTTAAAGAGCAAATCTAGCAGGACTGCTGTTGAAGACACTTAAGGAACAAGCTGCGACGTTTTTTTCGCGGTTATCACTCAGTGGGTTTTTAAGCAATTTTCACTTTGAGCCCCACATTTTGCAGCGTGTTAAATGAGCTTCAAGTTACCTTAAAACACTTTTTCAGTTGCGCATTAAATAGCAGAGCTAGAAGGCAATTAAGGGACTGCTGTTGAAGACACTGAAAGAACGAGCTTCGATGTTTTTTTTCGCGGTTATCACTCAGTGGTTTTTCAATTAATTTTCCTTTTGAGCCCCACATTTTGAAGCAAGTTATGTGGGCTTCCAGTTAACTTGAAACACCTTTTCGGTTGCGCATTAAATAGCAAAGCTAGAAGGCCATTAAGGGTCTGCTGTTGAAGACACTGAAAGAACATGCTTTGATGTTTTTCATAGCGGTTATCACTCAGTGGTTTTTCGACTCATTTTCACTCGGAGCCCTACATTTTGAAGCATATTAAATGGGCTGCAAGCCACCCTCAAACACTTTCTCAGTTTCGTCTTAAAGAGCAAATCTAGCAGGACTGCTGTTGAAGACACTTAAGGAACAAGCTGCGACGTTCTTTTCGCGGTTATCACTCAGTGGGTTTTTAAGCAATTTTCACTTGGAGCCCCACATTTTGCAGCGTGTTAAATGAGCTTGAAGTTACCTTAAAACACTTTTTCAGTTGCATCTTAAATAACAAAGTTAGAAGCTAATTAAGGGACTGGATTTTATAGTATCTAGAGCACAAGGTGTGATTTTTCTCTATTTCCTTACTCGAAATCTTTTTAAAAAATGTTTGTTTTAATCTGGAATTTTAAAGTCTGTTAAAGAGGCTTCAAGACTCATGAATTGATCATTCACCAACAAAGACAGACTTGAAGCAAGCAGGTCCTCTGTCGCCCCTTGCAGTTTCTTCTGATGAAGCCCAAACGAGTTTCAGAACATTCCATGAAGATTCAAGATATTTACAGGCCGGATCTGGATGTTTCTCCATGTTGATCCAAAGCCATTACGACAGTGGCTGAAACCGTCTACGCCATACCACATAAAGGCTAGTTTCTAAGGAAACTAGCTAAAGTTTTCTTGAGAGAAACAAGGAAATCTTGCGGTACATCGCCTACCAAGAAAGATGAGCCGGGCTTTGCCTCAATGGGCACTCATTCGGCTGATTGCCTCATTAATTCGATGACCAAATGCGTTGCCTTGACGCACTTAGCGGTGAAATAATGCGCGTTTTATTATGCATCCATCATTGACCGTGAATGCAACCGATTCTCGACCTGCCCCCGAAGGAAAAAATCGGGCGTATCGACAAAACTTCTTCTAGAGCCGTTGCGTCATGGGATTTTTTCCGGAATCCAGACAAAGGCTCGTAACAGCGTGGCAGAGTGAGTGCACCTACGCAAAGGGAGGTCCTTCAACCCGGCAGGGCCAATCAGGAGCGAGTGTTCGAACCCCTGCGTGGGCGGGGCGGCAGGGGATGGGCCGCCCCAGTGCCTCGCTGACCGATACACGCAACCCCTAGTCACGTGGCCGGAGGACTTCTTGGGAAAATTGATAGTCCAGAGGGGACAAAGAAAGTTCGGGCGAGGGGATAATGTCCGTTTAAAGGGGGGGTGCAATTTTCGGGGGGAGAGATCCAATGATTATGTCGGCCCCATGTCGGGGATGAAAATAAAATGGGGCCCCGGACTCGGCTCGGTTTTATGTGGCATGGCTTAGAGGAACGGTTTCATCCACCGTCGTAATGGCTTTGGATCAAGATGGACAAACATCCAGAGCGGCCTCTACATTTCTGGAAGATCCTTGGAATATTCTGGAGCCCGTTTGATCAACATTAGCAGTAGAAACTGAAAAGCCAACATACGGGCTGTTTGCTGCAGGCCTGTATTTGTTCAGTGAGGCCTCTTTAGCAGGCTTTAAAATTTGGGGCTCAGAGTGAAAATTACTTGATAAACCACCGAATTATAACTGCGGAAAAAAACATCGCAACTTGTTTTTTAAGTGTCTTGAAGAAAAGTCCCCTAATTAGTTTCTAGCTTTGTTATTTAAAGCGCAACTTAGAAAGTGTTGAAAGGTAGCTTGAAGCCTATTTAACAAGCTTGACATCGAGAGTTTAAGTGCGACGATTACTTGAGAGAAAATCGATTAGAAAGTCTAAGAGACATTGGAGGTAGTGTTTTAAATTGCGTCAAAAATCTTCTAAATTCGTTATTTAAGACGCAATTGAAAAGGGGCCTGAAAAGTCTTGAAGCTCATTTAAAATGCTTCAAAATGCGCTGCACATAGTGAAAATTATGTTAAAAACTACCGATTAATGAGCTAAAGCAAAATCGCAGGTTGTTCTTAAAGTGACTTCAAGAGCAGTCTGCTTATTACCTTTTCAGAGCACTATTTAAGACCCAATTTGAGAAAGTGTCTCAAAAATACTTGAAGCCCATTTAATATTCTTCAAAATGAGCTGCACACAGTGAAAATTATTTTAAAGACTATCGAATAATGAGCTAAAGCAAAATCGCAGGTTGTTCTTAAAGTGACTTCAAGAGCATTCCCCTAATTACTTTTTCACATTGCTGTTTAAGACTCAATTGTAAAAGTGTCTCAAAAAGACTTGAAGCCCTTTTAACAGACTTCAAAATGAGCTGTTATGTTAAAAACTACCGAGTAATGAGTTAAAGCAACATCGCAGGTTGTTCTTTAAGTGGCTTCCAGAACAGTTACTTAATTAACTTCTTCTTCAATTTTCGCTTTAAGACTCAGCTGAAAAAATGTCTGCCCATAACTAGAAGCCCGATTAAAAATTTTTGTAATAAGAGTTTAAGAGTGACAGTCAGTTGAGAAACAACCGATGAGTGAACGGAAAATTGGGGTAGTTTGTTCTTCCTACTTGACTAACTTGAAGCTCATCTGAGCTTTCTCAGTCAAGATTCCACTAAAAAATTGTCTGGAGGTCTGCAGGTAACTTGAAGCCTGTTTAAGGTGCCTTAAAATGTCATTTACTGAACGGGAACAGCTTGAGAAACAACCTGAGAGTGAGCGAAAGAAGCACTGAAGGTTCTTTAAGTGGCTTCAAGTGCAGTCAGTTAAATCTCTTCTAAGTTTCACAATCAAAATTTAATTCAAAAAATAACAAAAGATAACTTGAAGCCAATTTTAACGACATTTATGTGTGGCTTTATATATTAGGAGCGCCAATCACTTGAGAAACAACCGAGTCGTAGGCCAAAGAAACATTGGAAGTAGTTCTTTAAGCGGCTTCAAGCGGTTTTTTACCTTTAAAGTTCACTATTCAGGCTCCAACTGAAACAATGCCTAATAGTAGCTTGAACTTCATTTGAAAAACTTCAAAATGCAGGTCTAAGAACCCAAACTAACCCAAGAAACACTGAAGATATTTTTTAAGCGTCTTCAAGTCCAATAAACTTATTTCTTCTAGCTCTCTCAGTCAAGACCACACTGAAAAATTAACTGAAGGGAACCTGAAGCCTGTTTAAAGCGCCTTAAAACTTCATTTACAGAGCGGGAATAACGTGTCAAAGAAGCATTGAAGATTCTTAAAGGGGCTTCAAGTGCAGTCAGTTAAATATCTTCTAAGTCCGCTATTCAAAATATCCGTGAAAAAATGACATAAAACCGGTTGAAGTCCATTTTAATGGCTTCAATCTGTGGCTTTAGGAGCGATGCTAACTTGAGATACAACCGAGTAGTGGGCCAAAGAAACTTAGGAGCAGTTCTTTGGGCGTCCTCAAGCGTTTACTTACCTTCAAAGGTCAGTATTCAGGTTCCAATTCAAAAAATGTCTAAAGGAGGGATTTAAGAGGCTGGATTTAAGAAGCAAACGTGGTAAGTTCTAGAAACATTGAAGGTAGTTTTTTAAGTGTCTTCAAGTGCAGTCCGCTAATTCTCTTCGATCTCCAGTATTCAAGACTTTACAGAAACATTATCCAAAGGCAACTCACAGCCTGTTTAAAGCACCTTAGAACTCAATCTACAGAGAGGAAATAACTTAAGAAACAACCTATCAGTGCGCCAAAGGAGCATTGAAAGTAACGTTTTAAACGGCTTCAAGCGTTTAGTTACCTTATTAGTTCGCTAGTTAAGGCTCAATTGAAAAAGTGACAAAAGGTAACTTGAAGCCCATTTTAAAGGGTTTGAAATTCAGGATTATGAGCGCAGTTTACTCAAGAAAAAATCGAGTGGTGAGCAAAGAAAATATTGAAGGTAGTTCTTTGAGTGCCTTCAAGTGCAGAATCCTAATTCCTTTCTAGCTTTAGTTAGCTAGTTCTTTTAGTTCTAGCTCTAGTTATTCAAGACTCAATGAAAAATTTGTCTGAACATAACTTCAAGCCTGTTTAAAGCGCATTCTAACTCTATTTACACAGCGGGAATAACTTGAGGTACAATATAGTTATTGAGCCAAAGGGACTTTGAATGTAGTTCTTTAAACGGCTTCAAGCGTTTACTTATCTTATAAGTTCGCTAGACAATGCTCAATTGAAAAAGTGTCAAAAGGTAACTTGAAGCCCGTTTTAAAGGGATTGAAATACAGGATTATGAGCGCAATTTACTCGAGAAAAAATCGAGTAGTAAGCCAAAGAAACATTGGAGGTAGTTCTTTGAGTGTCTTCAAGTGCAGAATTTAATTCCTTTCTAGCTCTGTTATTCAAGACTCAATGGAAAATTTGTCTGAATATAACTTGAAGCCTGTTTAAAGCGCATTATAACTCTATTTACACAGCGGGAATAACTTGAGGAACAACCGATTATTGAGCCAAAGGGACTTTGACTGTAGTTCTCTAAACGGCTTCAAGCGTTTACTTATGTTATAATTTCGCTAGTCAATGCTCAATTGAAAAAGTCTCAAAAGGTAACTTGAAGCCCATTTTAAAGGTTTTGAATTTCAGGATTAGAAACACAATTTACACGAGAAACAATCGAGGGGTGAGCCAAAGAAACATTGAAGGTAGTTCTTTGAGTGTCTTCAAGTGCAGAATCCAAATTCCTTTCAAGCTCAGTTATTCAAGACTCAATGGAAAATTTGTCTGAATATAACTTGAAGCCTGTTTAAAGCGCATTCTAATTCTATTTACACAGCGGTCATAACTTGAGGAACAACCTATTATTGAGCGAAAGGGACTTTGAATGTACTTCTTTAAACGGCTTCAAGCGATTACTTATCTTATAAGTTCGCTAGTCAATGCTCAATTGAAAAAGTGTCAAAAGGTAACTTGAAGCCCATTTTAAAGGGATCAAATTCAGGATTAGAAGCACAATTTACATGAGAAACAATTTACTCGAGTGGTGAGCCAAAGGAACATCGACGGTAGTTTTTTGAGTAACTTCAAGTACAGTCTGCTAATTCCTTTCTAGCTCAGTTATTCAAGACTGAATGAAAAATTTGTCTGAATGAAACTTGAAGCCTGTTTAAAGCGCATTACAACTCTATTTACACATCGGGAATAACTTGAGGATCAATCTATTATTGAGCGAGAGAGACTTTGAATGTAGTTCTTTAAACGGCTTCAAACGATTACTTATCTTATAAGTTTGCTATTCAAAATTCAATTAAAAAGGAACCAATGAGTAGCTTAAAGCCCATTTAAAAAACTTTAGAATGCGTGTTTAAGAGCAAAAATTACTCAAGAAACAATCGAGTTCATCACTCGACCAAGAAATATAGAAGGTAGTTTTTTGAGTGTCTGTTTTTCTAGCTTAAACCTAGCATTAAAGACTGCACAGAAAATTGTCTGGAGTAACTTGAAGCCTGATTAAAGCGCCATAAAGTTAAATTTAAAGAAAAAGAACCAATTAACGAGCCAATAAAATATTAGAGGAAGTTTTCAGGTGACTTCAAGTGCAGTCAGTTCTTGTCTAACTTTCAAAATGCCAATAACAAAGTTTATTTGAAGTCCATTTAAAAGGCTGTAAAACCTGGGTTTAAAAACAAAATTTTGTTTTTAAAAAAGTGAAACCACTGAGAGAAGCATTATTAACCTTCCACTCTACCGTCGAATGGAAAAGTTGTTTTAATGCACCCTGAAGCATATTTAAACCCGTTCAGTCGTTGACCTTAGATTGAAAATCTGTTAGATAAACGTCGATTTTCACTGCAACCCGATTTGCTTTCTTCACTTTTCCTGTGAGCTTTTCGAGCTACAGAAAGTATTTTTTCTGAGCTTCCTGCACAAAAAACCCCGCACTTGGGGGTCTCAGAAAAACGAAAATATTGTTAACTACCGACCATCAAGCTGAATAATAATCAGTTGAAGGCGCGGCAAAAAGTGTCGAAAAAAACCTGCCGATCGGTCAATGTAACAGTGAATTAAATCAAGCGCACCGTCAAAGGGAGTCTATGAAAGACATGGTGGTTAGTTGAATTCCAAGTAGGATCCCCTGATCAGTTTAATGAGATTTTATGGCAACTTTGAAAAAATCCCATGCCAGGCAATGGCGCAAAGAGTGTTGAAGCCGGGAGATGTTTTCTGAGCATGAGTTTGCAGGCAAGAAAGCAGGCATCTGAGGTACAAAGAGCCGCCCAAACAAGAACGCACGAAAAGTGATGTTTGAATCAAACGGGGGGATTCCCTGAGAATCTTTTAATAATACGCTCGGATAACTCGAGCTCTTTAGATATTGCTTTGCGGTAGAGAGCTGACCGTTTTTGCGTCTAACAGACGAACCGTTAATAAAGCGTTTTATCCTCGGTTTGGACTTTCGATTCCTCGGAATATCAAACTCTTAGTTCGGCCACTTATGCCTTTCTCGATTTTTTCAGTTTTTCCCTTGGTCTTTTCCGAGAAAAACTGCTGCATCTGCCTGCCGAACTAACGGCAGTTCTTTGGCCGATAGTTGACATGCAAAACAGCCGGAACGACGTGACACACCACACGTAGTTGATTTGCCATTATTTTTTGGGTCTTTTTCCGGATTACACCACGTTATATGCCTGCCAATTCGCAATCCGAATGCCGAAAATTTTATGCACAGACAACCTTGTAAATTAGCGAAACGCCAAGGTTATTTCTTGCGGCCATCATTTTGTGATTCTATTATCTGCGGATAGGCGACACCAGATGGGAAATAGACAAGGATTTTTGTCTACTTGTTTGGGCTCTAACTGTTAGACCCTTTAGGGAGCGACGATCCCCGCCCTAGATTAGCCCTTTTGATCTTCTTATTGGTCACTGCAGAAGCGAAGGGTCTTTTATGGGCCTCTCTCGATGGCCGCTTGAAAAATCACTTTTTGTGCTGTTTCACTGGCATTTTTATCAACTAAACTGGCTCTTTGCTTAGCCATATTTCAGTCAAAATTTCAAGTTTTTGCCGTCTGAGACCGTTTTGAATAGTGAAATTTGGTGGAAAAGACATAATTTGAAGCCTTTTTTCCTATTGTGTTTCAAGTGTCCCGTTGGACCTGGCAGGCAAGTGATCAATGGGTGACTTTCATCGGACACTCGTTAATAAACACTTTTCCTCAACAATTTTCATATTTCTAAGTGAAAACCTCAAAAAAGTGTGGAATTCCCAAGAGTTTTTTTCAATAAAATAAAATTTTTAGATATTTCGTCGTAAAATGTTCGGAAAAGTGGCAAAGAAAGGCAACTAAACCTTAACGCTTGAGCTGAAGTTAGTCTCAAACTCATCAAAAGGCAATTTCGTTTCTCATATTATTAGTCAACATTTCTGTCCAAAAAATATGAATAAATAAGAAAAATTCTTCATTACGTTACTCAAAATTTTCAGATTTTTTATTTATTTCCTTATAAAATTGACTTTGTTGCCGGTTTTCTTCACCAGTGCCAGTTTGATGCACCGATAGTTAGAATTTTGGTGAATTTTCCTAACAATCCACAAAATTTCCCAACTTGCTGCATAACAGAGTGTTACTACCAAGCAAAGCAACAGAGCAAGATTATTTTAAGAGTAACACAATGTGCTGGGAGCTGACTAGTTCTCTAAGTGTTGCCACTTAGCATGAAAAAGCTGGATTTGCAGGATTTTTAAAAATCTCTCTAGATAACAGTTTTGCAAGAAAAATGTAAAAAATCCGTTACTCCTCTACCCTTGCAGCTTGAAGAATGGTTTCTACATTTTTTTAAAGATAAAAGTTCATTCTATAAATTAAACAAAAGGTATTTTGGAAACCACGATAGTTAGAATTTTTGCGAATTTTTTAAACAATGCTCAAATTTGCCAACTTACTGTAGGGCTGAGTGTTACCATGAAGCACAGCAGCAGACCAAGATTATTTCAAGACCATGCGCTAGAGACAGATTAGCTCTATCAGTGTTGCCACGTATACTACAACGCTAGGATTGCAGGATTTTTCAAAATTTCCGCACATAACCCGATTTTGCCACACACTTTTTAAAAACCTGTTACTGTCCAACACGTTTAGCTAGAAGAGTGGTTTCTGCACTTTTTGAAAGAGAAAAGTCCATTCTACTTATTGCAGAAATGTTTATTTGGATGCACCGATGGTTAGATATTTGGCGAATTTTCTAGACAATCCTCAAAATTTGCCTACTTGCGGCCAAGCAGTGTTACTATGAAGAATGGATGAAAATCTGAGATTGCAGGATTAAAAAAAAATGCGCATGTTAGCAATTTTACAAACATTTTTTCAAAAATCCGTCACTTGGCAAAGTTTGTATCCAGAAGAATATTTTTTGCACTTTTTTAAAAACAAAAGTCCACTCTATATATTCTAGGATTTTTTTGTTGAATTCCCAGATGATTAGTTTTTTGGTAAATTTTCTAAACAATTTTCAAAATTTGCGAACTTGCTGCAGAGCAGAGTGTTATTAAGGAGCAAAGCAGCAGAGAAATATTATTTTAAGGCAATGCGCTATAGACATATTAGCTCTATCAGTGTTGCCACGTGTACTACAATGCTAGGATTGCAGGATTTTTCAAAATTTCCGCACATAATCCGAGTTTGCCACAGACTTTTCAAAAACCTTTTACTCTCCAAAACGTGTAGCTAGAAGAGTGGTTTCTACACTTTTTGAAAGAGAAAAGTCCACTCTACTTATTGCAAAAATGTATATTTGGATGCACCGATAGTTAGAATTTTGGCGAATTTTTTAGACAATCCTCAAAATTTGCCTACTTGCGGCCAAGCAGTGTTACTATGAAGAATGGATGAAAATCTGAGATTGCAGGATTAAAAAAAAATGCGCATGTTAGCAATTTTACAAACATTTTTTCAAAAATCCGTCACTTGGCAAAGTTTGTATCCAGAAGAATATTTTTTGCACTTTTTTAAAAACAAAAGTCCACTCTATATATTCTAGGATTTTTTTGTTGAATTCCCAGATGATTAGTTTTTTGGTAAATTTTCTAAACAATTTTCAAAATTTGCGAACTTGCTGCAGAGCAGAGTGTTATTAAGGAGCAAAGCAGCAGAGAAATATTATTTTAAGGCAATGCGCTATAGACATATTAGCTCTATCAGTGTTGCCACGTGTACTACAATGCTAGGATTGCAGGATTTTTCAAAATTTCCGCACATAATCCGAGTTTGCCACAGACTTTTCAAAAACCTTTTACTCTCCAAAACGTGTAGCTAGAAGAGTGGTTTCTACACTTTTTGAAAGAGAAAAGTCCACTCTACTTATTGCAAAAATGTATATTTGGATGCACCGATAGTTAGAATTTTGGCGAATTTTTTAGACAATCCTCAAAATTTGCCAACTGGCTGCAGAGCAGAGTGTTATTATGGAGCAAGGTAGCAGATAATGATTATTTTAAGGCAATGCGCTAGAGACAGATTAGCTCTATCAGTGTTGCCGGGTGTACTACAATGCTAGGATTGCAGGATTTTTCAAAAATTCCGCACTTGATACCAATTTTACCACACACTTTTCAAAAACCTGTTACTCTCCAACACGTGTAGCTCCAAGAGTGGTTTCTGCACTTTTTGAAAGAGAAAAGTCCACTCTATATATTCCAGTAACTCTTAATTGAATTCGCAGATGGTTAAATTTTTGACAAATTTTCTAAATATTCCTCAAAATTTGCCAACTTGCTGCAGATCAAAGTGTTACTATGAAGCAAAGCAGCAGGGCAGGATTATTTTAAAACAATGCGCTAGAGACAGATTAGCTCTATCAGTGTTGCCACGTATACTACAACGCTAGGATTGCATGGATGAAAATATGAGATTGCAGGATTTAAAAAAAATACGCTTGTTAGCAATTTTACAGGCAATTTTTCAAAAATCTGCCACTTCGCAACGTTTCGAGCTAGAATAATGTTTTTTGCACTTGTTTAAAAACAAAAGTCGACTCTATATATTCTAGTATTTTTTTGTTGAATTCCCAGATGGTTAGTTTTTTGGCAAATTTTTAAAACAATTTTCAAAATTTGACAACTGGCTGCAGACCAGAGTGTTATTATGAGGCAAAGCAGCAGAAAAAGATTATTTTGAGGCAATCTGCGAGAGACAGATTAGCCCTATCCGTGTTGCCACGTGTGCTCCAATGCTAGCATTGCAGGATTTTTCAAAATTTCCGCACATAATCCAATTGTACCACACACTTTTCAAAAACCTGTTACTCTCCAACACGTGTAACTAGAAGAGTGGTTTCTGCACTTTTTGAACGAGAAACGTCTACTCTACTTATTGCCAAAATGTTTATTTGGATGCACCGATGGTTAAAATTTTGACGAATTTTCTATACAATCCTCAAAATTTGCCTACTTGCGGCTGATCAGTGTTACTATGAAGCAAAGCATCACAGCAAGATTATTTTAAGGCGAGCTGCTAGGAACCGAATCGCTCTATAAGTGTTGCCACCTGTATTAAAAATCTGAGATTGCAGGATTAAAAAAAAAGCGCTTGTTGGCAATTTTACAAGTAATTTTTCAAAAGTCCGTCACTTCGCAACGTTTGTAGCCAGAATAATGTTTTTTGCATTTTTTTGAAAACAAATGTCTACTCTATATATTCTAGTATTTTTTCTTGAATTCCCAGATGGTTGCTTTTTGGCAAATTTTCTGAACAATCCTGAAAGTTTGACAACTTGCTGCAGCGCAAAGTGTTATTCTGAGGCAAAGCAGCAGTGAAAGATTATTTTAAGGCAATGCGCTAGAGAAAGATTAGCTCTATCAGTGTTGCCAGGTGTACAACAATGCTAGGGATGCAGGATTTTTCAAAATTTCCGCACTTGATATCAATTTTACAACACACTTTTCAAAAACCTGTTACTCTCCAACACGTGTAGCAACAAGAGTGGGTTGGGCACTTTTTGAAACAGAAAAGTCCACTTTCCTTACTGCAAAAATGTTTATTTGGATGCACTGAAAGTTAGAGTTTTGGCGAATTTTCTAGGCAATCCTCAAAATTTACCAACTGGCTGCAGAGCAGAGTGTTATTATGGAGCAAAGCAGCAGAGAAAGATTATTTTGAGACAATGCGCTAGAGACAATAAGCTCTATCAGTGTTGCCACGTGTAGTACAATGCTAGGATTGTAGAATTTTTCAAAATTTCCGCACATAATCCAATTTGCCACACACTATTCAAAAACCTGTTACTCTCCAACACGTGTAGCAAGAAGAGGGGTTTATGCACTTTTTGAAAGAGAAAAGTCTACTCTACTTATTGCAAACATGTTGATTTGGATGCACCGATGGTTAGAATTTTGGAAAATTTTCTAGACAGTCCTCAAAATTTTCCAACTTGCGTCCGAGCAATGTTACTATGAAGCAAAGCATCACAGCAAAATTATTTTAATACGAGCTGCTAGAAACCAAATAGCTCTATAAGCGTTGCCACTTGTATTGAAAAGCCGGGATTGCAGGATTTAAAAAAAATGCGCTTGTTAGCAATTTTACAAACAATTTTTCAAAAATCCGTCACTTGGCAACGTTTACAGCCAGAAAAAATTTGTTGCACTTTTTTAAAAACAAAAGTCGACTCTATATATTCTAATATTTCTTTGTGGAAATCCCAGATGGTTAGTTTTTTGGCAAATTTTCTAAACAATTCTCAATATTTGCCAACTTGCTGCAGAGCAGAGTGTTATTATGAATAATCAGCATCAGAGCAAGATTATTTTAAGACAATATGGTAGAGACCGAGTAGTTTTACAAGTGTACACTTGTATTGAAAAGCTGGGATTGAAGGATTTTTCGAAATTTTCGCATTTGAAACCAATTCTACAACACACTTTTCAAAAATGCGTTATTCCCCAACACGTGCAGCTAGACGAGTGTTTTTTGCAGTTTTGGAGAAAAAAGTTTACTCTACTTATTCTAGAAGGATTCTATTTGGATGCACCGATAGTTAGAATTTTGGCGAATTTTAGAAACAGTACGCAAAATTTGCCAACGTGCTCCAAAGCAGTGTGTTACTATGAAGCAAAGCATCTCAGCAAGATTATTTTAAGACAAGCTGCTAAAAACCAATAGCTCTATAGGTGTTGCCACTTGTATTGAAAATCTGAGATTGCAGGACTCAAAAAAATTTTGCGCTTGGTGGCAATTGTGCAAGCAACTGTTCAAAAATCCGTCACTCCTCAACACTTGTAGCTAGAATAATGTGATTCGCACTTTTTGAACGAGAAAAATCTCTATATATTTTAGAGGAATTCTTAGTTGAAAACCCAGATAGTTAGATTTTTGGCAAATTTCGTAAGCAATGCTCAAAATTTGCTGCAGCCGAAATTTTCACTGTGAAGCAAAGCATCAGAGCAAGACCGAAGATTTTAAGACGAGATGCTGAAGACTCTGTCAATGTTGCCACTTATACTGAGACGCCTAGATTGCAGGATTTAAAAACAATTACGCTTGATGGCAACTTTTCAAAAATCCATCACTTATCAAGCTGTGCAGCTACAAGAGTGATTTCCCCACTTTTTGAAAGACAACAGTGCACCTTACCTGTTTTAGAAAAAAATGGGAAATTTTGGGATATTTTTGGTTTATAAATTTTGTAAACTGGCCCTTAGCTGGGCGCTTTTCGTATTTTCCTCGCTCCATTTCGCCTGCAAAAGCCCGCAGGACCGGCTGTAACTCCGCATCCAACACAACTTGCAGTTTTCCGAAACATTTCCGCTTATATTCATAGGCCCTGGAGATATCGCCGTCTCCATTACCACTTGGAGAATTTTTCCTGCTGTTTCCGCCTAATTTATTTATCTTACGTGATTTTTTAATATACTGTGAAAAGCCATGAAAAACCTGTGTAGATTGAGCAGAATCTATACAGTTTGCTCTAGAGGATTTTGGAACTGTTCGCAATTCAAAGTGCGATTTCGGCCGGATCTCTCAAGAGTACAGTGACCTGTTTGGGCAAATCGATGACAATAAATTACACTAAATCTTAAGCCACTTAAGTGACTCAGTGAGATCATTGAATTTAGTTTTTAGATTTTTCGCCAACTATTTGCAATTCAGGTCGGTTTTTTCAGCTTAACGGTCGCATTCGATTTGCCAAGCAAAATGCTTCGACGAAGAAGCCTTCTTAGCATCAGCCCAGTGGCGTGCATTGGCCAGAATGCTCAAATTGGATTAAACTATGTTGCTTTGCGTGTCCCATAACAACTTAATGCTTTTAAGTTGGCCGCAATCGATCCCCTCAACCTATTTCTCGGCTAATACTCGGATAATCTCGTGCATGGTTGGCAAAAAGGTGAAAAAAAATTGAGTTTCGAAACGAACCGTCTCCGTCACGCCCGACTGCCAGCAGAACCATAAATAATTTAAACCGCCCCCGTTGGGCGCCTCTGAACTATGTGGCCGCCGTGTAAACAGTGCAGGCCGATATCTGAGCCCCTTAGAAGGGCCCCCTTTCGCCCATCCCGGACACCCGCTATTGATCCGCACCCCCTTTTGGCCCCGATGGCCGCCCGGTGCATTCTCGTCTTGACTTTGCACTGGCTTTATGCGTTTCATGGACAGAGACTTGCCTTATCTTCAATCAATTTCCATTTAAATATTCCAAGACTAAAGTTTCCAATGTTGAAAACTTTAAATATTTTTTTCTGCCAGATAAGGAGCACCTGGCTGGACAGCGGACTCTTCTTAAAGAAATCTTCTAAGTCTTTTTTCTCGCCTCTCTAGGTCAACCTTACGTCGGTTTCTTCAATCCAATCCATAAAATTCGAGTTTAGGTCCAGTTAGGGACACAATTTCTATTAGGAATCGTCAGACTGAGAGCCCCAATATTGGAATGTGCTCAGAAACTGAGAAACTTTTTAGGGCCTTTTAGCTTCAAACTTCCAGATTTTGCAACCTTCGATGGTCAAGACCTTCAGGGTGAAGCTTTTCCCAGTCTGAACCTGCCTGGTTTCAAAAATTTTCTCTATGAATCAGATGCATTCTTCTTCTGGAAGAAAAACAGCCCAGTTAGAAGTTCAGACTCCATGTTTTTCAGTTTTAAGGGGACTCAAAAAAGTTAATAACTCCGGTTTGAGGCGCTCAAATCAGAAGATTTTAGACTCATTGGAAAGAGAAATTTCTCTGTGTCTGCTGACTTTTGAATTCAGCTTCATGGGTCTTCGGACCCGGGCGCTAGGAGGCGCATTTTGAAGCGGCAGCAAATTGGGCGGCATTTCTCAGTTATTTAAATGAAGGTGTGGAATGGAAGTGAAATGGAAAAGTGATAATTTTCTACGTCTAGTGGAGCTTTAGTTGTTTTTTACACCATGTTAAGCAAAAATCAGGGCTTATTCGACATTTCTGCGGGCATTTTGTGATGATTCTAAGAAGCGCTCCAAGCGATCAGAAATTTGACAGCGCGACTCTGGAATTTTACGGATAATTATAGAAAAGAACCGAATATCCAAATATGCGTATAAACAACCGATAGAGGAAACCCTAGGTCACCAGGTTTGTGAATTTGGTTCCATTCGAGAGAATCTTCACTTCTGAGTGACATTTTGAAGTTTGGAATCTTTTTGCACCGTTTTTTTGTTCTTGCACTATACTCTCCTGAAGGTCGTCTCTGAAGAACCATTGGAGACTGCCAAATATGAACACACGCCATTGACAGAGGAGACTCTCATTTGCTTGGGAGGTAAACTAGGTTCGTTTCTAGCGGGCGGTTCCTTCTAAATTAAATTTTAAAGTTTGCTCTTTGATGGCGTACTTTTCCGTTCCTGCAGCATGCTCTTCTGAGACCTGTCCCTCTAAAGAGCGTTTGAAAGTTTCCAAGTGTAGACATCAGCAATCGATAGAGGAAGCCTCAAACTTGGAGTGTGCATCTGGTTCCATAAGACCAAGCGGTTCCGACATAATAATTTTTTGAATTTTGGAATTTTTGTGCGCGGGTTTTCGTTCTTGCACTATTCACTTCTGAGGCTCTTCTCTACAGAACCATTGTAAATTTCCAAATGTTGACACCAGCCTTAAAGCGAGGAGACCTCATTTTGTATGAGTGAAAAATTGGGCTCCATTTAAGCAAGTGATTCCTTGTTCTGCGAGCAAATTGTTCCTTCTAAATCAATCTTTTAAATGTGATTTTTTTGCAGTATTTCGTTCTTGCACTTTACACGTTTGACGTTTGCCTCTAACGAACCATTCCAGATTTCCAACTATGCACATGAGCCCTTCAAAGAGGAGGCTTTGCTTTGCTTGAGAGGAGAATTCGGTTCCGATCGAAAAAGTGGTTCCTCCTTAATTAGGTTTTGAAGTTTGGTATTTTTTGTGTGGTTTTTCGCATTAGCTCTATGCTCTTTTGACACTAGTCTCTGAAGAGCCATTGGAAGTCTCCAAATGTGCATATGAGCAATAGATAGAGGAAACTACAGGTTACTAGGATTGCGCATTTGGTTCCATTTGAGGAAATGGATAGTTCTGCATTAATTTTTAAATTTTGGAAATTTTTGCGCGGTTTTTCGTTTTTGCTCTATACTCTCTTGAAGTTCATCCCTAAGGAACCATTGCAGACTTCCAAATATCGACATCAGTTATTGAGAGGGGAGGTGTGCATTTGCTCGAAAGGTGAATTGGGTTCGATTCGAGCAGGTGGTTCCTACCTAATTAACTTTTAAGGTTTGGTCTTTGTTGCCAAAGTTTTTCGTTTTTGCACCATGCTCTTCTGAAACTTGCCTTAAAAGAACCATTGGAAGTCTCCAAGTGTGCGTATTAGGTATCAATAGAGGAAACCTCAGACGACCATATCTGTGCTTTCGGTACCATTCGAGCGAATGGTTACTACTGAATTAATTTTTGAAGTTTGAAATTTTCTGCGCGGTTTTTTGTTCTTGCACTATACTCTCCTGAAAGTCGTCTCTGAAGAACCATTGCAGACTGCCAAATATGAGCACGAGCCATTGACAGAGGAGACTCTCATTTGCTTGGGAGGTGAACTAGGTTCGTTTCTAGCGGGCAGTTCCTTCTAAATTAAATTTTAAAGTTTGCTCTTTGATGGCGTACTTTTCCGTTCCTGCAGCATGCTCTTCTGACACCTGTCTCTCTAAAGAGTGTTTGAAAGTTCTTGCACTTTACACTTTTGACGTTTGCCTCTAAGGAACCATTCCAGATTTCCAACTATGCACATGAGCTATTCAAAGAGGAGGCTTCAGCTTGCTTGAGAGGAGACTTCGGTTCCGTTTGAACAAGTGGTTCCTCCTGAATTAGGATTTGAAGTTTGGTCTTTTTTGCGTGGTTTTTCGCTTTAGCTCTATGCTCTTTTCACACTAGTCTCTGAAGACCCATTGGAAGTTTCCAAATATGCATATGAGCAGTAGATAGAGGAACCTTCAGGTTACTAGGAGTGCGCATTTGGTTCCATTCGCTCAAATGGATAGTTCTGAATTAATTTTTAAAGTTTGGACATTTTTGCGCGGTTTTTCGTTTTTGCTCTATACTCTCTTGAAGTTAATCTCTAAGGAACCATTGCAGACTTCCAAATATCGACATCAGCTATTGAGAGGGGAGGTGTGCGTTTGCTTTAAAGGTGAATTGGGTTCTATTCGAGCAGGTGGTTCCTACCTAATTAACTTTTAAGGTTTGGTCTTTGTTGGCAAAATTTTTCGTTTTTGCACCATGCTCTTCTGAAACTTGCCTTAAAAGAGCCATTGGAATTTCCAAATGTGCGTATAAGCAGTCGATAGAGGAAACTTCAGACGACTATATCTGTGCTTTTGGTACCATTCGGGCGAATGGTTACTTCTGAATTCATTTTTTTTTTGGGAATGTTTGTCCCGGTTTTTTGTTCTTACACCATACTCTCCGGAAGTTCGCCTCTGAAGAACCATTGCATACTGCCAAATATGATCACAAGCCATTGACAGAGAAGAGTCTCATTTGCTTGGGAGGTGAATTGGGTTCGATTCGAGCAGGTGGATCTTTCTTAATAAATTTTTTGTTTGGTCTTTGTTGGCGTAGTTTTCCGTTCCTGCAGCATGCTCTTCTGAAACTTGTCTCTCTAAAGAGTGTTTGAAAGTTTCCAAATCTGGACATCAGCAGTCGATAGAGGAAGCTTCAGTTTACTTGGAGTGTGCAACTGGTTCCATTAGAGCAAACGGTTGCAGCATATTTATTTTTTGAAGTAAGGATTTTTTTGCGCGGGTTTTCGTTTTTGCTCTGTACTCTTCTGAGGCTCTTCTCTACAGAACCATTGTAAATTTCCAAATATCGACATCAGCTGTCGAGAGAGTAGATTCTTCAGATTAAGCAAATTGTCCTTTCGAAGCAATTTTTTTTTAATTTGAGTGTTTTTTGTGCAATGAAAATAATTTTTTAAATTTTAATTTTTTTGTGCAGTTTTTCGTTCTTGCGCTCTCCTCCGAAAAACTCCCTGTAGTGGTCAGACTTGGGACTAGAACGAGTCAAGTTTTGCAGTGGATTGTTGAGAGAAAAATCATCTTCTTAGCAAACCGAAATTCGGTTGATTTGGTTGCGGCTAACCGGAAATTTCGACATTTTTGGTGAGCCAGTTTTCACTTTGGGCCTCGGTTCAAGTTCAATTTTTTTTCTGAGAGGATTTGCGCCGTTGAAATCGTTCTTCTGCCGCGTCTGGGAGCACTAGAATTTGAGCAATTTTTTACTTTTAAATGGCAGATTTTTTCAAATAAAATCTCCTGGAAACACTTTTTTGAATGCATAATTATGAGTCGATGTGAGGGTTTTCGGCGACTTGGCTCTAAAAATTGCCCCATTCTGGCGGTTAGTTTGGGTTCCTGCAGCCTGATCCAGTGGTTGTTGTGCCGCTGATGACTTTATCGAGTTGTTTGGATGAAACTGATCACATTTGGCAAGCGGGTCTGGCATGTCGTCGGACTGACCTCTCTAAAAATATCGAAGAGGGAGCGATTTTTTTTACCTGCGACGACGGTTTGGAGTTTGGTTACGTAAGTGAGGCTCCTGGCCTTGAGACGCACTGCAATTTCGGGCAGGCCTTCGCAGAAATCGCAGAATAGCCCGCCGCCCGCCTGCAGTCTAGCTCGTTTCCTGGTTCTAGTCGACGGTCGCGTTTCACGAAGCCGATGGTATTTCGCGCAACTATTTTTTTCTTCTTTCCAACATCGTGCTAATTTTCCAAACCCAATCGGTCTCGTCAGTCAGTGGTTGCGTCCCAGTTTCCTGCTGATTTCTCCACTCGCAGGATTTTAACCAGTGCTATTGTTCAATGCTGATTTTTCCGGTAAGTTCCATTGAAGCAACACACACAACCAACCAACCCATCCATATTTTCCAAAGCGCCATCTATTTGATCAATGGTGACCGACAATTTTCGCAAAAAAAATTCTTTGGACGCCTCTGGAGCCCAAATCCAACCAGCTCAGCAGGAAGTTACCATCAGTTTGCGTCTACGCCAATTTACCCATTTTTAAAACTGCTTGTCTTTTAAGCTTCAAAACCGTCCAGTCGAGTAAGTGTTTCTTCAATCACATCAACATTAAGGGCACATTTTCCACTGTTTCACCGCCAACAAGTTTAAGTTTCCTTTATTTTTGGCTCTTTTCGGTCCTGCAAGGCCTCATTTTCCTCGGCTAGCGCTAGATCTAAATTATCATTCCTGCTAAACATTCAAGCAATAACACCGAATTCTAAAAAAACTTCAATTTTTCAATTAAAACTTTACTCCGAACCGGAAAGCCTAGAAATCTTGAGCACCTCAATAAAAATATCTGCAAGTCCACCCATTTAGCCATTTATTTTTCTACTTTTGCTAGTCGTTTAATTTTAAAATGCCCTAAACGTTAAAGGCGACAATACCTCAACTGATACGAAAACTCCCTAACGTTAAAAGATTTAATACCTATCTGCGATAAACGATAAAGACCACAAAATGCTGATAGTAGCGAAGCACCGAAAACTCTTCAGCTAATGAAAGGTTTCGATGGTTTAAACGATAAAATCGACGGTTTTACGCAGGAACATAAAATGTGTTGCTTATATTAGAGCGGCGATAAACGACACAGAAACTCATAATCCTTTATATACCCCCAACTCAAAGTGCCTTTGTCGTTTTTATTAGAACAGATAAACGTTAGAATCAATGCGAAATAAGCAAAAACTCAAAAGTGCCATGCGTCGATTATAAAAATAGGTGCAATTGTCTCTAACTTTTATATTAGAGCAGCGACAAACGATAGACACAATGGAAAAGGGCCAAATCGCAAAAGTGTTTTAAATCGTTTATCGGAACAGCTCAAAGTGCCTTTGTAGTTTATATTAGAACGGCGATAAACGATGGAATTGATGCGAAATTGACAGAAAGTCAAAAAGACCTTGAATCGTTTGTTATAAACAGCTCTAAGTGTATTTAGAGCTTTTGCCTATTGAGCAACGATTTTATCGTTTATCGCTGTGCTGATGAAAAAGAGTGCAAACGTTTCTTTGTCTTTTACCAACCTTTACGATAAACGATAGAATCGATGTTACATTTGCAGAAAGTCAACCAGGCCTTGAATCATTTTTATAAACAGCTCTGTGTCTTTAGAGCTTTTGCCTATTGAGCAACGATTGTATCGATTATCGCCGATCTAATATAAACGCCAAAGAGTGTCCAGCACCGTGCAAAAGTGTTATTGTTGTTTAAATCAGAACGACGATAAACGATTGGATCGATGCGAAATAGTCCAAGTATCTAAGTGTCTTTCGCGTTTATATTATAACAGCGATAAATTATACACTCGATGCAAAATAGACAAAGGCTCAAAAAGAATTTGAATCGCTTGTATAAACAGCTCTAAGTGCGTTTTGCGCTTACTTTAGAACAGCCATAAATTAAAGCGTTTATATTAAATAACTCAGAGTGTCTTTTTCGTTTATATTGAAACAACTATAAACGAAAATCGTTGCAAAATAGGCGAAATTCCAAAAGTGTTTTAAAGCGTTTATATCAGCAGTTCAAAACGATTATTTTAAAGTGTGAAAAACGTTATAATCGTTGTAAAAGAGGCAAAAGCTCAGAAAAAAGTAAGTACAAAAGTACTTAATAATAATAATATGGATTAAAAAATCTTTCATATAAAAACCAGGTTGTGTTTGTCGTTTACAGTCAAACAACGATAAACAAAAATCGTTTCAAAATAGGCAAAAGTTCAAAGGTTGGAACCGTCTGCAACTTTTATAACGATATAAAAGCGCATGTAACGTTTATTTAAAAGTTCCAAAGTGCCTTGACTCATTTATATCAACAGCTCAAAGTGTCTTTAACGTTTTGCGTCGTTAACGATGCAAAATATACAAAAGCTCAAAAGTGCTTTGAATTTTTTATATCAACAGCTGAAAGTGCCATTAACGTTTTTATTAATATAATAACAAACGATAAAATCGATGCAAAATAGGAAAGGCTGAAAAGTGCTTTCACGTGTTAATATCAACAGTTGCACGTGTCTTTAACGTTTATATTGAAATAACGAGAAACGGTAAAATCGATGCAAAATACATAAAAGCTCAAAAGTGCTTTGTATTGTTTACATCAACAGTTCAAAGTGTTTTTAACGTTTATATTGAGGCAGCGACACACGATAAAATTGATGCGAAAATGATAAAAGCTCCTTAGCACCTTGAACCGTTTACATCAAAAGCTCAAAGGGCCTTTAATGTTTTTATTAATATAACTGCAGACGATAAAATTGATGCAAAATAGGCAAAAGTTCCAACGAGCCTTCAATCATTTATTTATCAGCAGCTTAAATCGTTTTTAACGTTTATATTTAAATAGCAGCAAACAATAAAATCGATGCTAAATAAACTAAAGCTCAAAAGTGCTTGGGATTGTTTACTTCAACAGTCCAAAGTGCCTTTAATCTCTATATTGAAGCAGCGACACACGATAAAATGGATGCGAAAATGTCAAAAGCTCCTTAGTACATTGAATCGTTTATATCAAAAGTTCAAAGTGCCTTTAACGTTTTTATTAATACAACAGCAGACGATAAAATTGATGCAAAATAGGCAAAAGTTCCAACGTGCCTTGAATCATTTATTTATCAGCAATTTAAATCGTTTTTAACGTTTATATTTAAATAGCATCAATCGATAAAATCGATCCAAAATAAACTAAAGCTCAAAAGTGCTTTGGATTGTTTACATCAACAGATCAAAGTGTCTTTAACGTTTATATTGAGGCAGCTACACACGATAAAATTGATGCGAAAATGACAAAAGCTCAATAGTAACCTTGAATCGTTTATATCAAAAGCACAAAGTGCCTTTAACGTTTTTGTTAATATAACAGCAGAAGATAAAATTGATGCAAAATAGCCGAAAGTTCCAACGTGCCTTGAATCATTTATTTACCAGCAGTTTAAATCGTTTTTAACGTTTATATTTAAATAACAACGAACTATAAAATCGATGTAAAATAAACAAAAGATCAAAAGTGCATTGGATTTTTTACATCAACGGTTCAAAGTGTCTTTAACGTTTATATTGATGCAGCAACACCAAAAAATTGATTCGAAAATGACAAAAGCTCCAAAGTACTTTGAATCGTTTATATCAAAAGCTCAAAGGGCCTTTAACGTTTTTATTAATATAACTGCAGACGATAAAATTGATGCAAAATAGGCAAAAGTTTCAACGTGCCTTGAATCATTTATTTACCAGCAGTTTAAATCGTTTTTAACGTTTATATTTAAATAGCGACAAACGATAAAATCGATGCAAAATAAACAAAAGCTCAAAAGTGCTTTGGATTGTTTACATCAACAGTTCAAAGTGTCTTTAACGTTTATATTGAACTAGCAACAAACGATAAAATCGATGCGAAATAGACAAAAACTCAAAAGTGCCTTGACTGGTTTATATCCACAACTCAAAGTGTTTTTAACGTTTATGTTAAAACAGTAATAAACGATAGAATCGATGCGTAGTATACAAATCTCATTGAATCGCTATGGCTATAATATAAATGGCTAAAAGTCGTTTACCTTTGAGCACGTTTAAACCAACATTTTTCAAGTTTATACAGGGTGGCCCAAAGCAGTTGCCACATATTGATCGCGTTGTTGCTGCTTGATTAATTAAATGGTTTGGTCGTTTTCCATGCGGCAAAAAGCTAAGATAGTTTCAAGCTTCAACGGTAATTCCCACTTAAGTTGTATAAAATATTCGCTGAAACAAATAGGCTCACTGAAGTGAGAACGATACGAGCAGGCAAAAGCAATTATAGCTGCAACAGTGTTTCTAAATCCATTTTTTTCCTGCGGAATGTCCGACAATAGTGCAGAAAGGTGGCTCTTTTGGACCTGACGTTTTTCATCGCTTGAGGCTTTGCGGTTTGGCAAGCGATTCGCAACAGTGAAAACATGGAATTGGAATTTCCATGCTGGGCTGAAAAAATGCTTGATAATCAGCCATTTTATTACCACTGTTTAGGCCTATCTAGGGCAGGCCTAAGCCAATGGGATTTGGCCGTTAATGCATTCAATACGGCCTGCTTGGGCTCATGGTGGGGTGCATCTACTTTTGTATGCACCGCACTGTTTCGTCATTCTTATAGGCCTCATGCATGGGCAATTCGATGGTCTAATGAAGTCGTTTCGGGCCTTTTTTCTTCTACTATTGCTGGGTGTCCAATGGACGTTTTATACGAATTTCCATTGGTTTCTTCACACATGATGGTGTTGATTCTTTAACGGCTCCTTAGTGAAGATTCACTTTTTTCACTAACAAACTTTTAGGAAATTAGTCGCCACTTATCCAAGTCATAATTGTGGGTTTTTGGCTGTTTCCCAATGGATTTTTTTTGAAAGGTAAGCGTGTGTAGATAAGGCAACACACTAAATGCGCTAATCGCTCGACACATAATGAACGTAGCGCACAATGAATTCCTGCATTTTTTTCCTGATAACGCATTCCTGGTTCAATTGCCAATGAAACGCCTTATCTCGCTCACATTAGCACTCGGTTATCAACCAAGGGATGGTTGAGCCAGTTGGGTTTTGGCGAGAATAATCTGGCGGGACTGAATTTTCGAAATGGGGCGGTTTACTGGTTTCTCTTTAGAACTAAGTCGCTACCTGTGCCGGATTGAAAACAGGGACTTTTTCTGGGAAGGATGTTTTAAAGGAGTTGAGGGGAAATGTAGAATTTTAGGCTGGCAAAAATCAGGATTTTGTGCGAATTGAATTTAAATTGCCAGGGTTCTATAGAACCTTGACCGGATTCAAAACTCCAGTTGCTACATGATTTGGTTGGGAAGTTGGGAGTTTTAGGCGAGAAAGGTTGCCAAAAATCCGAATATTTTGCGATTTTAGAGAAAATTGCGGTAGTTTTGGCTTAAGCTGTCTTCTATAGGGTGTCTTAATTTGAGGTGCCTGCCTATTCCGAATTGGGTGCTAAGAGTGGGAGTGCAGTTGCGTGAATGTGTACTGAACACATTGGCCTCGACTTTACAGGGTTGGCAAAATTCAGAAGTTTGTGCGATTTTACGGAAATTTTCAGCGCCTGTAGCTCGAAGTGTTTTCTATACGCTGTATGAATTTAAAGAAGCTCTTTATTCCTAATTGGATGTTAAGAATTTCTAAAGGAATGCGCGCAGTTGAGTGAATGTGTTCATTCAAATGCCCAGGATTTACAGGGTTGGAAAAATGCGATTTTCTGGCGATTTTGAATAACATTTCGAGTCTTGGCTGGAAGCTGGAAGTGTCTTCTATAGACTGTGTAAATTTCCAGTGGATAATTCGCAATTAGACGTTACGAATCTCTAAAGGAGCACGTACAGTTGCGTGGATGTGCCTCATCAGGGCCCAGCTTTTACAGGGTTGGCAAAAATCAAAATTTTGCGGAATGTAAATAAAATGCTTGCGATATTTAGCCCGAAGTATCTTCTATAAAACGGAGGAATTTAATTTGCTACCTGGTTTGGATCGGACGTTATAAATTTTCAAGGCGGAGTTTGCGGTTGAGCAAAAATGTTAATTTTTCATTCAATATTTAAAGGGCTAAAAAAATTATAATTTTATGCTATTAAAATGAGGATTTCGTGGTTTTTAGCCACAAGACTTTTCTATAGGACTTTCCGATTTGCAACGTTTAGGTATTGCACTTTAAAAGTTAGAAATTTTTAAAGAAAGTTGGGTGAAAATGTTCATATTTGGTTTAGCATTTAAAAAGGTGGCAAAAATCAGGATTTGGCAGGATTTCAAGGAAAACTTTCGAATAGTCACCACCAAGTATCGGCTATTGGGTGTGGAAATTTCAAAATGGTACCTGCGCAGGATTGGAAGTTTCGAATTTTTGAAAATTACACTGCGGTTGAATAAAAATCTTCATTTTTGGCCCGTCATTGGCAGCTTTGGCAAAAATGAGGTTTTGGTGCTTTTTGAGTTAAAGCCTCCGTAATTGGAGCTTCGAGTCCCTTCTATAGGGTGAGCGAATTTAAAGTTGCTATCTGTCCTGGAGTGAACATTGGGAATTTGTAAGGGAAGGGGTGCAGTTGAGTGAGCAAGGTATTTTTTTACAATGTTGGCAAAAAAGGGGTTTTAGGGTGTTTCGAGTGAAACTCTCAGTGATCTAAGCTCCAAGCGTCTTCTATCAGAGAATCTAATTTGAAATCGCTGCCTGCACTGCGCTGGAAGTTATGAATTATTAAGTCAAAACTGCAATTGAGTGAAAACCTTCGTTTATGGCACATTAGTTACAGCTTTACAGAATCGGAGGAAGCCGTGCGATTTGAGTGCAAGTTTCTGTAATTTCAGCATCACACGTTTTCTATGGGGTGTGCACAATGAAAATCACGGCTCGCTTTGGATAGAAAGTTGCAAATTTTTGTTGGAAGTTAGGAGTTGTGAATGTTCATTTTTTAGTCCAACATTTACAGGGTTACAAAAATCGACAATCTGCACGATCTGAGCGAAAGTTTCCTTGGTTTTAGCCTCCAGTGCCTTCTATACGGTGTGCGAATTTCATGTTGCTATCTGCTCCTGTTTGAAAGTTCTGAATTTTTAATGGCGAGAGTAATTTTGAGTAAACATTTCTTTATCGCACATTTACAGAGAGGGAAAAAATGAGGATTCCGTGCGATTTGAGTAAAAGTCTCCGTGATTTAGCCTTCATCGTCTTCTTTCGGGTGTGCAGTTTCCAAATCGCTGCCCGCAATGTATAGGAACTTTAAAAAAAATGTTGGTAGTTACAGGTAGAGAATGTTCATGTTTACCCCAGATTTTACAGGATTGGCAAAAATCAAGAATCTGCACGATTTGAGTGAAAGTTTCACCAGTTTTAGCCCCAAGCGTCTTCTATACGGTGGGCCAATTTCATTTTGTTATCGGCTCCTGTGTGAAAGTTCTGAATTTTTAATGGCGATAGTAATTTTGAGTAAACATTTCTTTATCGCAAATTTACAGAGAGGGAAAAAATGAGGATTCCGTGCGATTTGAGTAAAAGTCTCCGTGATTTAGCCATCATCATCTTCTTGCGGGTGTGCAATTTCCAAATCGTTGCCCGCAATGTATAGGAACTTTAAAAAAAATGTTGGTAGTTACAGGTAGAGAATGTTCATGTTTACCCCAGATTTTACAGGATTGGCAAAAATCAAGAATCTGCACGATTTGAGTGAAAGTTTCACAAGTTTTAGCCCCAAGCGTCTTCTATACGGTGGGCCAATTTCATTTTGTTATCGGCTCCTGTGTGAATGTTCTGAATTTTTAATGGCGAGAGTAATTTTGAGTAAACATGGTCCTTTTTGGTCCATTACGAGCAGGCTGGCAAATATGCTGATTCGGTGCAATTTTAGTGAAACTTTCCGGGTGCCTAGCTTCGAGTGTCTTCTATGGGATGAGCGAATTTTAAGCTGCTACCTTGTTGGGCTGAAGAAATATGAATTTTTGACAGACATCGTCGCTAGACAATTTTGGCATATTGCTTCCTTTATCGCACATTTACAGAGAGGGAAAAAATGAGGATTCCGTGCGATTTGAGTAAAAGTCTCCGTGATTTAGACTTCATCGGCTTCTGTCGGGTCTGAAGTTTCCAAATCGCTGCCCGCAATGTATAGGAACTTTTAAAAAAAATGTTGGTAGTTACAGGTAGAGAATGTTCATGTTTACCCCAGATTTTACAGGATTGGCAAAAATCAAGAATATGCACTATTTGAGTGAAAGTTTCACAAGTTTTAGCCCCAAGCGTCTTGTATAGGGTGGGCCAATTTCATTTTGTTATCGGCTCCTGTGTGAAAGTTCTGAATTTTTAATGGCGATAGTAATTTTGAGTAAACATGGTCCTTTTTGGTCCCATTACGAGCAGGGCTGGAAAATGTGCTGATTCGGTGCAATTTTAGTGAAACTTTCCGGATGTCCAGCTTCGAGGGTCTTCTATGGGATGAGCGAATTTTAAGCTGCTACCTGGTTGGGCTGAAGAAATATGATTTTTTTACAGACATCGTCGCTAGACAATTTTGGGATATTGCTTCCTTTATCGCACATTTACAGAGAGGGAAAAAATGAGGATTCCGAGTGATTTGAGTAAAAGTCTCCGTGATTTAGACTCCATCGTCTTCTATCGGGTGTGCAGTTTCTAAATCGCTGCCCGCAATGTATAGGAACTTTTAAAAAAATGTTGGTAGTTACAGGTAGAGAATGTTCATGTTTAGCCCAGATTTTACAGGATTGGCAAAAATCAAGAATCTGCACGATTTGAGTGAAAGTTTCACCAGTTTTAGCCCCAAGCGTCTTCTATACGGTGGGCCAATTTCATTTTGTTATCGGCTCCTGTGTGAAAGTTCTGAATTTTTATTGGCGAGAGTAATTTTGAGTAAACATTTCTTTATCGCACATTTACAGAGAGGGAAAAAATGAGGATTCCGTGTGATTTGAGTAAAACTCTCCGTGATTTAGCCTTCACCGTCTTCTTTCGGGTGTGCAGTTTCCAAATCGCTGCCCGCAATGTATAGGAACTTTAAAAACAATGTTGGTAGTTACAGGTAGAGAATGTTCATTTTACCCCAGATTTTACAGGATTGGCAAAAATCAAGAATCTGCACGATTTGAGTGAAAGTTTCACCAGTTTTAGCCCCAAGCGTCTTCTATACGGTGGGCCAATTTCATTTTGTTATTGGCTCCTGTGTGAAAGTTCTGAATTTTTCATGGCGAGAGTAATTTTGAGTAAACATGGTCATTTTTGGTCCTTTACGAGCAGGGCTGACAAATATATTGATTCGGTGCAATTTTAGTGAAACTTTCCGGGTGTCTAGCTTCGAGTGTCTTCTATGGGATGAGCGAATTTTAAGCTGCTACCTTGTTGGGCTGAAGAAATATGAATTTTTTAACAGACATCGTCGCTAGACAATTTTGGCATATTGCTTCCTTTATCGCACATTTAGAGAGAGGGAAAAAATGGGGATTCCGAGCGATTTGAGTAAAAGTCTCCGTGATTTAGACTTCATCGGCTTCTGCCGGGTCTGAAGTTTCCAAATCGCCGCCCGCAATGTATAGGAACTTAAAAAAAAAGTTGGTAGTTACAGGCAGAGAATGTTCATGTTTAGCCCACATTTTACAGGATTGGCAAAAATTAAGAATCTGCATGATTTGAGTGAAAGTTTCACAAGTTTTAGCCCCAAGCGTCTTCTATACGGTGGGCCAATTTCATTTTGTTATCGGCTCCTGTGTGAAAGTTCTGAATTTTTAATGGCGTGAGTAATTTTGAGTAAACATTTCTTTATCGCACATTTACAGAGAGGGAAAAAATGAGGATTCCGTGTGATTTGTGTAAAAGTCTCCGTGATTTAGCCTTCATCGTGTGTGAAGTTTCCAAATCGCTGCCCGCAATGTATAGGAACTTAAAAAAATTTTGGTAGTTACAGGTAGAGAATGTTCATGTTTACCCCAGATTTTACAGAATTGGCAAAAATCAAGAATCTACACGATTTGAGTGAAAGTTTTACCAGGTTTAGCCCCAACCGTCTTCTATACGGTGGGCGAATTTCATGTTGCTATCTGCTCCTGTTTGAAAGTTCTGAATTTTTCATGGCGAGAGTAATTTTGAGTAAACATGTTCATTTTTGGTCCTTTACGAGCAGGCTGGCAAATGTGCTGATTCGGTGCATTTTAGTGAAACTTTCCGGGTGTCCAGCTTCGAGTGTCTTCTATGGGATGAGCGAATTTTGAGCTGCTACCTGGTTGGGCTGAAGAAAAATGAATTTTTTAACAGACATATTCGCTAGACAATTTTGGCATATTGCTTCCTTTATCGCACATTTCCAGAGAGGAAAAAAATGAGGATTCCGTGCGATTTGAGTAAAAGTCTCCGTGATTTGGCCTTCATCGTCTTCTATCGGGTGTGAAGTTTCCAAAACGCTGCCCGCAATGTATAGGAACTTTAAAAAAAAATGTTGGTAGTTACAGGTAGAGAATGTTCATGTTTACCCCAGATTTTACAGGATTGGCAAAAATCAAGAATCTGCACGAATTGAGTGAAAGTTTCACCAGTTTTAGCCCCAAGCGTCTTCTATACGGTGGGCCAATTTCATTTTGATATCAGCTCCTGTTTGAAAGTTCTGAATTTTTAATGGCGTGAGTAATTTTGAGTAAACATTTCTTTATCGCACATTTACAGAGAGGGAAAAAATGAGGATTCCGTGCGATTTGAGTAAAAGTCTCCGTGATTTAGACTTCATCGGCTTCTGTTGGGTCTGAAGTTTCCAAATCGCTGCCCGCAATGTATAGGAACTTAAAAAAAAAGTTGGTAGTTACAGGTAGAGAATGTTCATGTTTAGCCCAGATTTTACAGGATTGGCAAAAATCAATAGTCTGCACGATTTGAGTGAAAGTTTCACCAGGTTTAGCCCCAACCGTCTTCTATACGGTGGGCGAATTTCATGTTGCTATCTGCTCCTGTTTGAAAGTTCTGAATTTTTCATGGCGAGAGTAATTTTGAGTAAACATGATCATTTTTGGGCCTTTACAAACAGGGTTGGCAAAGATGCGGATTCTATGCGATTTTAGTGAAATTTCGTAGACGTCTAGCTTCAGCTGCCTTCTATAGAGCGAGCGAATTTCAAGCCGCGGTCTAGTTGGGATGACGAAATATGAATTTCTTAAATCAGATTGTCCCTAGGCCAATTTTCGCCTATTAGAACAGGCAAAATTAATAAGTTAATCCGCTGCTGGCCTAAAACCTTTCCCAATTTTTGCTGGCTTGTCGACCTCATAGACGTGCGTAGTTAATTATAAATGCATGGGCGCAAATAGGAATAATTACCAGGAGAGGACTGGTCCGACCTTGTGGGTCCGCCGGCCCTGAACTAGACATTCATTCGCAGCATTTAAACCAACGCGAATTTGCGAACTTTCGGCTGCGGATTTCAATCGCGAATATTTTATTATTGCGAATTGCGTCATTATCTACACATACAGATATATGGGTGTATATGTGTGAGACTCGGAAAGTTCCGTCCAAGCCAAATTGTCGACAGATAGACACGTTGAAGCCTTTCGCGCTCCTCTTTTGCAAACAAACTGCTTTCGTATTCATATCGTGGAAGTCCGCCAGCCGGTTGTCAAACCACTTGCGGGGGCCCCCCAATTTCGGTTGGCCCATTAAGTGCGTGTAGACTTGGCCGCGATCTGATCTACACGGTTATCGAACACCAACCCAAGAATAGACCTTCTACACCAATAACCACCATTTAACCGGCCACAGTCCACAATTCCACCCTTTAATAAGCCTGCCAACATCTGATTACAGTCTCGCCCAAACTTTTTGGCAGTGACGCAATCATTGTCGCTCTTTTTCTGGCACTTGTTCACCGAGCGAGACGGAAATTTGATGTTATTACTCGCGGAAGTGTGGAAGAATATTTAAATACTGGTTTGATTTCTTGGCGAGTGTTGGTGGTTTCGGTGAATTTTTTCAAGTTATTCAGTTCAATTTACCGAAACATTTTCTATTTGTGTGTTTTATTTTGCTCAAATTTTACCACCATCCCTGAAAGCTTGGATGAGTTCCTCATTGTGTTCTTCAATGGTCTTCATAATTTGGCCGCAGGTTTACCAGCACTAAAATAACACACTTTAACGCTCACAGTTAACGCCAAGAACTGCCCAATTGCGATTTAAGGCTCGTTCACACCGTGACATTAATGACGTGTCATCCACATCAGTGTCATTGTCTGAACAGTTGAAGGTCACAGTGTCGCGACCTTAGTGTCAGATATCAAAATGGTGGTACTGGCTACTGTCACGGCATTAGATGTCACGCCATTTATGTCACCGTGTGAACGAGCTTTTATTTTCCCAATAATTGTTTACATTCTGCGAATTTAACCTCACTTTTGAAACTGCAAATCATTTAAATGCCAATAAATGGGGTTAGCTGATTAGAGACCACAAAAATATTCGCAAATAATATTTGATTTATAGTTATTTTTAATATTTTTTATAGTTTTTTAGTTTATTTATAGTTATTAAACTATTAGGTTGCAGTCGGCGGAACATGCTCTTAAAGGGTGCCAACAAAATATACATTTTGCCAACTGATTGTTTACATTCTGCAAATTTAACCTCACTTTTGCAACTGCAGATCATTTAAATGCCACGTTGTCGACTGCTGTCGCAAAAATAGATCGAACAATCAAGCAATACTAATGACAAATGTTTAATTTATCAACAATTACCAATAAAGATAGGTTTTAAAACTTCTATAAAATCCGCTCTACGAAAAATAATAAAAAATATTTTTATGTCTCCGGGAACAAACGCTCAAGGTGGCAACCATGAAAGACAATCTTTCGAACCAATCTCCGCCATGAGCAAATTTCAATATGGCGCCTCATTCAGTGACGTCACTGCCAAATAGATTGGGACAAACTCTAAGTTCTTCTGGATTAGTCTGGCGTTTTGGGCTTTTTGCGGCGTTTAAGCACAGGCACTCAATCTCACTCAAAACGTGGGTAGAATGGACAAAACTTGATAAAATCAACGGTTTCTCAACTGCGTTTAAGCACTATTTATCGGTAGTTATCTGAGACATTTGGTGCGGATAAATCTGAACCTGAGCGAATTTTTGGCCGGTAAACACGCACATGAACGCCAAAATAAAGCCGACAGTCGTTACGGTTTGTGCGTTTAATTCGGGCGACACCGCGACCTCTACCAAAGTCGGATATGTTAGTGTTTGTTCCGAAAACGAAAACCAATTTATGATCGGGTTTGCGCTCCAGTCTCGTCCTCTACCTACGCACATTTTTAATCGTTTTGATGGGAATTTTCGTAAGTGTTTCCACAACTTTTCCAGCTGGACACTCAGTGAAGCCTCAAAGCGCAAACTCAGTAGGAAAGTGCAACTTGAAACCGGCAATTGTTCCCACTAAATCCACAAATCGTTGCGGAACTCAATAACCCTTATTTCTAAACTTGTGATTATTTGGCGATGTAACACCTCAAAAAAGTGTCATTTATCAGGCTTTTAAGGGCAAAAATGCCAAATATTTCCACTAAACTGAGACTATCTGAACACTTTCTAGTTTACAGCCAAACTAGTACTAACATAAACGTGTCAATTATTTCCACCAGAAACGACTAAATTTTGTTAATATTGACGGAAAACTCTATAAAAAGTCTGAGAGCAAGATCCCTAAAATTCAGTTCGGTGATAAAGACACTGTTTCCGTGCGATTTCAAAAGGAAAAATGACAATTGTGCCCACTAAAATTTTCAAAAAGTATCAGTTTACTCCCGCAGCTTAAAAAAAAACACAAAAGCTTTTGATTCAGTTCGAATAGTAGTAGTAAACATCTTTATTTCTAAAAAAGGCTATCGACCTATCGGTCTTTCTGCCCTTGTTTAATACATACAGTCTTAATCTAAATGAAAACAAATATGAAAATTCTCTTATTCTAGGTTAACAATACTATTAAATAAGTAAGATTTCAGTGGCAAGAAGGAATTATTTTATTGTCCACTAGTCCGTAGCGTTTGTAGGTGTTCGAGTAGCGTTAATGTAGGGAAACGAAAGCGGGATTGTCTGGTTGGTCTTGTAAGACAAAGGGGATTCAGTATGGTCCAGTTGTAGGGGTTGTTTGTCCATTTTGTCTGTAGCTGTATGAGTCTTTCCGAGATCTTTGTCATGTTTGTGCGTTCGTATAGTAGTTGGGTGGGGGGGTTGTGTAGTGGGTTTTGGGGGTGTCTTATTCGTGTTATTAGTCTTAGTGCAATTTGTTCTGTTGTTTGTATATAACGTTTGGTCCTTTCTGTTCCGTTGGTCATGAGTATATGTCCATAGTCTAGCAAGGGTCTACAAATAGCTTTATATATTTTGGTGGCGGTGTTTGTGCTAATTCCTCTGTCTTTGTAGGTTAGTGATCGGAAGTGTTTTGTTCTCTTTATTGTTTCTGCCCTGATGTTTCGTATGTGTTTAGTGAATTTAAGTTTGTGGTCAATTGTGATTCCAAGGTATTTTACGTCGTTTTTTGGTTGTGTCGTTTGGCCGTCTGCAGTTATTGTAGGGGAGTGAGCGTTGAGTCTGTGGTTTGTGAGCAGAAGTTGGTTTTTTGACGCGTTTGGTGTTAGTCTCCATTTATAAAACCATGTCATTGTGTTGTTTGTTAGTGTTTGGAGTCTTTGAGCTGCTCTCTCAGTAGTTTTGTCATGTACAATAAGTGCCGTGTCGTCTGCGTATTGTAATATGTATGCCGATCTGTCGATTTGATTTTTGTCTGGTAAGTTGTAATTGTATATGTCATGGCAGTATATATTGTAGAGAAACGGTGAGAGCGGGGATCCTTGAGGGAGCCCTTGTTCAGGGGAAAAAGAAAATGACAGTGTTTTGTCAATTCGTACTTGTAGTTGTCTGTTTTCTAGTAAGTTCTTTATGGTGTGTAGTAGATATGTTGGTGTGTGTCAGTTCGAATATTTAGGGATTAAACTCATTTTTTCATTAAGTTTAATTAGAAAATTTGATAAATAATGAACGTTTTTGATTTTGATTTGATAAATAATGACTTTATATGAAAAAAAATATTTTCTTGGTGTTTTAATGGCGAAATTGACAATTGTTTTCACCTTTTTACTGATGTTTCGCGCAAAACTGGCCAAAAAAATGTCGAAACTTTGTCCCGCGGCTGAAAAATGCAGAAAAATTTTTCGATTTAAAGTTTTTTAAAATTAAAAATTTTCGTAAAGTTTGATGGTAAATTGCAATTTTTTGGGAAAAAACTCATTTATTCGAAGTTTCGAGGGCAAAAATGACAATTATTTTCACCGTTTTCTCAGGTTTCCAGGGGCAAATTCGTATAGCTGCACAATTGCACAAACAATTTCTCCCACTAAATCGACAATTTTTTCACGTTTGACTCGAAAACTTGCTCACTAACCAACATTTTCGTGTCTAGATTCAGTTCAAGATGCATAAACTGCAGTTATAGACTCGCAAAAAATGACAATTATTTGCTCCTTTTGATTACTTTTTCCCGCAAAACCCACAATAAACTGCGGAAAAACGGTCAAAAATTCGTTCGATTTGGTTAAAATGTGCAGGTGGGAAACTTGGAAACTGACAGTTGTTCCCCAGTTGCAAAACTGCGAAAAGTTTGAAAGCTTTTGTTTCATAATTTATTTGAAGAAGCATCAAGTGAGTTTATATGTAGAAAAACTGATTTTTTGGGGGTTTCAAGGCCGAAACTGACAGTTTTTTCCGCCTTTTTACTAGTATTTTGGGCAAAACTTGCCAAAAATTGTCTCAGCTAAAGGAGAACGGGGCAAAAACTTTCGACATGGATAAAATATTTTTCATATTAGTTTTACAGTTTTTTAGAGAAAAACTAATTTATTTTCAAAACTTGAAGTCAGAAACTTGAAAACTGACAACTGTTCTCACTAAACCAACAGCGTCATCAAGTCTGAACCACAAACTTGATTAAAAGCGAGTGTTTTTGTTTCAAAGTTCAACTGAAAGTACATCAAGTCACTTTATAAGGAGAAAAACCAATTGATTTGCAGTTTCAAGGGCGAAATTGACAATTATTCCTACCTTTTTACTAATATATTGGGCAAAACTTGCAAAAAAATGCCTAAGCTGACGAAAAACGACGCAAAAACTTTCGATTTAGTCCTTAATTTAGTCCGGCTTAATCCCTAGAAAATTACTAGGGATTAAGCCGGAGAACTGACAATTGTTCCCACTAATTTGACAATTCAAGTAGGTTTGGCTCTATAACTTGCGACAGTTTCAGTTTTTGCTGGTCAATGAATTGGAAATTGGATTACAGTTTTTTAAAGAAAAACTCATTTACTTGGAGTTTCAATGGCAAACATGACAATTATGTCCACTTTTTTCTTGGTTTTCCGGACAAAACCGGTAATAAGCTGTATACCGTTTCCCCCGCAGTTAGAAACACAGTCAAAGTCTTCCAATTTCGTCGAAATATTAAGCTGCGAAACTTGAAATCTGACAATTGTTCCTGACTAAATCAATAATTTATTAGAATTCAATAAGAAAACTCGGTTAGATAACCACCGTTTTCGTGCCTAGTTTCAGTTGGTCATGTATCCAGTGCAGTTTTCTGGAGAAAAACTCATTTCCTATTAGTTTCACAGGCAAAAATGACAATTACTTTCACTCTTTTACTACTTTTTGGGAGAAAACTGGCTACAGGTACGCTGTATTCGATGAAACGGGCAAATTTAGCCATAAAACTTGAAAACTGACAATTGCTCTCCCACTAAAAAGACAATTTTTTCAAGTTTGAAGCAATAGCTCTTTAAGTTACCAGCGTTTTAGGTTTTAGATTCTTTCGAGATGCATAAACTGCACTTGTGTGTAGAAAAGAAAAGTTTCTTGGACCTTAAGGGCAAAAATGACAATTACTTCTACCGTTTTTATTAATGTTGGGGAAAAACTCGCAATAAGTTTTATGTCGTTTCGTCTACATTTGATAAAACGGTCAACTTCTTTACTAATTAGCCATTGAACTTGGAACTGCTAATTATTCCCACTAAATTGACATTTTCTTGAAATCCGACGTGAAAACTCGCTAAATAACCAGCGTTTCCTTGTCGAGATTCATTTGAAGATGCATAAACTGCAGTTATCTGCAGATAACCTTATTTACTTCGATATTAGGAGTTAAAAATAACAATTACTTCACCGATTTTATTACTTTTTGCGACAAAGCTGACTACAAGTTTTAGATCCTTTCTCCCATAGTTGGTAAAATGCTCTAGTCCTTCCGATTCACCTTAAATATTCAGGTGTAAAACTTGAAAACTAACAATTGTCCCCACTAAATCGACAATTTATTAAAACACGGCGCAAAACTCGTTAAGTAACCAGCGTTTCGAGTCTAGATTCAGTTGAAAGATGCATACAGTGCAGTATATGCAGAAAATGCACTTTTACTGGTATCTTAAGGGCAAAAATGGCAATTATTTCCACCGTTTTTTATTACTTTTTGGGACAAAACTGGCCATAAGTTTTATAGCGTTTCTCCCATGGTTGATGAAACGGCCAAAATTTTCCGATTTGGTTAAAACTATTGTATGTGCGAATTTTGGAATCTGACAATGGTTCCCACTAAATCGAGATTTCTTTAAATACGACGTGAAAACTCGCTTAATAACCAGCGTTTTGGTGTCTAGAGTCAGTTCAGGTACCGAACTGTAGTTATAAGCAAGAAAGGGTAAATTAACCTGGGGCTGAAGGAAAAAATGACAATTATTTCCACGGTTTTTAATACTTTTTGGGACAAACTGGCAATACGTTTTATAACGTTTCTCCCATGGTTGACGACACAGGCAAATCTTCCGATTTGGTTAAACTATTGATATGCGAAGTCGGGAATCTGCCAATTGTTCCACTAAATCGACAATTTCTTTAAATACGACGTGAAAAGTCGCTAAGTAACCAGCGTTTTGGTGTCTAGAGTCAGTGAGGATACCTGAACTGCAGTTATAAGCAGAAAGGCTAATTTACTAGGACCTGAAGGAAAAATTGACAATTATTTCCACCGTTTTTTATTACTTTTGGGGCAAAACTGGCAATAAGGTTTTATAACGTTTCTCACATGGTTGGACGAAACGGCCACAATCTTCCGATTTGGTTAAACTATTGATGTGCGAAGTTTGGAATCTGACCAATTGTTCCCACTAAATCGACAATTTCTTTAAATACGACGTGAAAACTCGCTAAGCAACCCAGCCGTTTTGGTGTCTAGAGTCAGTTGAAAGTACCTGAACTGCATTTATAAGCAGAAGGCTAATTTACTTGGAGCTGAAGGAAAAAATGACAATTATTTCCACGGTTTTTATTACTTTTTGGGACAAAAACTGGCAATAAGTTTTATAACGTTTCGCACATGGTTGATGAAACGGCCACAATCTTCCGATTTTGTTTAACTATTGATGTGCGAAGTTTGGAATCTGACAATTGTTCCCACTAAATCGACAAATTTCTTTAAATCCGACGTGAAAACTCGCTAAGTAACCACACGTTTTGGTTGTCTAGAATCAGTTGAAAGTACCTGAACTGCAGTTCTAAGCAGAAAGGCTAATTTACTTGGAACCTGAAGGGAAAAATAACAATTATTTCCACCGTTTTTATTTCTTTTTGGGACACAACTGGCAATACGTTTATAACGTTTCTCCCATGGTTGATGAAACGGCCAAAATCTTTTGATTTGGTTAAACCTATTGAGGCGCGAAGTTTGGAATCTGACAATTGTTCGCACTAAACGACAATTTCTTTAAATACGACGTGAAAACTCGCTAAGTAACCAACGTTTTGGTGTCAAGAATCAGTTGAAGGTACCTGAACTGCAGTTATAAGCAGAAAGGCTAATTTACTTGGACCTGAAGGGAAAAATGACGATTATTTCCACCGTTTTTATTACTTTTTGGGATAAAACTGGCAATACCTTTTATAACGTTTCTCCCATGGTTGATGAAACGGCCAAAATCTTCCGATTTGGTTAAACTATTGATGTGCGAAGTTTGGAAGCTGACAATTGTTCCACTAAATCGACAATTTCTTTAAATACGACGTGAAAACTCGCTAAGTAACCAGCGTTTTGGTGTCTAGAATCAGTTGAAGGTACCTGAACTGCAGTTCTAAGCAGAAAGGGCTAATTTACTTAGACCTGAAGGGAAAAAATGACAATTATTTCCACCGTTTTTATTTCTTTTTGGGACACCCAACTGGCAATACGTTTTATACGTTTCTCCCATGGTTGATTGAACGGCCAAAATCTTTTGATTGGTTAAACTATTGAGGCGCGAAGTTTGGAATCTGACAATTGTTTCCACTAAATCGACAATTTCTTTAAATACGTACGTGAAAACTCGCTAAGAAACCAGCGTTTTGGTGTCTAGAGTCAGTTGAAAAGGAACTGAACTGCAGTTATAAGCAGAAAGGCTAATTTACCTTGGACCTGAAGGGAAAAATGACAATTATTTCACCATTTTTGTTACTTTTGGGTCAAAAACTGGCAAGATGTTTTATAGCGTTTCTCCCATGGTTAATAAAACGGCCAAAATCTCCGATTTGGTTAAACTATTGATGTGCGAAGTTTTGGAAGCTGACAATTGTTCCCACTAAATCGACAATTTCTTAAATTACGACGTGAAAACTCGCTAAGAAACCACCGTTTTGGTGTCTAGAGTCCGTTGAAAGTACCCTGAACTGCAGTTCTAAGCAGAAAGGCTAATTTACTTAGAACCTGAGGGAAAATGACAATTATTTCCACCGTTTTTATTTCTTTTTGGGACACCAACCTGGCAATACGTTTTATAACGTTTCTCCATGGTGATGAAACGGCCAAATCTTTGATTTGGTTAAACTATTGAGGCGTGAAGTTGGAATCTGACAATTGTTGCCACTAAAACGACAATTTCTTTAAATACGACGTGAAAACTCGCTAAGACACCACGTTTTGGTGTCTAGAGTCAGTTGAAAGTACCTGAACTGCAGTTTATAAGCAGAAAGGCTAATTTACTGCACCTGAATGAAAAAATGACAATTATTTCCACCGTTTTTATTACTTTTGAGACAAAAACTGGCAATAGTTTTATAGCATTCTCCCATGGTTGATGAAAACGTCCAAAATCTTCCGTTTGGTTAAACTATTGATGGCGAAGTTTGGAATCTGACAATTGTTCCTCTAAAAATCGACAATTTTCTTTAAATACGACGTGAAAACTCGCTAAGAACCAACGTTTTGGTGTCTAGAGTCAGTTGAAAGGTACCCTGAACTGCAGTTTATAAGCAGAACGGCCTAATTTACTTGTACCTGAATGAAAAAATGACAATTATTTCCACATGTTTTTATTACTTTGTGGGACAAAAACTGGCAATAAGTTTTATAAGCGTTTCTCC